>CM076578.1:46170836-46657348 GCA_034641835.2 Pinus albicaulis
GAATCATTCGAAAAGTTGTTTTGATTATTTTTATTGATCATGCCAAATATACCCTCCGCAAAACTTTGGATAAAAATCTTTCATTTCAAATTCTATACCCGACCATCATTTAAGCGGTTAAAAAGGCTGAAGTGTTTGATTTCCTCACGTCACCCAGCCAAATCATTTAATGATGATTTTTGAATCCGTTGTAAAAAATCTCCGCAATATTTTCACTCATTGATTTGTTTTCTTCACCTCACTTCATTAACTCATTCCGTAACTACTTCCATCACTCCATTCCGTAGCCAGCCCTTCATCATTTCATCCCGCAAAATAGAGATATCTCTATCACCGTGAGCAGAGATTGAAGCACTATCACCGTGAAGCAGAGGTATATCAGTGTGGAATTTGAAGCCATTGTCACCGTGAACCAGAGGTATATCAGTTTGAAGGTTGAAGTTATTGTTTCCGTGAGCAGAAAGAGTACTAATCTGAAGATTGAAGAAGAAATTATGGGCCTCATTGTAAGAACTGAACTAGTGGGCACAAAATACCTGGAAGGATACCCTCAAAGTAGAGAAATGTTGCAACAGGTAGGATGGCTACAATTTCTTGAGAAATTTAATGGCTTCCACAAAGAAGTCACTAAAACATTTGCAAGGTCATTCAAAGGAGCCGAGGTTGAAGTTGGAGATGTTAAATTCACTGTCACAGAGGTTTTTATTGCAGAAGCAACAGGATTGCTTAGACATGGAGAAAGATGGTTTAAAAATAGAGAATTTCATAATGAATCATGGAAGCAAATCCTAAAATCACCAGGTATGGATGTCACTGTGTTTAAAAAGGGAATTCCAAGTTCTGCATTAAAAAATAAATGGAGAAACATATTGCTTATTCTAAAAAAAATTATCACTTGTGAAGGTAGATATGGCACATTTTATGTTTACTATATTAGTTTGATAATGTATTTTCTGGAGGAAGAGTTAAATTTTCCCTATTTCTTGCTTCAAAGTTTAAAAAATATGGCTTCTGGTGTTCAAAGGAGAGTCCAATTCCTAGAGACAACTCTATACCATCATGGCTTGGTTAAGATTTTAATTGAACACCATTTAGCCAAAACAAAAGATACTTGGGATAATTTCTTGGTAAGAAATCACTTTGAGGAACCAAAAGAGCCCTCACCTGAACATCAGCCTACAAGGAGAAGAAGAAAATGGAGAGCCTCTAAAATTTAAATTGGAAAAACAGTACAGGAAAGTAGTGAAGAAATAATCTCTGAGAAGTTGACTCAGATTAAGAGACAGCTTAAGAAAGAGAGGGTAATCAGAAAATCTGCCACAGGAAAAGGAGAGGGATCATCCCAGCCAAGAAGAAGCCATAGACTCAGGGGGAAACTAAGGAAAACTCAGATCAAACAAACAGGTGTGATAAATATAGAAGATGAGGAAACATCTATTGAAGAAGAGGTTGAAGAAGATTTTGATGAAGAAACCCCTGAAATTGACCCTGCTCAGCAAGAAGTTTATGACTATGTTGAAACATTGGAAAGGAAATCTTCAGAGAGTAGAGATAGAACCCCTAGTCCTCCACTGTCCAAAATATATGTGTTAAGAAGGGGTAGGTATGAGCTGGAAGTACTTAATAGACATATCAAAACTGAGAATGATATTCTGAAGGAACAAGTCAAACTCAAAACTAGTATGAACTCAACCTTATCTCTACAAATGGACAAAGTGGAAAAGGCTAATGAAAAGTTGAAAAAGAGGAACAAGAAGCTAATCAGGGCACTTATCAACTTAAGGTTCAAACTAGTCATCAGGAAACCCAGAAGACCTTTAACTTCCAGGCAAAGAAGAAGGAGAGGGTTAGATGTTCTTGCAGAAGTCTCTGAGTTTATGGAATACGTTGCATGAGGACATGCAAGAAGTCAGCAGTGGGGGTATGTTGAGCCCCAAGATTGTTCTTTCTTTCATCTTACTTTACCTCATTTTCCTTTTTCCATTGTTATCCCAGGCCCAATTGATCAATGAAATTAGTTAAAATTACTTTTAGAATGATTAACATGGCTAACTTGCTAAGTTTTGTGATTTTGTCATTGTAATGCATTGTGAACTAAAACTAGCTACAGAATGCAGACATTCCGTAGCTAACCGGCAATTATGCAGCTATCTTCACATTCAAGCATGTTCCAGGTGTCCTCTCAGGAAAAGCCACACATGGGTATATTCCACATTATGTCCTCATCGTTCGTTGCTCACCATGAAGAATGAACCGAATTCTGGACGTGGTTTTGGTACGTGGGAACTCATTCAAGGAGGCAGACTTCTACTAGGACTGTCCTAGTCCAGATGTCCTTTGTCCCTTTACACTGCCATCTTTAGAGTCCTAGTACGAATTTGATAAGGAAAGACAATGATCCCCGTATTGTTGCAAGTTCTGTTATGTATATTTGTTATAAAAGCACTTGGGAAACTGAGAGACAAGCTCTAGATTTTGCTTAGATTTCATGTATTGACTACTATATTTCTGAAGACCGAGAATACTCTGTTTCAAGTTATTTTCCTTTAATGAAGAAGACAACATTGCTTTGAACGCATTGAGTTTATTTTGAGTTAGATTCCGTCTGGTGGTAGAGGGCCCCTGCCTTCTGCACGGCTTTACTTTCGTAATTTAGATAAGTATCTTAGTCGTTTTCACGTTTTTGAAGTTTGAGTTCATAGTTAATTTCATTAGTCACTATAGCTATACTTGTTCTAAGAAACTCTTCCAAAAGATCATGATAATGAATGAGAAATGGCTGTAGTGTTGTAGGATTTATTTGTAATTTCTTTTGTTCATTATCACAATTGAACTTATACTAAGCAAACTCTTCCAAAAAATCCTTATGATGTCTAAGGCATGACTGTGATACTGAAAGTTTCAGTTGTTTGTTTACACTAAGTAGCATAGATGATCTTAATCTTAAAACGCTTTCCAAAATATCATAATAATGGGTAGGAGATAGCTGTGATGTCTTAGTTTTTAAATTGCTTTCAGTCTTTATGTTTGCATTTGCACTGAATTGTACAGCCAGGATTGTTCTAGCAAGCTCTTCCAAAATACCATTCATGATGGGAAAAACAGGCTGTAGAATCCCATAGATTAATGCATGATAACTTAGTTAGGGTACTCCGGAGTCAAATTGCATTCAATTCAATGCTCTGTTATTTTGTTTTAAGTTTGATAATGGCTTGTTAGTTCAGCACTGTTTATTGTAGACTAGTGACATCTTAGTTCAGTTTTAGCTTAGCTCATTGTATTTACATTCCACATTTAGTTGTCATCCATTGCATATTAGCTTACATTAGTTGTTAAACTTAAACAATACGGCCTTCATTATTTACAAAACCTCTTTTGTTCCAAATCTATAATTGACTCATAACTATCTGAACAGAAGACATTATCATCCCAAGGCCTGAAGTACTTTTGCAACTTCTTTACCACTTCATAAAGAAAACCTTTCCTCAAAAGACTACTTTAAAAAGAAATCTATAACTTTTGAGTAAGGTTTAGTGATGTTAAACTAAGTTGCAGAATAGAATTAGGAGCTAGTCTTAGAGTAGAAATCTTATGATGTTACCAATGTTTTTCTCCAAATATGTTTCAACAAATCTTTAATCATGGGTAAAATGTTGTATCATTATAAGCTGATTGTTTAATTGTTTAGTTAGGATAATTTGTATACTTAGCTGACCATTTCTCAAGCTCTTCCAAAATACCTTTAATGAAAGAATTGGACAAGTTAAGTTTATGTTTTGATTCATTTTCTTGAAGTCATTATCAAGCTTTGTATTCTGCTTAGTCATAGTTTAGGTTTGATTCTGTTTCAGTATTTTCATTTGCATTTGTCATTTGTCATCAACCAATTAGGCTTCACTCTGTTTTTAACCAGTAGCTTCTTTCCACTAGCTTTTTAGTCATTTTCCTTGTGAACATAAAAATCATCAAAAGACCAAAAACATCATAAAACACTAAACACAACGCATTAGGAAACAAACACCTAGGCACATACAGTGCAATTCACTTCAGCAGTTTACCAACCCTAGTTGACAATTAAATGAACTCAATTTAGGAGACTAGGTTGAGCACAAACAACAATGTTGGAAACCCATTCTGTGAGGGGGATGGGATAAATAAAGCCCGCATTCAGAAGTTTTTCAAATTCTGCCTTAATTTCAGCGCCTTTGCGAGGATGCACTGGGCGTAAGCGTTGGCACACGGGCTTCGCACCAGGATAGGTTGGAATCTCATGCACTACGATACTGGGATCAATCCTAGGCATTTCCTCGTAGGACCAGGCGAACACATCTCTGAATTCTTTGAAAATATTAGTATAGAATTGTATCTCATCAGGAGAACAAGTCACTCCCACGTGTATGTTCTCAAAGATCCCCGGTTTAACGGAGATGTTGATCGGGATGGTTTGAGTGATATTACTCAGGTTTCCTTCCGAAAGAACCTCGTGCATCAAAATGGGTGTTTGGAGAGGTGGAGTGGGAACCTGAGATGAAAAACGCTCTAGACAATCCGACATTGCCCCCAGGCAGGGCATAAATGAGGAACGATGATGTCCATCACTCCAAGGCAGCTCCTCAAGAGACATTGTTTCTACAATGGCTTCATCAGAAGGAAAAATCTCTTTGAGAGGATCAGGCGAATCAGCCTGACCGAGCCAGGGGGATTGAGAATAGATGTCTAAAGCCATGCTCAAAGGAGCATGCTGAGGAGGGGGAGGATCGGATGTGGCGATGATTTCACAGTAGCTAATCTCTACTGGAGTTAAGGGTATCGATTCTCCAAACTCAGTCACCTTCTCAGGCGTAGGGATGAGCCATGGGTCGTCAGACCTAGAGATGATGTTAACTTGAGCAGTGTGCGGTGGTGGTGCGAGAAAAATACCCATGAGGACGGGGTCTTTGAAGAGACCGGGCCCTACACTTTCAGGGGGATTTGGGATTTTATCCACGTACAGAACATTGTTCTCGGAGGTGGAGGTGAAGAAGGACAACTGATCCACCGTAACGATTTTTCCCTCGTGAGGGAATTTAATAAGCGAAAGAGGGTGGACGGCACGCATAACATGGCGTGAGTCCAGCTGCGGCAAAGAAGTATATTTTAGTTGAGCTTAGCATCAACCACTTCTACTTCTACGTTGACAGTATTCCCCTGTAAAGTAATCGCTAGACTCTCGAGAACACCCAGGGGTTTGGATTCCCGACCATCGAATGCCTCTAGGGCATTGGGAGAGGATGAAAGGGCCGGAGAGCCAATGGCCTTCCAGCAAGCGGATGACATGACGTAGGTAGAAGAAACTTCATCCACAACGACCCTATGGATGTTAAGACTGTTGATCCTGACTTGAATAACAAGAGAGATCTGATGTGGAAGTCGGGGGGTGAAATTTTCTAAGTCAAAGGTGAGAAGACTAGAATCGGCGGGATCGATTCCACCGATTGCAGATAATAAAGCTTTCCATTGTGAAGGACAACTTTGAAGAACTTCCAAAGCAGACATGGTAGAGGGCGCCTGTGCCAGATCCTCAACAATACTGTAGTGCTGAGCGGCATGGGCATTCGGATTGTAGGAATATTTTCGTAGAACACCTTTAGAGGGTGGCCTCGCAACGGATTCAGTGGTAGGCTTCTCAATTTCCAACGAACTGGAGATAGGAGGGGGATGTGGACCATCCGCAACTACCTTCCCCAGTGCCTGGCGCGATTCGTTGTAATCCTTCGAACGTGTGGCGATAGAAATAGGTGCAGCGCCATTCATCATAAATACTTGGGACCCAAATGGTGCAGATGGTGAAGGCTGTTCAACCATCTGGGTCTGCTGAGACGGGAACGGTTCTGTAAGAACTGTCGGAGTCCCTTTGGAACTTTTTAGAAGTTGACTAACCTCAGATCTTCATGGAAAATCCTTAGTATAATGATCTCCTTCACAAATGAGGCAGGGGTACTTCGGTTTGCGTTGGGAACCGTCCTCGGTCCGAGGTTTGGAATCTGGCTTTGGGGCGTCGGATTTGGATTTACCTTTGCCCTTCTTCTTTCCTTTGGAGGCTTTCTCTTTAGGATTGGCCTGAACGGCGTTAACCTCTGTAGTTTTGCTAGAATCGGCAGGGGCGGGAGGAGCATAATTATTGGATGAGTTAGACTTCTGCTTCCCATTCGAAGATTTTTTCGAATTCTGAGACACGGAACCAATAACACCATCCACCGCCGGGGTAGGTGGAGCTTTAGAGGTTCCAAACCATGGAGCATCAGGCAAGATATCATACAGCGTGCCGGATTGTGAATATACCAAATCCAGATATTGAGCACGCGCTATGGCTTGTTCTTCAGTCACACACGCTCCTATAGCAATATCTTGGGCGATTTTGTTAACGAAGGAGGTGGTGAACCAATGCGTTAGTATCTGATCAGGTATATGAAACTTGATCAGCCTACGATGACGTCACCACTCATGAATGTGATTAGAAATGTGGGTGGCTTTGTCCTGCTTCAAAGAAGTCAGGAGATGCGTCCCGGCTTCGTAGCGAACCGGTAACTGAAAATGGGTCAGAAAAGCCATGGCTAACGTATTGAAATCTTGAAATATGCCGTGGGATAATTCGATATACCACTTAGCAGCAGCGCCAGTCAAAGTGCGCTGGAAGAGGCGCAGATAGATTGAATCATCCACCCAAGAATTGGACGAACACCAAAGATGGTAAGTCATCACATGAGCTTGGGGGTCCTCTCCAGCTTTTCCCTCAAACTTGGGGCAATCACCGAGCACCTTGGTAGGAACCGGAGGCCAATAAGGATTATGCAGAATTGGATCATTCGTTAATTTCGAAACATCTGGTAACTCTAAGGTAGCCAGAAACGGCAATGGCTGATTGGACGACATACCTGGCCTTGGGTAAGGACCAGTACCTGTACTCCACGCTGGTTGGGAATATCCTTGCCCCCATGGGTTCTGTCCAGCAGGATTCTGACCGTAGGGGGCATAGGTGGTATAACCAGCCTGATTCGGTTGCTGGTAACTAGCGTACGGGGGTTGGTAACCAGAGTATGGACCCTGATTATGAGTCGGCCCTGTGTAAGCAACATTTGGATTTGGCTGTTGAGCATAGGTGTAGCCGGGTTGTTGAGGACGATAGTTAGAACCTTGGGGCTGGCTATAATTCAGTCGGTATTGACCATGAGAATAGTAGCCGCCTTGAGGTTGAGTGGGCTGCTAATAGGTGGAACCCTGCAGAGTCTGATAATTTGGGTGCAGTGGTTGATTTGGTTGCGGGATCGAATGAGTCGGTTGCTGGGCAGGTTTGATAGGATGTGAAGGTTGCCCTGATTGAGCAGGCTGACCTGGCTGAGCGGGTTGCCCTGGGTTAACAGGTTGACCCGGATGAACAGGTTGCGCCGGTTGCACAGGTTGACCTGGCTGTTGAGAGACACCAGGTTGCACCGGATGAACCGGTTGGCCTGGAGGTGGAACACCAGGTTGTGCCGGATAGACCGGTTGTCTCGGTTGAGGAAAAGAGCCAGGTGGTGGCTGGTAACCGGTTTGGCCTGCAGCAGGACCATAAGATGGTCCTGGCTGGTATGCAACGTTTGGATTAACAGGATACTGAGGTTGCATTGGTTGGGAAGGTTGGACTTGCCCCCCAGGACCGTATACCGGCCCCGGTTGGTACCCCGGTTGAGGCTGCACAGGTTGACCAGAAGAGTTGTAATACTGTCCTTGCGGACCATACGATGGCCCTTGTTGGCATGCAGGATAGCCTTGGATGGGCTGGCCCTGCGGGTTATAAGGATAGCCAGGCTGGCCCAAAGGTTGGCCTTGGAAAGGTTTCCCTTGTGGGTTATAAGACTGCCCAGCCTGGCCATACGGTAAACCTTGAGCATGAAAGTGAGCCTCTGGAGCGGGTAAACGTAACATGTTCCCGTGCTCATCGTATTGATCTGGAAAAGCATACACGGGTGTACCATCCTGTGCATAATGCGAAAAATAAGAGCAGTTGGGGTCTTGAGAGGTTTGTCCAACCTCGGGGTTCGACTATTGTAGGGACAACCGATACTCCTCCGGAGAGATGTTCTCCGGCATAACAGTTGCTATGTAGACATCTTCGGGAGGCGGCACAGCCCTCGCGGAGGGTGCCGTAACAGCGGGTGCAGACCCGGCCACACAGACAGTGGGCCGAACGGGTACAGCGGTGACGGGAGTCTGAGGAGACATCCCTAATGAAGGAACCACCAGCCTCGTAGAAGGAGCTGATACCCCCATAGAGGCTGCGGCGGCAATAATCTGACCCAAGGATCTATACCCTGCTGGTAATGAGGGACTGGGCGATGAAATAACAGCTGGTTCAGGGTTGTCTCTTGGAAATATTCTCCGAGGAAATAACCGGTAATCCTCACTGGACATGGGGATTTCCTCGCTGGATTCACTCATGATTGAGCCTGCCGCTAGATCTCGTAATAGACAGCGAGGACTAGGAGGAAAAAATAGCAGCTATAAAAGGCGAACCCGATGTAAGAGAGAGGAACTCTGCCCCTACTCTTAATTCAGACCAAGGGTCGGAAAAGGGCCAATTGAACTCAACTGGTCCCCCAAAGGGTTGTTCAGCAAGAATCGGTCCCCCGTCAGGAAACTTGGAAATAATGGGCTGCTGAGGTTCAAAAGAGGATTGAGAAGCCTCTGATGAATCGTCCGTATAAGGACTACCAGTAGATGAAACCGAGGGTTCCGCCACTATGGTAGTAACAATAAGAGAAAAGATCAAACACACACACGGGCTGAAAAGGAGTCAAGACACACAATCAAACGGCCAACAAGGAAAATCTAACAGGGCATGTGATCGTGGGTGATTAATTTTTTACCACATTGAAAAATAGGAAACTTCACCGTTTCATGTTTTAAGAGTCGAGAAACGGATAAAAGGTGACTCTATCTCTTTCAGTTTTGAAGCAAGCGTGAAAGGACAAGTGCTTGGTGATCCTTTAAAATTTAAAGAGTCAGAAAAGATCAAATGACTACTCAAGGATACTAGGTAGAGGGTGTAGCAAATAACCGTGAACTGCAATATACACCTTGGTTTCAAAATGAAAGAGAAATCAACCAAGGACTTTTCGTACGTGCAGGAAATCTCCCCGAATGCTGTGTCCGGTGTATCACGGGTATAGGGTGGTAGACTTGGCTTGCTATGGATAAAGGATTGAAACCTAGTGGGGTCTCCCTTTATATACGCGACGGTACGGGGAGCACAAGTCTGTACTAGCGCTGTCTAAAGCCAAGGGGCGAACGACAGCTACTAGGTTTTAAGACATCGGAACACGTCTCTAGCCTAGACCTCTAAATGTGTTTCGTTAGATTTCAATGTTGCCTTAGTGTAAATTCAGTAAATTTTAAAGTTTATCTTCAATTACGTTTCAGTTTTCAGGCCCTAGCAAATGTGATGTCTCAAAATCTCCTAAATGCACTCTATATGCCATAGTATATCATTTCATTCGATGAAAGCTATTTATGAGAGAGTTGAGGGATTTTCACACAATAACGAAATGAACAGAAAACAACCAATGACGTCTCTAATGCAGCTAATGAAAACTAAAAAGATTTTCGTTCAAGGTTACCAATCACTAATAACACCGAAAATATCTAATTCACATTAACTAATGAAAAGCAAAAGATATTTTTTTTTATATTTTCAATATTTCAGAGCAAAGTGCGCTAAAAAATGAAAACTAATGCAAAGGAGATTCGATAAATGATGATAAGAGAGCAAAAACAAACAAATTTCACTCAATATCAAACACAATCAGACCTCAAATCGACCAATAGTCCCTCAAAACCAAGAAAGTCCCAAAGACACAAATGAGCCGTGTAATCTAGGCCCAAAACGAGACAAAGCGGAATTCGAATGAAGGGGCAGTCAATCACTCAAATAGCGCAATAAAACAATAAACAACTGTCAAACGAATGCAGGGAAGCAATCACAAGGTTGACTGAACCGATAGAAACCAAGAACTGCCAAGGAAGGCTCGACACACCATAGCACCTGCAATTCCTTCTTTTTCCACACTTTGGAGCTTGAAGGAAAATGATATTTTGGCTGAACTTTGCTCCTGCATTCAGATTCTTCATGGCCAAAGTTATTGCAATAAGCACATTCAACTTCATTTTATATATATTCTTCTACCCAATATCAATCCTTTTCTTTCTTGCTTCTCTTGTCATGATGGTTTTATATGCAACACATTGAACAACTTTATGACCAAAATTGTGAAATGAGAAAGATTGTCCATTGAAGAAGAAATTTCTGCGATCATGAAATATTCTACTTGAATTTACTTGTTGATTGGTGTTTCTTTGAAATATATTCCTGTTAGTGTTCTTTGAATTGAGATGATCATGCTTTACCTGTAAAGATTCTTTATTCCCTTGCTGAGTGGCAGAATGTTGTATACTAGCTGTAGCTGCTTTTAGATAATTTGGTGCTGAAGCCTGAGAAGATTCTCCGATATATCCAAGACCTGTCTTTATAAGAGGAGAACGTTGCACCTTTATAATCTCATCTAAGGTTTCAGATCCTTTAGAAAATCTAAGATTCAAAGTCTTTACTTTCTCAATTTCTTTTCTTAGACTTACTATTTCACATTCTAATTTCTCATTGTGTTTCTCCTTTTCTTCAAGCTGATTTTTCAGAGTTTCTATGGATATTTTACTTTCTTCTAAGCATATTTTGAGTTGATTGAATTCATCAAGAAAATCATTTTCCTCTAACGCATCCGTAAAAGTATCTTTTTCTTCTCTAGATTCCTTTTCAAATGCCATGAGAAGTCTAAGATCTTGTTCACATTCTTCCTCACTTTCAGATAACCCATCATTGTCTTCATGAGTATAGTAACTTTTTCTAGTGCTAAACCGATTCTTATTGCTTCTTGCTACTTCCTTCCCTTTTTCATGTGTTTCTTTATGAGGACACTTAGCATCATAATGACCAACTCTTCCACAAGCAAAACATTTGACAGGAAGCTTACCTCTGAACTGTCGTGTGCCAAGTTGAAGTTTCTTTACAAAATTTACCTCATCTTCTTCTGAGATATACCCTGATCCTTCTGTCTCTTGTACTTATTTCCCTTTTGTAGAAGCTCTAAAGACGGCTTCTTTGACTTCAGATGGTCCTCATCTTCTCATTTCACATGCAGTTAGTATGCCATGAAGTTTCACCATAGTAAGATTTTGAAGATCCTGCTTTTCTTCAAGAGCAGAAACTTTTGAATCAAATTTTAATGTTAGCGATCTTAAAAATTTCTCAAATAAAGTAGATTCGGCTATTGTTTCTCCCAGATTTCTCAAATGATTTACAATATCATCAAGACGTAAAAATAAATTGGCAATGCTCTCTTCATTATGCATTTTTAGATTCTCAGATTGAATTCTGAGAGTTTGGAGTTTAGCAATTTTTACCTTTGCATCACCTTCATAACTTAGAATGATTTTGTCCCATATTGCCTTTGCTATATCCAGCTGCATGACTTTGACAAATTCTGATTCAGCTAGACTTCCCAATAGAGCATTGACTGCCTTTGCATTTGTTTCATAATTCTTTCTTTCCGTTGGATCTTTTGGTACTGCGGTTGGATATTGATATCCTCCTTCAACGATAGCCCATACATCTGCTCCCAGAGACTGAAGATAGGATCTCATCCTTGTTTTACAGAAGATTAAATTGTTTCCGTTGAAGAGGGGAGGCCTGATAGATGCTGTTCCATCTTGATTGCTTATCTTGTTTGATTTTCCTTCTAGCGACAAAGCTTTCTCAGAAGGACTTGCTCTGATACCAATTGCTGGGAAAAATACTGAGAGGGGGGCGTGAATCAGTATTTAGAGCTGACTGAAAACTTTTTAATTTTTCTTTCTATTAAAACCATACGCTACTTTACTGAACCAAACTCGCGTATACATGTGGATATCCTTAATAAAACTTGCGTATATTATTATGCATTTATATCCTTACTTAGATCAGTGCCTCATTCATTCATCAGATGTTTAGTAAGCAGTAAACATGTGTAGTAATAACAGAATAAACCATCACACATAAGAAACACACATGAACACCAGTATTTAAGGTGGAAACCCAATTCGGGAGAAAACCACCGCTGCTGTTGTCTCTGTCTTCAATATTTATTATAAAGAAAACTTCTTACAATTTTGTACTGGTGCAGACTCATACCAGCTCGCAGGCACCCACCTGTAGAAGGATGTAATATTCTCTCGTTCTCCAGCCACTACTGGAAGGGATCTCCAACCCCCTCACTAAAGGCTTCGACCCTCAGCACCACCATGGACCATGTTTCATCAATTTTCATACTGGATCCAACAGCTTCCACACAACATACATTGTAGGCCACTTTTCATCAGATTATCAGACTGCACCCACTCCATACATGAAACTGAAACTTATAACTTCATCAACCAATCAACCAACAACTTGATATTCAATCAACATAATCAACATCATATTCAACATTCAAACAACCCAGAACTATATGAATACATCATTGACAGATAGCAGTAAAACAGCGAAACAGATTAGATATTTCATTCCACACACTTCAAAAAAACCCTAGATTCCATACGCGCTTTTACTTCAATGAACCTGTGTATATACGCGCTTTCACAAAGACAAACCTGCGTATACACGCTTTTGCTGAAACGAACCTACGTATATACGCGCTTTCGCTGAGATGAACATGCGTATAGATCTGTAACTCTTCAGAATAGATAACTCATATTTCACCCTTTACTTCAGCAAAGATTCTCCAGATCACTGATCTAAACATTCCATAAACAGATCTATAAAATACATAGTCATTTCAGATCTAGAGATTCCTCTTCATCATTTTCTTCATAGGTACATTATTAATTCAGATCAATCAATAAAGGGTTACCCATTCCATGCAGAAATACTTCAGAGTGAAGTATTCATTAACACCCAAACTTCAAAATAGATATGCAGATACAAACTCAACGCTGAACAGAAATTGATTCAAATAGCATACGCTACTTTGCTTTACTGAAGCCGCATACATACGCATTTTCCTACACATCAACCCACGTATAATTTTGTGTATTTAATTATTCAAAAACCCTAATTTCCATACGCACCTTTCATGAAGCGAACCCGCGTATATACGTGCTCTTACCGAGACAAACTAGCGTATAGATCTGAAAAAGATAAACTTTGCAGAACAGACCAGATCTATAAACTTACCCAGATTTCTTCAATTTATTCATCAGACTTGTGCCAGGTCTTCATCATTTCTTTTGCAGATCATCCTAGAGATTCATCATTTCTAGATCTAGAGATCTTGAACCTTCATCATATCCATAGGTGCATCATAGATTCAGATCTAACAATTAAGACCAGAGTTCATCCATGCAGATATTCCTTAGAGAGATTTATTCATTAACAACCCTTACACATGCACACATTGCACTATGATCCTCTTCTCCTTATATAGTTTTATCCTTTATCAATACCATGAGTCAAAACCACTTAACCGCTGATGGTATTCCTGGATGGGATCAAATAGATAATCCAGTGCTCAATACAGTGGGCCAATACCATGGTAATGTCTCGTGGTTTTATAAATTTAGAGCGCAAATAGGCATACGCTACTTGGTACGTACTTTTCCGCGTACATACGCTACTTTTCCTTTACAAACCCGCGTATGCTTTGTGACATATCTTATTCATCATTACTCTGGCACTTACTGGAATTTCTTTCTTTGTTACTTCTGAACTGCACTGTAGATACATCAGATTTACATTATTAACAAATAGGTTGCTATCCAAAGTCAACTCATCAAGTTAGTTTCCTTCAAGGACAACTTCATCAAGTAAGTTTCCATCAAGGACAACACATTGCATCATATTGCCAACAATATCCCCCTTTTGACTTGATGGCAACCATGATGGTGTTTGATCACCACAATAGATAGATACATTGAATATAACCATTATTCAAACACCATGATACTCTCCCCCTTTGACATCAAGGTCAAAGGGTGGATCAAAACCAAACAAGGTTTTTCTTCTATTGTAGAAAGAAGAGCTCTGTAGATCTGATGTGCACTGAAGTTACCATGCTTCCCCTGAGTTCACGCTGAATCTTCAAACATATTTTTCAATGAAATACATGACTCTATGACCTTTCCTATCACCAAGAAATCATACTTACATCAATGATCCAACCAAGTGGATTTACATATGTGACTCAAGTACCCAAACAAGTGGGTTTACACATTTTGACTCAACTACCCAACCAAGTGGGTTTAAAAATTTGAAGAAGTCCTTACATGACTGAATATAACAATTTACATCATAGGTCTCAACATAACCTTTTCATCAAAATATAGAAATAACTTATACAATCAAGACCAAAGAATCTCAAGCATGAGATCAGACCACAAAAAATAATTAGAATGCCAAAAATGCATCATTTCCATATGACCAAAGCTCCCCCTTAGCTTGTGCATCCTGAACACTTTCAACATCAAATCATCAAGGCATCTTCATCAGAATCATTAGAGAATGAAACAGAAATATGAGAGCTGGAACATCACCATAGATACCCAACAGCACTGCAGTTGTGTTGAAGAATGCTGACCCAAAAAAAGTTTGTCAGCAAACACCCATACGTGGTTTTCTGTGTATAAACTCACCTATATACGTGACTATCCTTCAGGAAATCCACGTATCCAATTTAATCTTCTGAATTTAAGCAGATCTAATCTTCTGCATGGCAGAGACTACTCCCAGCTTCTATCTGAGATATTCGAACACTTCCCTGGGTAAAGGTTTGGTAAATATATCAGCAACTTGTTCTTTGGAGGGAACATACTCCAACTTCACCTTTTGTTCAAGCACTTGTTCACGTAAGAAGTGATACTTGATGGGAATGTGCTTGGTCTTGGAATACATAACAGGATTCTTTGAGATACTGATGGAACTTGTATTAACACACATAATGGAGATAGGAGGTGAACATTTGATTTGAATGTGTTGTAAGGTTTGCATCATCCAAAGAAGTTGAGTGCAACATGATGCAGCAGCCACATATTCTGCTTCTGTTGTAGATAAGGCAATGGAGCTTTGCTTCTTGCTGAACCAAGATACCAACCGGGGCCCCATATAGAATGCACCACCACTAGTGATTTTCCTATCGTCAAAATTTCCATCCCAATCTGCATCAGTGTAAGCATGAAGAGTGATATCAGCATGAAAGTGAGACTCTTTTGGATTAGCTTGGAATCGTCCAAAAATCCCAACTGCATGCATAATGTTTGGTCTAGTCCTAGTGAGATAAAGTAGACTTCCTATCATAGATCTGTATTCTGGTTGATTCACCGTGGGAGAATCATCATGAGAACTGAGATTAAATCCGATTATCATTGGTGTACTTACAGGTTTGCACTCTTCCATGCCATACTTCTTCAGAATTTTCTTAAGATATTTTTCTTGTGATAAGAATATGCCATCTGTTGCTTGATGCACTTGCAAGCGAAGAAAGAATGTTAGTTCCCCAACTAAATACATTTCAAATTCTTGCTACATAACAGAAGCAAATTTCTGACTCATAGACTCTTCATTACTTCCAAAAATGATATCATCAACATATACAACCACAATAAATAGATTTATCATTTTCGGTTCTGTGTATAGATTGCTATCAGCAGACCCCTTTGAAAATCCTTGTTGATGAAGATATTTGTCAAGACGATAATACCATGCCCTTAGAGCTTGTTTGAGACCATATAGAGCCTTTTTAAGTCTACAAACAAGTTTTTCATCGTTTCCCAAAATGAATCCCTCTGGTTGTTCTATATAAACTTCTTCTTCTAGGTCACCATTGAGAAAAGCAGATTTAACATCCATGTGATAAACTTTGATTTGTTGCAAGCTTGAAAAAGAAAGAAACATTCTTATGGCTTCAAGTCTACCTACAGGAGCAAAAGTTTCTTCAAAGTCTATACCCTCTTGTTGAGCATACCCCTTGCAGACAAGTCTAGCTTTATTTATTATAACCTCTCCATTCTCATTTAACTTGTTTTTGAATATCCATTTAGTGCCAAGGACATTTTTGTGATGAGGTCTTGGTACTAATTCCCAAGTGTGATTCTTTTCAATTTGATCAAGCTCTTCATTCATGGCTTGAGATCAACATTCATCTTTGCTAGCTTGATTGACTATATGCTTGGTTCAATAGTGGATAGAAATTCAGGATAGGCTAGAAGATCCCACAGAGTCTTCTTGTTTGTTTTGCTCTTGGCCGAATGTACTTGTTTGAGGATGCGAGGTATCCATTTCCCATAATTTCAAATTGAGCTATACACTCCAAGTGACCTCTGAAAATGTGAAAACTTCTTATTTCTTATACAGAGATAGACTGTAGGGGCATTCACCGGACATGTCACCTCTAAAGAGAGGATGAGTTCCAGAGGCTACCTGGCACTCTACAGGCTCTGCCTAAAGAAATAATGAAGTAACACTTAGAAGTCTTTGACATACACATACTTGAAGTTTGATGTCTTGCGGAATAAGACAAATAACTTTCTGCAGCTGAGTAGGTGATTATCTGTGTATGCAAGTTATGTATATTTTCTGTTTAACCTTTATATCAGTTTTGTTTAGCATATCATCTTCAGCAAATAAGGACATCAAAATGATAAAGCAGTTCACCCCCTCCTCTGGGCTACATCTGTTGGACCAAGCCTCTCAAACTAGGCTTGTCCTCTTGTATTAAAAATATACAAAGGCTAAGCCAAGGCAGGTATGCAGAAGACAAGTCTATTTGTAAATACGAATAGGGAAGATAGAATTAGGCTATTTTCATGCTATTTCCCCAAACACCGTACGATGAAATTTGGCCACGATACGGTACTTTTCCCCAATTGGCCCTGGTGGCCCTTTAGACTTGCATGGAGAATTTCGAGGTGAAGATGACCTCAATTGGTTCTAAAAACTCTGTCATTAGACTCATAAGGTCGAAAATAGCAGAAATAGGCTTTTGAATCACCAAAAATGGATGAACATGGCCACTCAGCTCGACTCTAGCAGAAATGGCCACTGGTGGCCACAAACTTCCACTGAAGCTAAGCATTTGGAAAGATTATCCAAAAGGAAAAACGAGCTGTGAAAATGGATTCGAGTGTGAAAAACCGGAATGACCTTGGGTTCACATTCCCATTTGACTGCACTGATGCAATGTAGGCTCCCAAAGCTGATTTGGCCTAGGCCCAGGTTCTGAACTTCCGACAAATCACACACTGCATTGACCTCAGATAGAGTACGTGAGAGGCTTTCAGTATGGCCAGAGACGAAGGTCGAAGAGACCCAAAATCAAAAAAAAATTCGTCTTCAAAGGCCTCTCCTAGCAGAAGTTATGCCACATTTACTGAACTGCCAGTTTCACCTTGAGAAACTCCACTAATTGTGGAGGAACTGTAGATAACGCCACTAAATATGGATAAGGCGCCAAAATGGGCGAGGTGTAAGAGAATCTCATGACATTGGCCTTATGAGAGTTTAAGCGGCAATAAATATGGTTGCACATCGTGCAATCACATGGTTAATGGGTCTTAATAACTAGTGTTTAAATAAATACAACATTTAATAAATAACAACACGATGTAACACATAATACATAGTGATTGACTTGCTTGGTGAGCTAGCAACAATGAATGAGCCGTGGGGTTCTCGGGCATGGGTCATATGTAATCGGGGGCTGGCCCTTACGGGCCACAGCCCAACAAATTGCAACATTCAAGTATACGCGTTTAACGATGTTTTAACAACAACAAGCCGTGGGCTATTGGTTAAGCACTTGGGATTTAATATATTTTGATCTTGTGTTCAATCACGTAGAAACCTGTAAAATTTTAAACGCATTTTCAACTTGACTTGGGAATGCAATGGCTTTCCTGAATTGTAACGGAATATTCCCAGAGTGGCCAACGGAATATTCCCAGAATATTCTGTGGAATATTCTTTTTTTAATAAAATTTTCAATGAAGTCAAATTTGGCATTTTTAATGAAAATTGAGAAATCTTCAAACTTGAATAACTTCTGCATACGGCGACCGTTTTCCGAACCGTTCGCGGCGCCGGAATTAGGAAGACGAGCTCTATCCGGTCGTTCAGGTTCAAACTAGTTCTGAGCACCTTCATTTTTGGACCATTTTACGACACTTGGTCCTGAGCTCCTGATCACACCTCCCAAATGAGAAGCTTTTGGTCCCCAAAAGCTCACTGAAATTCTGAAACTGAACTGTAGAACAGAAAATGAGAGAATAACAACATCCTCTTCTCTTCAGCCTCCAAAAGAATTTCCTGAATTGCCAACTGTTCACATGGCGAATTTTGCTGAATGAGCCATGTACTTGTGTCGAATCCCGACCAAATTTTCATGCCATACCAATCTGCCATACTGAAACCAGCAATGACACTTGCTGAACTTTGTGCCCTCTTTGCTTGCATGCCTTTCCAACTCATGGAATCTTGCACTGCTTTGCACTGACACTTCGTTCTCTGCACCAAACGACACCAAAAGCATCTTGTGCAACATATGACATCAACAACCAGTTGACAATGAGGTGTGCTATACAAATGACACACAAACTCTGTAACAAGTGTGCACACAACCGACACAAGTCGATAAACAACAAGATACATCTTTACAAACATGTGTATGTATCATGTACAATGAACTATATACAGTTCGCTAATTACACATACAACCTCTATGTACATGTGCAACTTCAACTCTTCTTTTCAAATACCAACAAGTACATCATCCCAAAAACATGTGGGTGAACAAGAGCTGAACCAAAAGATATTGCTGCAACATAAGTGAGTATCATACTCATCTTTTACACCTCCATGGCGAAATTTTGCAACAACAAAGAAATTCTTTCAACTGAAACTGCTTTTACATGCAATCTTGCATCAACTTTTCAACTGAAATACATGCATACCAATCTGAAATTTGCATGTACAAAACGAGTAATGAATTACTGCAATAAGAAGTCCATCCACTTCTCACCAAGCCAATTCCATGGCGACTTTTGCTGCTGCAAATTTTCCTCATGTGAAACTTTCCTTTCCACATCAATAATGGACTCCATAGATCCACTTATGGAAGTTGTCATTATAAAAATGAACAAAAGAGCTTCAGGAAACTCAAACAACAAGTAGTTTGCAGAATAATAAAGCAGTCAATCTTCAACATTGCTTAAGACACCTTTCAAGCTACACAATCAAGCTAGTGATGTCAGTCAAGCAAACCCATGCTCTGATACCATCTGATCTGAAAATGGAATGTACTTGTTTGAGGGTGCAAGGTATCCATTTCCCATAATTTCAAATTGAGCTATACACTCCAAGTGACCTCTGAAAATGTGAAAACTTCTTATTTCTTATACAGAGATAGACTGTAGGGGCATTCACCAGACATGTCACCTCTAAAGAGAGGATGAGTTCCAGAGGCTACCTGGCCCTCTACAGGCTCTGCCTAAATAAATAATGAAGTAACACTTAGAAGTCTTTGACATACACATACTTGAAGTTTGATGTCTTGCGGAATAAGACAAATAACTTTCTGCAGCTGAGTAGGTGATTATGTGTGTATGAAAGTTATGTATATTTTTTGTTTAACACTTTATATCAGTTTTTTTTAGCATATCATCTTCAGCAAATAAAGACATCAAAATGATAAGCAGTTCACCCCCTTCTCTGGGCTACATCTGCTGGACCAAGCCTCTCAAACTAGGCTTGTCCTCTTGTATTAAAAATGATACAAAGGCTAATACAAGAATAAGAGTGTCTCGAAAGATAGATCTGACTGTAAATACAGAATCAGAAGATAGGAATTAGCTAAACATGCTCTTTCCCAAACACTAAACAGTGAAATTTGTACATGATACAGTACTTTTCCCCAATTGTCCCTGGTGGCCCTTTAGACTTGCATGGAGCATTTCGAGGTGAAGATGACCTCAATTGGTTCTGAAACCTCTGCCATTAGACTCAGAATGTCGAAAATAGCAGAAACAGGCTTTTAAATCACCAAAAATGGATGAACATAGCCCCAAACAGCTCCAGCACTGAAATGGCCCTGGTGGCCCTGAAAGCTTCCCTGAAGCTAAACAGTGAGAAGAATTCCTCAAAAGGAAAAACGAGCTGTAGAAATGGATTCAGAATGCTGAAAAACTTCAGGAATGACCTTCTTTCCACATTCACTGGCTGCACAATTCCCAATGTAGCTCCCAAACTGATTTGGCCCTAGTGGCTCCTGGAACTTCCACGAAGCAAAATCACCTGCAAACGGCCTCAGATGGCTGTGAAACCTATGC
Organism: Pinus albicaulis; assembly: GCA_034641835.2. Taxonomy (NCBI): domain Eukaryota; kingdom Viridiplantae; phylum Streptophyta; class Pinopsida; order Pinales; family Pinaceae; genus Pinus; species Pinus albicaulis. The sequence goes on from CM076578.1 coordinate 46,191,255, forward strand.
CAATGGCTTCAGAAGGTCGAAGAGACCCAAAATCAAAAAAAAATTCGTCTTCAAAGACCTCTCCTAGCAGAAGTTAAGCCACATTTACTAAACTGCCAGTTACACCTTGAGAAGCTCCACTAATTGTGGAGAAACTGTGGATAACGCAACTAAATATGGATAAGGCGCCAAAATGGGCGGACTGCCGAAATCTCCGCCAAACGTGGCTGCACGGTTAAACTGGCAATAAATATTATGGTTTGTGCACATCGTGCAATCACATGGTTCGGCGGTCTTGTAACCGTGTTTAAATAAATACAACGTTTAATAAATAACAACCCATGATATAACACATAACCATAGTGGTTAAACCGCCCGTGAACTGCGCGCCAATGAATGAACCGTGGGTTCTCAGGCGTGGGTCATATGTAATCGGGGGCTGGCCCCCTTTCGGGCCCCGCCCAACAAATTGCAACATTTAATTATACGCGCGTTGCAATGTTTTAACAACAACAAACCGTGGGCTATTGGTTAAGCCGCCCGGTTAATATGCACCCGGTCCTGTGTTCAAATCCGGCCGAGCCCATAAAAATTTTAAAACGCATTTTCAACTTGACTTGGGGCCCACGTGGCGCCTTCTCATTGGCTGCCAACGGAATATTCCCCAGAATATTCTGCGGAATATTCCCAGAATATTCTGTGGAATATTCTTTTTTAAATAAAATTTTTCCACAAAGTCAATTTTGGCATTTTTAATGGAAATTGAGAAATCTTCAAACTTGCATAACTTCTACATACGGCGACCGTTTTCCGAACCGTTCACGGCGCCGGAATCAGGAAGACGATCTCTATCCGGTTGTTCAGGTTCAAACTAGTTCTGAGCACCTTCATTTTTGACCATTTTACGACACTTGGTCCTGAGCTCCTGATCATTTGTACACCTGATCCCTTTTCTCCCAAAATTTGAGATTCTGGATGATTCTTTTGAACATATCTGGATGGAGCTTTTTCAGATAAATCGTCTTCGGGTTCTTCATTGGGTTCACTGTCTATATCATTTCTATTTGATGTAGAAGGATATATGTCACCATCGTCTTCATCTGTTGTTTGTTTTTCTTCTTTTGGAGCTGCAGGAGACTCATCAATAACAACATCAATACATTCAACAATCTTTCGAAGTCTTTTATTGTAACATTTATATGCTCTAATCCTAGAGGAGTAACCAAGAAGTATTCCTTCATCTGCTCTGGGTTCAAACTTGCTAAGTTTTTCATCATTATTTTTGATAAAACATTTTCTTCCAAAAACTCTAAAATGCTTCACAGTGGGAGGATTACCATACCAGAGTTCATATGGAGTTTTATCACTATTTACATGAACATGTGCCTTGTTAAGAATATTTACCGCTGTATGTGCTGCTTCTCCCCAAAAAGTGTCAGGTGTTCCGGAATCATCAAGCATAGCTCTGGCCATTTGTTGAACTGTTCTATTCATTCTTTCTGCTACGCCATTTTGTTGTGGAGTGCCAGCTACAGAAAACTGTCTTTTTATGCCATGTTGTTCACAAAATTCAAGGAATTCATCTGATGTATATTTTCCTCCTCGATCAGATCTAAGACACTTGATTTTTAGATCTAATTCATTTTCAACCAATGCTTTGAAGATCTGAAATTTCTCAAATGCTTCATCTTTGTGTTTAATCAACCCAATCCAACACATTCTAGAGAAATCATCAATAAATAAGATATAGTATTGTTCACCACATAGTGACTTTTTCCTCACAGGTCCACATATGTCAGTATGAATGAGTTCAAGAGGCTTACTTGATGATCCTTCCTTGGCATTAAATTGCACTCTGGTTTGCTTACCGAATTGGCAAGATTTGCATATGATACTTTCAGGTAGAGTAAAATTGGGAAGATCACGAACAACTTTAAGTCTGCTTGATTTGTTGATTTGAGACAAGCTCAGATGCCCCAACCTTCAAGTAACATTGTTCTTTGCAGTTATTCAATACATACAGGTTGCTTGGAGTTCTTTTTCCTTTTATAATTGTTTTACTTGTATCAAGATCACGTACCACACATTCTTTTGAACTAAAGACAACTTCAGTTCCTTGATCACACATTTGACTTACACTTAACAGGTTATTCTTTAATCCATCCACATACATGACATTATTAGCTTTCACCTTTTCTTTTAGAAAAACAGACCCTTTTCCCTTAATGACAACATGAGTATCATTTCCAAATGTAACATTCTTTTCTTTTTCTAGAGCACTATATGCAAGAAGTTTGTTTTTGTCATCTGTCTTGTGTTTTGAGCATCCACTATCAATGTACAATTGGTTTTCTTCACCTTCTGCAAATAAAGCTATGCCACAATTTTCAACCTGTAATTCCTTCTTTTTCCACACTTTGGAGCTTGAAGGAAAATGCTCTTTTGGTTGAACTTTTCTCCTGCATTCAGATTCTTCATGGCCAAAGTTATTGTAATAAGCACATTCAACTTCATTTTGAAGAGGAGAAAAGTTGTTATAGGTATTCTTCTTTGTTCCAATATCAATCCTTTTCTTTCTTTCTTCTCCTGTCATGATGGTTTTATATGCAACACATTGAACAACTTTATGACCAAAATTGTGACATGAGAAAGATTGTCCATTAAAGAAGAAATTTTTGTGATCATGAAATATTCTACTTGAATTTACCTGTTGATTGGTGTTTCTTTGAAAGATATTCCTGTTAGTGTTCTTTAAATTGAGATGATCATGCTTTACCTGTAAAGATTCTTTATTCCCTTGCTGAGTGGCAAAATGTTGTATACTAGCTGTAGCTACTTTTAGATAATTTGGTGTTGAAGCCTGAGAAGATTCTCCGATATATCCAAGACCTGTCTTTATAACAGGAGAACGTTGTACCTTGATAATCTCATCTAAGGTTTCAGATCCTTTAGCAAATCTAAGATTCAAAGTCTTTACTTTCTCAATTTCTTTTCTTAGACTTACTATTTCACATTCTAATTTCTCATTGTGTTTCTTCTTTTCTTCAAGCTGATTTTTCAGAGTTTCTATGCATATTTTACTTTCTTCTAAGCATATTTTGAGTTGATTGAATTCATCAAGAAAATAATTTTCCTCTAACGCATCCATAAAGTATATTTTTCTTCTCTAGATTCCTTTTCAAATGCCATGAGAAGTCTAAGATCTTGTTCACATTCTTCCTCACTATCAGATAACTCATCATTGTCTTCATGAGTATAGTAACTTTTTCTAGTGCTAAACCGATTCTTATTCCTTCTTGCTAATTCCTTCCCTTTTTCATGTGTTTATTTATGAGGACACTTAGCAGCATAATGACCAACTCTTCCACAAGAAAAACATTTGAAAGGAATCTTACCTCTGAACCGTCCTATGCCAAGTTGGAGTTTCTTTACAAAATTTAGCTCATCTTCTTCTGAGATATACCCTGATCCTTCTGTCTCTTGTACTTCTTTCCCTTTTGTAGAATCTCTAAAGACGACTTCTTTGACTTCAGATGGTCCTCCTCTTCTCATTTCACATGTAGTTAGTATGCCATGAAGTTGCACCACAGTAAGATTTTGAAGATCCTGCTTTTCTTCAAGAGCAGAAACTTTTGACTCAAATTTTACTGTTAGCAATCTTAAAACTTTCTCAACCAAAGTAGATTCGGCTATTGTTTCTCCCAGATTTCTCATACGATTTACAATATCATCAAGACGTAAAAAGAAATTGGCAATGCTCTCCTCATTATACATTTTTAGATTCTCATATTGAATTCTGAGAGTTTGTACTTTAGCACTTTTTACCTTTGCATCACCTTCATAACTTAGAGTGATTTTGTCCCATATTGCCTTTGTTGTATCCAGCTGCATGACTTTGACAAATTCTGATTCAGTTAGACTTACCAATAGAGCATTGACTGCCTTTGCATTTGTTTCATAATTCTTTCTTTCCATTGGATTTGTTGGTACTGCGGCTGGATATTGATATCCTCCTTCAACAATAGCCCATACATCTGCTCCCAAAGACTGAAGATAAGATCTCATCCTTGTTTTCCAGAAGATTAAATTGTTCCCGTTGAAGAGGGGAGGCCTGATAGATGTTGTTCCATCTTGATTTCTCATCTTGTTTGATCTTCCTTCTAGCGGCAAAGCTTTTTCAGAAGGACCTGTTCTGATACCAATTGTTGGGAAAAATACTGAGAGTGGGGGGTGAATCAGTATTTAGAGCTGACTGAAATTTTTTTACTTTTTATTTCTCTTAAAGCCATACGCTACTTTACTGAACCAAACTCGCGTATACACGTGGATATCCTTAATAAAACTTACGTATGTCCAGAGATCTTATTATGCATTTAATTCTTTACTTAGATCAATGCATCATTCATTCATCAGATGTTTAGTAAGCAATAAAAATGTGCATTAATAACAGAATAAACCATCACACATAAGCAACACACATGAACACCAATATTTAAGGTGGAAACTCAATTCAGGAGAAAACCACCGCTACTGTCATCCCTGTCTTCAATATTTATTATAAAGAAAACTTCTTACAATTTTTTACTAGTGCAAACTCATACTAGCACGCACGCACCCACCTGCAGAAGGCTGCAACCTTCTCTCGTTCTCCAGCCACTACTGGAAGGGAGCTCCAACCCCCTCACTGAAGGCTTCGACCCTCAGCACCACCATGGACCACGTTTCATCAATTTTCATATTGGATCCAATAGCTTCCACACAACATAACTTGTAGGCCACTTTTCATCATATTTTCAGACTGCACCCACTCCATACATGAAACTGAAACTTATAACTTCATCAACCAATCAACCAACAACTTGATCTTCAATCAACATAATCAACAACATATTCAACATTCAAACAACCCAGAACCGTATGAATACATCATTGACAGATAGCAGTAAAATATAAAAACAGATCAAATATTTCATTCCACACACTTCAGCAAAACCCTAGATTCAATACGTGCTTTTACTTCAATGAACCTGCGTATATACACGCTTTCATAGAGACAAACCTGCATATACGTGCTTTTGCTGAAACGAACCTACGCATATACGTGATTTCGCTGAGATGAACATGCGTATAGATCTTTAACTCTTCAAAACAGATAACTCAGATTTCACCCTTTACTTCAGCAAAGATTCGCCAGATCACAAATCTAAACATTCCATAAATAGATCTAGAAAATACATAGTCATTTCAGATCTAGAGATCCCTCTTCATCATTTTCTTCATAGGTAAATTATTAATTCAGATCAATCAATAAACTGTTACCCATTCCATGCAAAAATACTTCAGAGTGAAGTATTCATTAACACCCAGACTTCAGAATAGATATGTAGATACAAACTCAACCCTAAACAGACATTGATTCAAATAGCATACGCTACTTTGCTTTACTGAAGCCGTGTACATACGCGCTTTCCTACACATCAACCCGCGTATACTTCTGTGTATTTAATTCTTCAAAAACAATAACTGCCATACGCGCCTTTCATGAAGCGAACCCGTATATATACGCGCTTTTGCCGAGACAAACTAGCGTATAGATCTGAAAAAGATAAACTTTGCAGAACAGACCAGATCTATAAACTTACCCAGATTTCTTCAATTTATTCATCAGACTTATGCTAGGTCTTCATCATTTCTTTTGCAGATCATCCTAGAGATTCGTCATTTCTAGATCTAGAGATCTTGAACCTTCATCATATCCATAGGTGCATCATAGATTCAGATCTAAAAATTAAGACCAGAGTTCATCCATGCAGATATTCCTTAGAGATATTTATTCATTAACAACCCTTACACATGCACACATTGCACTATGATCCTCTTCTCCTTATATATTTTTAGCCTTTATCAATACCATGAGTCAAAACCACTTAACCGCTGATGGTATTCCTGGATGGGATCAAATAGATAATCCAACGCTCAATACAGTGGGCCAATACCATGGTAATGTCCCCTGGTTTTATAAATTTAGAGCGCAAATAGGCATACGCTACTTGGTACATACTTTTCCGCTTACATATGCTACTTTGCCTTTACAAACCCACGTATGCTTTGTGACATATCTTATTCATCATTACTCTGGCACTTACTGGAATTTATTTCTTTGTTACTTCTGAACTGCTCTGTAGATACATCAAATTTACATTATTAACAAATAGGTTGCTATCCAAAGTCAACTCATCAAGTTAGTTTCCATCAAGGAAAACTTCATCAAGTAGGTTGCCATCAAGGAAAACACATTGCATCATATTGCAAACAATCTCCCCCTTTGGACTTGATGGCAACCATGATGGTGTTTGATCACCACAACAAATATATACATTGAATATAACCATTATTCAAACACCATGATACTCTCCCCCTTTGACATCAAGGGCAAAGGGCGGATCAAAACCAAACAAGGTTTTTCTTCTCTTGTAGAAAGAAGAGCTTTGTAGATGTGATGTGCACTGTAGTTACCATGCTTGCTCCCCCTGAGTTCATGCTGAATCTTCAAACATATTTTTCAATGAAGTACATGACTCTATGACCTTTCCTATCACCAAGGACTCATACTTACATCAATGATCCAACCAAGTGGATTTACATATGTGACTCAAGTACCCAACCAAGTGGGTTTACACATTTTGACTTAATTACCCAACCAAGTGGGTTTACAAATTTGAAGAAGTCCTTACATGACTGAATATAACAATTTACATCATAGGTATAACATTTTCATCAAAATATAGAAATAACTTATACAATCAAGACCAAAGAATCTCAAGCATGAGATCAGACCACAACAAATAATTAGAATTCCAACAATGCATCCTTTCCATATGACCAAAGCTCCTCTTTAGCTTGTGCATCCTGAACACTTTCAATAGCAAATCATCAAGGAATCTTCATCAGAAGCATTAGAGAATGAAACAGAAATATGAGAGTTGGAACATCACCAGAGATACCCAACAGCACAGAAGCTGTGCTAAAGAATTCTGACCCAGAAAAAAGTTGTTAGCAAATACCCATACGTGGTTTTCTGTGTATATAGTCACATATATATGCGACTGCCCTTCAGGAAATCCGCATATCCAATTTAATCTTCTGTATTTAAGTAGATCTGATCTTCTGCATGGCAGAGACTACTCCCAGCTTCTGTTTGAGATATTCAAACGCTTGCCTGGGTAAAGGTTTGGTAAATATATCAACAACTTGTTCTTTGGAGGGAACATACTCCACTTCACCTTTTGTTCAAGCACTTGTTCACATAAGAAGTGATACTTGATGGGAATGTGCTTGGTCTTGGAACGCATAACAGGATTCTTTGAGATACTGATGGCACTTGTATTATCACACATAATGGAGATAGGAGGTGAACATTTGATTTGAATGTGTTGTAAGGTTTGCATCATCCAAAGAAGTTGAGTGAAACATGATGCGGCAGCCACATATTCTGCTTCTGCTGTAGATAAGGCAATGGAGCTTTGCTTCTTGCTGAACCAAGATACCAACCGGGGCCCCATATAGAATGCACCACCACTAGTGATTTTCCAATCATCAACATTTCCAGCCCAATCTGCATCAGTGTAAGCATGAAGAGTGAGATCAGCATTCTTTGGATACCATAGTCCAAAGTCTTGAGTTCCTTGTAGATATTTGAATATTCTTTTGACAACCTGAAGGTGAGACTCTTTTGGATTAGCTTGGAATCGTCCAACAATCCTAACTACATGCATAATGTCTGGTCTAGTCCCAGTGAGATAAAGTAGACTTCCTATCATAGATCTGTATTCTGGTTGATTCACCATGGGAGAATCATCATGAGAACTGAGATTACATCCGGTTATCATTGGTGTACTTACAGGTTTGCACTCTTCTATGCCATACTTCTTCAGAATTTGCTTAAGATATTTTTCTTGTGATAAGAATATGCCATCTGTTGCTTGATGCACTTGCAAGCGAAGAAAGAATGTTAGTTCCCCAAGTAAAGACATTTCAAATTATTGCTGCATAATAGAAGCAAATTTCTGACTCATAGACTCTTCATTACTTCCAAAGATGATATCATCAACATATACAACCACAATCAATAGTTTATCATTTTCAGTTTTTGTGTATAAGTTTCTATCAACAGACCCCTTTGAAAATCCTTGTTGATGAAAATATTTGTCAAGACGATAATACCATGCCCTTGGAGCTTGTTTGAGACCATATAGAGCCTTTTTAAGTCTACAAAATGAATCCTTCTGGTTGTTCTATATAAACTTCTTCTTCTAGGTCACCATTGAGAAAAGCAGATTTAACATCCATTTGATAAACTTTGATTTGTTGGAAGCTTGAAAAAGCAAGAAACATTCTTATGGCTTCAAGTCTGGCTACAGGAGCAAAGGTTTCTTCAAAGTCTATACCTTCTTGTTGAGCATACCCCTTGCAAACAAGTCTAGCTTTATTTATTATAACATCCCCATTCTCATTTAACTTGTTTTTGAATATCCATTTAGTTCCAATGACATTTTTGTCATGAGGTCTTAGTACTAATTCCCAAGTGTGATTCTTTTCAATTTGATCAAGCTCTTCATTCATGGCTTGAATCCAACATTCATCTTTGCTAGCTTGATTGACATTGTGTGGTTCAATATTGGATAGAAATGCCAGATAGCTAGAAGATCCCACAAGAGTCCTTCTTGTTTGTACACCTGATCCCTTATCTCCCAAAATTTGAGATTCTGGATGATTCTTTTGAACATATCTGGATGGAGCTTTTTTAGATAAATCATCTTCAGGTTCTTCATTGGGTTCTTTGTCTATATCATTGCTATTTGATGTAGGATATGTCTGTATCTTCTTGTTGTTTGTTTTTCTTCTTTTGGAGCTGCAGGAGACTCATCGATAACAACATCAATACATTCAAAAATCTTCCGAAGTCTTTTATTGTAACATTTATATGCCCTACTCCTAGAGGAGTAACCAAGAAATATTCCTTCATCTGCTCTGGGTTCAAACTTGCCAAGTTTTTCATCATTATTTTTGATAAAGCATTTTCTTCCAAAAACTCTAAAATGCTTCACAGTGGGAGGATTACCATACCAGAGTTCATATGGCGTTTTATCACTATTTACACGAACATGTGCCTTGTTAAGAATATTTACCGTTGTATGTGCTGCTTCTCCCCAAAAAGTGTCAGGTGTTCCAGAATCATCAAGAATGGCTCTAGCCATTTGTTGAACTGTTCTATTCATTATTTCTGCTACGCCATTTTGTTGTGGAGTGCCAGCTACAGAAAACTGTCTTTTTATGCCATGTTGTTCAAAAAATTCAAGGAATTCATCTGATGTATATTCTCCTCCTCGATCAGATCTAAGACACTTGATTTTTAGATCTAATTCATTTTCAACCAGTTCTTTGAAGATCTGAAATTTCTCAAATGCTTCATCTTTGTGTTTAATCAACCCAATCCAACACATTCTAGAGAAATCATCAATAAATAATATATAGTATTGTTCACCACGTGGTGAATTTTTCCTCACAGGTCCACATATGTCAGTATGAATGAGTTCAAGAGGCTTACGTGATGATCCTTCCTTGGCATTAAATTTCACTCTGGTTTTCTTACCTAATTGGCAAGATTTTCATACGATACTTTCAGTTAGATTAATATTGGGAAGATCACGAACAGCTTTAAGTCTGCTTGATTTGTTGATTTGAGAGAAGCTCAGATGCACCAACCTTCTATGCCATAGCCAGTTTTTTGAAGATTTACTCAAGTAACATTGTTCTTTGCAGTTCTTTAATACATACAGGTTTCTTGGAGTTCTTTTTCCTTTTATAATTGTTTTACCTGTATCAAGATCACATACCACACATTCTTTTGAACTAAAGACAACTTCAGTTCCTTGATCACACATTTGACTTACACTTAATAGGTTATGCTTTAATCCATCCACATACATGACATTATTAGCTTTCACCTTTTCTTTTAGAAAAATAGACCCTTTTCCCTTAATGACAGCAGGAGTATCATTTCCAAATGTAACATTCTTTTCTTTTTCTAGAGCACTATATGCAAGAAGTTTGTTTTTTTCACCTGTCATGTGTTTTGAGCATCCACTATCAATGTACCATTGGTTCTCTTCACTTTCTGCAAATAAATCTATGCCACAATTTTCAACCTGTAATTCCTTCTTTTTCCACACTTTGGAGCTTGAAGGAAAATGCTCTTTTGGCTGGACTTTGCTCCTGCATTCAGATTCTTCATGGCCAAAGTTATTGCAATAAGCACATTCAACTTCATTTTGAAGAGGAGAAAAGTTGTTATAGGTATTATTTTTTGTTCCAATATCAATCCTTTTCTTTCTTGCTTCTCTTGTCATGATGGTTTTATATGCAACACATTGAACAACTTTATGACCAAAATTGTGACATGAGAAACATTGTCCACTGAAGAAGAAATTTCTGCGATCATGAAATCTTCTACATGAATTTAGCTGTTGGTTGGTGTTTCTTTGAAAGGTATTCTTGTTAGTTTTCTTTGAATTGAGATGGTCATGCTTTACCTGTGAAGATTCTTTATTCCCTTGCTGAGTGGCAGAATGTTGTATACTGGCTGTAGTTGCTTTTAGATAATTTGGTGCTGAAGTCTGAGAAGATTCTCCGATATATCCAAGACCTGTCTTTATAAAAGGAGAACGTTGTACCTTGATAATCTCATCTAAGGTTTCATATCCTTTAGCAAATCTAAGATTCAAAGTCTTCACTTTCTCAATTTCTTTTCTTAGACTTACTATTTCACATTCTAATTTCTCATTGTGTTTCTCCTTTTCTTCAAGCTGATTTTTCAGATTTTCTATGGATATTTTACTTTCTTCTAAGCATATTTTGAGTTGATTGAATTCATCAAGAAAAGAATTGTCCTCTAAAGCATCCATAAAAGTATATTTTTCTTCTCTAGATTCTTTTTCAAATGCCATGAGAATTCTAAGATCTTGTTCACATTCTTCCTCACTGTCAGATAACCCATCACTGTCTTCATGAGTATAGTAACTTTTTCTAGTGCTAAACCTATTCTTATTCCTTCTTGATACTTCCTTCCTTTTCCATGTGTTTCTTTGTAAGGACACTTAGCAGCATAATGACCAACTCTTCCACAAGCAAAACATTTGAAAGGAAGCTTACCTCTGAACCGTCCTGTGCCAAGTTGGAGTTTCTTTACAAAATTTACCTCATCTTCTTCTGAGATATACCCTAATCCTTCTGTCTCTTGTACTTATTTCCATTTTGTAGAAGCTCTAAAGACGGCTTCTTTGACTTTAGATGGTCCTCCTCTTCTCATTTCACATGCAGTTAGTATGCCATGAAGTTGCACCACAATAAGATTTTGAAGATCCTGCTTTTCTTCAAGAGCAAAAACTTTTGACTCAAATTTTACTGTTAGCGATCTTAAAACTTTCTCAACCAAAGTAGATTCGGCTATTGTTTCTCCTAGATTTCTCATACAATTTACAATATCATCAAGACGTAAAAAGAAATTGGCAATTCTCTCCTCATTATGCATTTTTAGATTCTCATATTGAATTCTGAGAGTTTGGAGTTTAGCACCTTTTACCTTTGCATCACCTTCATAACTTAGAATTATTTTGTCCCATATTGCCTTTGATGTATCCAGCTGCATGACTTTGACAAATTATGATTCAGTTAGACTTCCCAATAGAGCATTGAACGCCTTTGCATTTGTTTCACAATTCTTTCTTTCCGTTGGATCTGTTGGTACTGTGGCTGGATATTGATATCCTCCTTCAACAATAGCCCATACATCTGCTCCCAGAGACTAAAGATAGGATCTCATCCTTGTTTTCCAGAAGATTAAATTGTTTTCGTTGAAGAGGGGAGGCCTGATAGATGCTGTTCCATATTGATTTCTCATCTTGTTTGATCTTCCTTCTAGCGACAAAGCTTTTTCAGAAGGACCTGCTCTGATACCAATTGTTGGGAAAAATACTGAGAGCGGGGGGTGAATCAGTATTTAGAGCTGACTAAATTTTTTTTACTTTTTATTTCTCTTAAAGCCATATGCTACTTTACTGAACCAAACTCGCGTATACACGCGGATATCCTTAATAAAACTTACGTATGTCCAGAGATCTTATTATGCATTTAATTATTTACTTAGATCAGTGCATCATTCATTCATCAGATGTTTAGTAAGCAGTAAACAAGTGTAGTAATAACAAAATAAACCATCACACATAAGCAACACACATGAACACCAGTATTTAAGGTGGAAACCCAATTCGGGAGAAAACCACCGCTGCTGTCGTCTCTGTCTTCCATATTTTATGTCGAAAACTTCCCAGTTTGTCTGCAGTAGGACTCTTGACACGGCACCACCAGGCACACCTTCTCTAAGTTCTCCGGCCCTCTTGGAAGGGAGCTCAACCCCCTCGCGAAGGCTTCGACCCTCGGCACCACCATGGACCACGTTTCATGTCAGTTTTCATACTGGATCAAGCTGAGCGCCTTGTAGGCCACTTTTCATCAGATTTTCAGACTGCACCCACTCCATACATGAAACTGAAACTTATAACTTCATCAACCAATCAACCAACAACTTGATCTTTAATGAACATAATCAGCAACATATTCGACATTCAAACAACCCAGAACTGTATGAATACATCATTGAAAAATAACAGTAACAGATCAGATATTTCATTCCACACACTTCATCAAAACCCTAGATTCCATATGCGCTTTTACTTCAATGAACCTGCGTATATACGCGCTTTCACAGAGACAAACCTGCGTATACGCGCTTTTGCTGAAATGAACCTATGTATATACACGCTTTCGCTCAGATGAATATGCGTATAGATCTGTAACTCTTTAGAACAGATAACTCAGATTTCACCCTTTACTTCAGCAAAGATTCGCCAGATCACAGATCTAAACATTCCATAAACAGATGTAGAAAATACATAGTCATTTGAAATCTAGAGATCCCTCTTCATCATTTTCTTCATAGGTACATTATTAATTCAGATCATTCAATAAAATGTTACCCATTCCATGCAGAAATACTTCAGAGTGAAGTATTCATTAACAACCAGACTTCAAAATAGATATGTAGATACAAACTCAACCCTGAACAGACATTGATTCAAATAGCATACGCTACTTTGCTTTACTGAAGCCGCGTACATACGCGCTTTCCTGCACATCAACCCGCGTATACTTCTGTGTATTTAATTCTTCAAAAACCCTAACTGCCATACGCGCCTTTCATGAAGTGAACCCGCGTATATACGCGCTTTTACCGAGACAAACTAGCGTATAGATCTGAAAAAGATAAACTTTGCAGAACAAACCAGATCTATAAACTTACCCAGATTTCTTCAATTTCTTCATCAGAATTGCAGCAGGTCTTCATCATTTCTTTTGCAGATCATCCTAGATATTCATCATTTCTAGATCTAGAGATCTTGAACCTTCATCATATCCATAGGTGCATCATAGATTCAGATCTAACAATTAAGACCAGAGTTCATCCATGCAGATATTCTTAAGTTTGTTGTTCTTTCCTTCTCGCATGCACACATTGCACTATGATCCTCTTCTCCTTATATAGTTTTAGCCTTTATCAATACCATGAGTCAAAACCACTTAACCGCTGATGGTATTCTTGGATGGGATCAAATAGATAATCCAGTGCTCAATACAGTGGGCCAATACCATGGTAATGTCCCCTAGTTTTATAAATTCAGAGTGCAAATAGGCATACGCTATTTGGTACGTATTTTTCCGCGTACATACACTACTTTGCCTTTACAAACCCGCGTATGCTTTGTGACATATCTTATTCATCATTACTCTGGCACTTACTGGAATTTCTTTCTTTGTTACTTCTGAACTGCTCTGTAGATACATCAGATTTACATTATTAACAAATAGGTTGCTATCCAAAGTCAACTCATCAAGTTAGTTTCCATCAAGGACAACTTCATCAAGTAGGTTGCCATCAAGGAAAACACATTGCATCATATTGCCAACATAAAAGTGATCCAATATTCGAAAACACATACCAAACGCTCTTGGAGGGTAAAAAAGTTCCATATTTTCACCTCTAGGATGCATTGTTATGCCACCTGGGACACCTTTGTGTTCCTTCAAGCGAGCGTGCCAAGATGATTTTGGAAGTGCACTACAGTCTGGTCGCTAGACATTTCAACGTCAAGCAAACAATGGTAGTACTACAAAAGCATTTCTATTTGTCGAACCTTCGACATGATGTCGGGAAGTACTTCAGATCCTGCACTATTTGCGCCATTTCCAAATTGATCATCAAGAATCAATGCCTATATACTCTGTTGCCTACCCCTAGTCTACCTTGGGAATCCATCTCCATGGATTACATGTCAGGTCTTCCTTCTACCAAGCATGGAAATGACTACATTTTTTTGGTCATTGACAGATTCTCTAATATGGCCATAATGGCGTCTTGCAAGAAGAATATCATAGTAAAATCCAGTGCTAAACTCTTCTTTAAAAGAGTGTGGGTACACTTTGGGATCCCATAATCCATTATCTCAGATCAGGATAACAAGCTCCTCAGTACATTTTTTTCAAGTCTCTGGTTGGTCATAGACACCAAGCTCACTAAGTCCACAACTTTCCACTCCAAAACTGATGGGAAAATAGAGGTCGTCAACAGAATGATCGTACACATTCTGCGTATGTAAAAATCGAAGCATCCACACACATGGGACGAAAGCCTCCCCTATGTCCAACAGAACTATAACCGGGCTCTCCATAGGTCATTTGGCTACAACCCCTTTTAGGTGGGCTTGGGATTCCAGCCAGTATGTATTGTTATCACTCCACCGGATCTCCCAAGGCAAAGAAGGAGACTAACAAAGGTAACCACATACCACTTTGACCTAGTAGCTAGCCCTACTAGCCTTAGAGGGCTCTCTCAATGATATCACAACCAAATTGATTGGATCAAAGAGATTTTAGGCTAGATATGCAGATTATGGTCTGGTTGATTTTGAAGGTTTGTACTGGATGGTGAATTGGGTCTAGGAAAAACTAGGTCAGGGCTCTAAAAATCAGATTTGCAGAGATGTAATGGGGCAAGGTAGGCACACACTTTATCACTTTTGAGGTATCATTGTGTATAGGTTAGATTGATAGGGTTTCAAAATGAGCATGGACATCATGAATTCGTTTATATCATAATAAAATGAAAATAAATGTGAGAGCTTCTCCAAAACAGAGAATTGAATCAATGAATTCTACTTATCAAAATTAGAAATCAATCACACAAGACATGGAAATGGAAATGAAAGGTACAATACATTCAAACATATGATAATAGAAGAATAAACATTGTTAAAACACATACCACATGAATCCCACCACAATAGTTGCAAACTATGTCTATTAGTTCCTGCCAAAAATCACAAAATACACTAGTGTTCCAAGTTCAATTGCACAACATCCAACCCTTGAAATTGATTACAATGGGTATCATATACGAAAATACATCATAGGATATATCTTCAGGTCAAAAATACTATTCAAGGCTCATCATAAATTCTTTTGATGAGTCCTCACCTAAATACTAGGATAGTTGAAACAATTTCCAAGATTTTAGAGAAAGTTTGAGAGAGCTTATCTCCTCATTAATTACAAATTTCCTCATATAGTGAGGAAAAAAACCAACTAAGAAGCTTGAAATAAACCTAATTTATTACAAGCTATCGAATTTTCTATGATTCAATGCTCAAAAAGGTTTCTAGACTAGATGGGTCGCACCGGGAGCAAAAGGGCCGCACCAACATGCACCAAAACATGAATTTAGCAGAAAGGTCACACCAGTTGATAGCTACTTTTGGCTGACTTTTAGGAATCCAAATTGTATTCTGAAAGCTAGGTTTAGTATCCCCACGTGTATTATTTCCAATGAGCCCTCAAAATCCAAAAAATACTGACAGGAAGGCCTCCAAAACTTGATTATTCCAACCTCACTCAGAAAGGTCGTGCCAATCCAGATTTAGTGGCAGAAGCATGAAAAAGGTGTGGTTTTCTGCATTTTTCATCAAATTTAGAAGTTTTCATGGAAAACCCACTTCATATTAATCATTTACACATCATTATCTATCCATCAATGTAGATAAGTGCTCATTTGTATGCCCAAGGAAAAAGGGTTGCACCTTGGTGCAACCTTTCTGTGTGTCATTTTCCGCAAAATTTATGGGTTTTCTAGAAAAATAGGTCTCAAACATGGAGAAATATCTCTCTAACCATGATGGTGTTTGTAAAAATGAGAGATTTTTTTTTTCTTTGGTATGTTAGGGACAAAAACCGCCTCTCATTTCCTAATATGCTTCTTTGATTTCCCACAATCATCTCTTAAAAAAGGTGACTAAACCAGGAAATTGCACAGTCACAAAACTAGGTTGTCAAGATGTGAATGGATATTTAATTCTGTAATAATTATGTACAACATAAGAGAGGTTTTTTTTCTTCGGCATGTTAGGAACAAAAACCTCCTCTAGGTTCCCAAAATTTAGCTTCCATTGTTCACAATGTTCTCTGAAAAATAATGTCTAAAAAAAGTTTTTTTGCTGGAAAATTTCATAGAAAAGTCGCGAAGAGCCTGCACCTCTCTGAAACTGCATAAAAAACCCTCGTTTTCTCATAAATTTCGCCTTCTCTTGATTTTCATAGTGATGTCAAGGGGAACAAAGACATATAGAGTAAAAATGAATTTAATTGAGTTCCTCCATAAGCCTTTATGAGTTGCTTTTGATGTCTTAGTAATTAATGGGGTAGGATGGCCCACCTCACCATTTCATCTTTTCCTTTTGAACTTTAGGACCTTTTTGAAATTTTGGAATGTTAGAACCAATATTACATACAAAAACATAAATTACATTTGAAATCAAATTTTATTTTCAAGATACTTTCTTATTACCCCTCCTCCAATTGCTGGATTTTATGAATGAAATGGCAATTTGGTGACCTTGAAATGATAATGACCTAATGGAGGCTCTTAAATGAATGGGATCATGATGGAAATGACTGAAATTATGATGAAAACCTCTGAATGATGATACACTCAGCTTATTTGATGACATGAACCAGAAATTTAAATTTTTGGAAAGAGTGGAAACAATCCTATAACTAATACCAAGTGACCATTTTTTTGCTTGAAGATTTAGTGAAATGACAACAATTTGAATAAGGTCCTAACAGGACATGATAAGAGCCCATTGATCACTAGTGACATGATGCAAAGAATGACACTAACATTGGCTCCAATTGGGGATGCCAGCTCCTTGGAGGTGTCAATAACACCGTAGACCAAGTAGCCTTACCATTCGGCATGGATTAAAAAACAAGTGACCAAACTCAATACTGAAAAAATAACATGACCAATTGAACTGAATACAACTGAAACAAAACTTGCAAAACTTACTTATGGTAGCATATCATTTATACCTTAGGGCCTTCACTTCGGGCTTTAAATCTGGATGATAACCTCTCGCCTACTGAAGACATATGTACAAACATGTGAAATGATCCTTCTAGTGTAACCAATCCAGCAGATGGCTACTTACTTGAATTCTGCTCTCACTTTCCTTGAGTAGGAAGAAAAAAAAATATAGGCAACTCTGAGTGTTCACTAGAAATGACCTCACGATCCATAAATTCAAGAAAATATATCATCCCTATTGGCTTCATCAAATCAATGTAAGGATATTCAATAATTTGAAATGTTACCTTGTCTCGAGATCGAGCAAATACACAAGCACACCCTTCATTCTGATCTATAAGAATACTTGGTTGTTGATCCATAGGAAGGCATAGGGAAGTATGACCTTCTGCTGTCTGAGTGTTGGCTGTAAATTCCTGAAGTATGGGAAAATTTGACTCTATCTCTTGCACACTCTCTATCTTAGGCTCATACTCCTACAAT
This sequence comes from Pinus albicaulis, assembly GCA_034641835.2. Taxonomy (NCBI): domain Eukaryota; kingdom Viridiplantae; phylum Streptophyta; class Pinopsida; order Pinales; family Pinaceae; genus Pinus; species Pinus albicaulis. Next base: position 46,209,250 of record CM076578.1, read on the forward strand.
TCATAGTCTAAATAATCCTTGAATAGAAAACATTCTTCAAGATTGTCAAACAAGACAACCCTATCATCTTCATGAAAGAAAACATTCCTTATTCATTGATTTCTTTGCAAGAAATCATCATCACAAATTGGCTTACTCACAACAACTTCTTGTATAGTTTCATCAATCTCGTGATTGTCATAATTTAAACTCAGATTTTCATTTTCAATAATGGAAGAAGTTTCACTAACACATTCTTGACTATATAAACAATGCAAATCTGCATTATTTTGGGTTGTAAGATGGCTTTCACGAGTTGATCTATCTCATCTTGAGATAGAGGAGAAAACTGAGTTTTATAGCAGTAATTATTGGCTTGATGATTTTCATTTTCAAGATCAGGAATAAGCATTTCTATTTTTTGGTCCCAGTATGTTTCATCTAAGGAAGAAGATACTTGTTTTTCTTGGGGATGGAAAGGGTTCTCATACAAAGCCTCAAGGATCTCTTCATCGATGAAATCTTCTTCACCCCACGTATTCTCTATATTTTGAATGAAAACCTCAAAATGTTCACAACAATCCTCAACCAATGACAAAGAAGGATGAGATTCTCTATATTTTTCAAAAAATGTGGAATGAAAATCTTAAAAATATTTAAGAGAATAAATACTAACAGATGGAATACCTTCATACCAAGATCAAACTTTTCCTTCTAAGGTTTCCATGAACATCTTCATCATATAGTCTTCGGGAAACCGAACACTCAACTTGCATGCAGGCATGTGAAATTTAATGAGATGTAGAGCAGCATCATCTCCTTTCTCATCTTTGAAATTTGGGAGATAAGTCTACCAATCTACACAAGGAATGCCGCTCAGAAAACCTGGAATGTGATATCGTTTTAAATGATCATACCTTCGAGTAGTTGAATCCATATTGAAAACAATGAGGTCACCAATAATTTATTCAAACTACTGGTTCTTGAAAAGTGGAGTCACCATGAAAATTTTGAACCTTTAGATTCTTCGACACTAGAGTCAGCAGGTGAAAGATGCACAACCTTATTATGCTTGATCATTATTCACCATAAGCAATTAGATCCGATCCTTGACATTCTTTCCTAGGGAAGATCTATCACTTCGTTCCCCGGCAATGGCGCCAAGATGTTAACTCCACTGGATCTCCGAAGGCCGAGAAGGAGACCAACAAAGGTAAACACAAACCACTTTGACGTAGTAGCTAGCCCTACTAGGCTGAGAGGGCTCTTTCAATGAGATCACAACCAAATTGATTGGATCAAAGAGATTTTAGGCTAGATATGCAGATTAGGGTTTGGTTGATTTTGAAGGTTTGTGTTGGATGGTGAATTAGGTCTAGGAAAAACTAGGTCTAGGCTGTGAAAATCAGATTTGGAGAGATGTAATGGGGCAATGTAGGCACATAATTTAACACTTTTGACGTATAATTGTGCATAGGGTAGATTTATAGGGCTTCAAAATGAGAATTTCCATCATGAATTCATTTATATCAGAAGAAAATGAACATAAATGTGAGAGCTTCTCCAAAATAGAGCATCGAATCAATGAATTCTGCTTATCAAACTTAGAAATAAATCACATAAGACATGGAAATGGAAGGTAAAATACATTTAAAATTATGATAATAGAAGAAGAAACACTGTTTAAACACATACCACATGAATCCCACAACAATACATGTAAACTTTGTCTATTAGTTCCTGCCAAAATTCACAAAATACACTAGTGTTCCAAGCTCAATTGCACAACATCCAACCCTTGAAACTTATTACAATGGGCCTCATATAGGAAAATACATAATAGGATAGCTCATTAGGTCGAAAATCATATTCAAGGCTCATCATAAATTCCTTTGATGAGTCCTCACCTAAAGACTAGGATAGTTGAAACAATTTCCAAATTTTAGACAAAGTTTAGGAGAGCTTATCTCCTCATTAATTACAAATTTCCTCATATAGTGAGGAAAAAACCAACTAAGAAGGTTAAAATAAACCTAATTTATTACATGATATCAAATTTTCTATGATTCAAAGCTCAAAAAGGTTTCTAGACCAGATGGGTTGCACCAGGAGAAAAAGGGTAGCACTAGCATGCACCAAAACATGAATTTAGTAGAAAGGTCTCACCCATTGAGAGCTGCTTTTGGCTGACTTTTAGGAATCCAAACTGCATTTTGAAAGCTGGGTTGAGTAGCCCCATGTGTCTTATTTCCAATGAGCCATCAAAATCCAAAATATACTCATGGGAAGGCCTCTAAAACCCGATTTTTCCAACCTCAATCAGAAAGGTCGCACCAATCCATATTTAGTGGCAGAAGCATGAAAAAGGTGAGGTTTTCTGAGTTTTTCATCAAATTTAGAATCTGTCATGGAAAACCCACTTCATATTTAGCATGCAAACATCATTATCTATCCATCCATGTAGAGAATAACTCTTTGGATGCCCAGGGAAAAAGGGTCGCACCTCGATGCGACCTTTCAGTGTGTCATTTTATGCAAAATTTCTGGGTTTTCTAGAAACATAGGTCTCAAACATGGAAAAATATCTCTCTCTAACCATGAATGTTTTTGAAAAAACGAGATATTTTTTTGTTATGTGGTATGTTTGGGAGAAAAAATGCCTCAAGTTTCCTCATATGCTTCTCTGATTGCCCACAATCGTCTCTTTAAAAAGGTGACTAAACCAGGAAATTACAGAGTTAGAAAAATAGGTTGTGAATATTTGAACGGATCTATAATTCTGTAATACCTATGTAAAAACTAAGAGACATTTTTTTTCTTTGGAATGTTAGGAAAAAAAACCTCCTCCAGTTTCCCAAAATACGGCTCTAGTTGTTCAAAAAATTCTCTGAAACAAAATGTATAAAACATGATTTTTTCTGGAAAATTTCACAGAAAGGTCACGAAAAGGTCGCGCTTGACCAGAAAGGTTGATAAAAGGTCACACCTCTCTGAAAATTTAGAAACAAACACTCATTTTTTCACAAATTTCACCTTCTCTTGATTTGCACAACGATGTCAAGGGGGACAAAGACATATAGAGTAAAAATTAATTTAATTGAGCTCCTCCATAGGCCTTTATGAGTTACTTTTGATGTCTTAGAAATTAATGAGGTAGGATGGCCCACCTCACCATTTCATCTTTTCCTTTTGAACTTTAAGACCTTTTTGAAATTTTGGTACCTTAGAACCATTATTAAATATAAAATCATAAATTACATTTGAAGTGAAAATTTATTTTGAAGATACTTTCCTATTACCATTCCTCCAATTGTTGGATTTTTATGCATGAAATGGCAGTCACAGTGACCTTGAGACCCTAATGACCTAATGGAAACTCTTAACTGAATGGGATCATGATGGAAGTAACTAAAATTATTATGAAAACCTATGAATTATGATACACTCAGCTTATTTGATGACATGAAACAACAATTTAAATTTTTGAAAAGAGTGGAAATAGTCCTAGACCTAGTACCAAGTGACCAATTTTTTTCTTGAAGATTTATTGAAATGACAACAATTTTACTATGAGACCCTAACAATACATGATAAGAGTGCATTGATCACTGGTGACAGGATGTAAATATCGACACCAACATTGGCTCCAGCTGGGGATGACAACTCCTTGGAGGTGTCAAGAACACCGTATACCAAGTAGCCTTACCATTAGGCATGGAGTAAAAAACAAGCGACCAAACTCAATACTGAAAAACTGTCATGACCAACTAAACTGACTCTAACTAAAAGAAAACTTATTTATGGCAGCATATCATTGAGACCTTAGGGCCTTCACTTCGGGCTTCAAATCCCGATGATAATCGCTCGCCTTCCGAAGACATATCTACAATCATGTGAAATGATCCTTCCACTGTAACCAATCCATAATATGGCTACTTACTTGAAATTTGATCTCACTTTCCCTGAGCAGGTATAAAAAAACAAAATATAGGAAACTTCGAGTGTTCACTGAAAATATCCTCATGATCCATAAATTCAAGAAAATATATCATCCCTATTGGCTGCAAAAAATAAATGTAAGGATCTTCAATAATTTGAAATGTTACCTTGTCTCGAGGTCCAACAAAAACATAAGCACACCCTTCATTCTGATATGTAAGAATACCTGGTTATTGATCCATAGAAAGGTATAGGAAATTATGACCTTTTGATATCTGAGTGGTGGTTGTAAATTCCTAAAGTATGGGTAACTCTGACTCTATCTCTTGCACACTCTCTATCTTAGGCTCATACTCCTCCAATTCATAGTCTAAATCATCCTTGAACAGAAAACATTCTTCAAGATTTTCAAACAAGACAACCCTATCCTCTTCATGAAATAAAAAATTCCTTATTAGCTGATTTCTTTGCAGGAAATCATCATCACAAATTGGCTTACTCACAACAACTTCCTGCATAGTTTCATCAATCTCATGATTGTCATCATTTAAACTCAAATTTTCAGTTTCAATAATGGAAGAAGTTTCACTAACACGTCCTTGACTATCTGAACACTAAAAATATACATTAGTTCGGGTTGTAACATGACTTTTGAGGAGATGATATTTCTCATCTTCAGAAAAAGGAGAAAATGGAGTTTTATAGCAGTAATTATTGGCTTGATGACTTTTATTTTCAAGATCAGGAATAAGCATTTCTATTTTTTGGTCTAGTCTGTTTCATCGAAGGAATAAGATACCTATTTTTCTTGGTGATGAAAAGGGTTTTCATACAAATCCTCAAGGATATCTTCATCCATGAACTCTTCTTCACCCCAAGTATTCTCTAGATTTTGAATGAAAACATGAAAATGTTCACAACAATCCTCAACCAATGACAAAGAAGGATGAGATTCTCTATATTTTTCAAAAAATGTTGAATGAGAATCTTTAAGAGAATAAATACTAGCAGATGGAAGACCTTCATACTAAGATCACACTTTTCCTTCTAAGGTTTCCATGAACATCTTCATCATACAGTCTTTAGGAAAATGAACACTCAACTTGCATGCATGCATGTGAAATTTAATGAGATGTAGAGCAGTATCATCTCCTTTCTCATCTTTGAACTTTGGGAGATAAGTCTGCTAATATACAAAAGGCATGTGGTTCAGAAAAACTGGAATTTGATCTCGTTTTAAAGGATCATACCTTTGAGCAGTTGAATCCATCTTGAAAACAATGAGGTCACCAATAATTTCTTCAAACTATCAGTTCTTGAAAAGTGGAGTCGCCATGAAAATTCTGAACCTTTGGATTCTTTGACACTAGAGTCACCAGGTGAAAGATGCACAACCTTCTTGTGCCTGATCATTGTTCACCATCAGCAATCAGATCTAATCCTTGTCATTCTTTCCCGGGGAAGATCTATGACTTTGTCCCCCAACAATGGCGCCAAGATGTTATCACTCCACTGGATCTCTGAAGGCTGAGAAGGAGACCAACAAAGGTAATCGCAAACCACTTTGACCTAGTAGCTAGCCCTACAAGGCCGAGAGGGCTCTCTCAATGATATCACAACCAAATTTATTGGATCAAAGAGTTCTTAGGCTAGATATACAGATTAGGGTTTGGTTGATTTTGAAGGTTTGCGATGGATGGTGAATTAGGTCTAGGAAAAACTAGGTCAGGCCTATGAAAATCAGATTTGGAGAGATGTAATGGGGAAATGTAGGCACACACTTTAACAATTTTGAGGTATTATTGTGTATAGGTTACATTCATATGGTTTCAAAACAAGCATGAGCATCATGAATTCGTTTATATCAGAAGAAAATGAACATATATGTGAGAGCTTCTCCAAAACAGAGCATTGAATCAATGAAGTCTTCTTATCAAACTTAGAAATCAATCACATACATCATGGAAATGGAAATGGAAGGTATAATACACTCAAACATATGATAAAAAAAGAACAAACACTGCTAAAACACATACCACATGAATTCCACCACAATTGCTGCAAAATTTGTCTATTAGTTCCTGCCAAAAATCACAAAATACACTAGTGTTCCAAGATCATTTGCACATCATCTAACCCTTGAAACTGATTACAATGGGCCTCATATAGGAAAATACATCATAGGAAAACTCATTAGGTCAAAAATCCTATTCAAGGCTCATCATAAATTCCTTTGATGAGTCCTCACCTAAAGACTAGGATAGTTAAGTCAATTGCCAATATTTTAGACAAAGTTTAGGAGAGCTTATCTCCTCATTAATTACAAATTTCCTCATATAGTGAGGAAAAAACCAACTAAGAAGCTTAAAATAAACATAATTTATTACAAGATGTCAAAATTTATATTATTCAATGCTCAAAAAGGTTTCTAGACCAGATGTGTCACACCAGGAGAAAAAGGGTTGTACCAACATGCACCAAACGAGGAATTTAGCAGAAAGGTCGCAGAAAGGTCGCACCAGTTGAGAGCTTCTTTTGGTTGAATTTTAGGAATATAAAATTCATTCTGAAAGTTGGGTTGAGTATCCCCATGTGTCTTTTTTCCAATGAGCCATAAAACGCCAAACAATACCCATGGTAAGATCTCAAAAACTTGATTTTTCCAACCTCACTTAGAAAGGTCGTGCCAGTCTAGATTAGTGGCAGAAGCATGAAAAAGTTGAGGTTTTCTGAGTTTTTCATCAAATTTAATAGCTGTCATGGAAAAACCACTTCATATTTAGCATTTACACATCATTATCTATCCATACATGTGGAGAAGAGCTCATTTGGATGCCCGGGGAAAAAGGTTCGCCCCTCGGCGCGAGCTTTCTATGTGTATTCTTCTGCAAAATTTCTGGGTTTTCTAGAAAAACAGGTCTAAAAAATGGAGCAATATCTCTCTAATAATGCGGTTTTTTTCAAAACTGAGAAAGGTTTTTGTTCTTTGTTATGTTAGGGATAAAAATCGCCTCCAGTTTCCTAATATGGTTCCCTGATTTCCCATAATATTCTCTGCAATAAGGTGACTAAACCAGGAAATTACACGGTCAGAAAAATAGGCTGTGAAGATGTGAATGGATCTCTCATTCTGTAATACTTGTGTAGAACCTGAGAGAGATGTTTTATTTTTGGCGCGTTAGGAACAAAAATTTCCTCCAATTTCCAAAATTTGGCTCCAGTTGTTCACAATGTTCTCTGAAACAAAATGTTTAAAACATGATTTTTCTAGAAAATTTCATAGAAAGGTCGTGAAAAGGTCGCACCTCTCTAAAACTGTAGAAAAAAGCCCTCCTTTTTTCACAAATTTTTCCTTCTCTTGATTTTCATAGTGATTTCAAGGGGAACAAAGACATATAGAATAAAAATGATTTTAATTGAGCTCCTCCATAGGCCTTTATGAGTTACTTTTGATGTCTTAGTAATTAATGAGGTAGGATGGCCCACCTCACCATTTCATCTTTGCCTTTTGAACTTTAGGACCTTTTTGAAATTTTATAAACTTAGAACCATTATTAAATATGAAAACATAAATTACATTTGAAATCAAAATTTAAATTGAAGATACTTGCCTATTACCACTCCTCCAATTGTTAGATTTTATGCATGAAATGGGTGAGACTTCAGCCTGCACAAGAAAATCGTTTCCGAAAGGGCTTGTAATAGTGGGTTTTGTTAACTGCGAAATCAATTTGAACCTAGGTCTAAGCCCCATCAAGCCAAAAAACGGTTCCGTTGTCAGGATCAAGATCTGACTGAGGGATAACTCGATGTGGCATCTGTCTAAGAAAGAGATTGAAGATTGGATAGATCTGAAAGAACATGAGTTTGCTGCGCAAGAAAATAGAAGTTCGCATATCTCTACTGAACACTAGTTACATAAGTATATCTATCCAGATTAATAAGATCTCTTCTTTGCATCATTTTCTAGTGAGTTGCGTGAGTGGATCTCAAGGCTAGCTACACAGATGGGGTATTTTAATAATAGACCTATAGTGTGGACCCCATATCTGATTGAGAAAGTGAAATATATTGATAACGAGGTCGCGAGAGATTTTGATTAATAGATTGATAACATCCTTGGGGGATTCATTATTGAATTTGGGACCGAGACCATTGTTCCCTCTAGTGAAGCAAAGCATAAATTTTTCAAAGGCCTGTGAGGTAAGTACATTAATTCAATGAAGTTCTAGATTAAAATTCTACTACATGAAAAGGGCTTAGATTGATGTTTGAAGATAAATAACCTGGTGCGATGCGAAGTGGAAAAAGGTTTAGGACCAATTGGGGAACATACGTTGAACGAGAATATAAACCGTTGTTTGAGACTAAAGGAGGAGAAAGGAACCCTGCTACTCTGTGAAGTTTGTCATTGAGATCTAAAAGCCAACAGAGTGCTGAGGGAATTCACCAACCTTCCACCCCCATCATCACTCCATCTCGTTTTGTTCCTCAACCTCTACCTCTCCCCATGGCCCAACCACTAAAGATTCATGTGTTCAAGGGAACATATGACCCTGAACATTTCTAGTTTTTAGTAGAAGCGATATGGAGTCTGTAGGATGTTATAGATGAAGATATGAAGAAAGGACAGTTGGTTACTGCGTTGCAAGATTGCACATTATATTGGTACATGAAGTTTGTTACTACGAATGAAAATACTTAATTGGCTGAAATAATTATTATGCTAAAAGCTAAATTCAAGAAACTGAAGTCACAATCCTATTGTATCAATGAGATCAAAGAAATTAAGCAGCTGACTACTGAAACTGTGTGGGAGGTAGATCAGAGATTTAATACATTTTTTGAGTCAGATTAGCTTTAAGGTCCCGGATGAAAAACATAAAGAGTGGTTTATTGCTACGTTGTTGCTGCATCTTATATTTCTGTTGTCACAATAGAAGATCACAACCCATGTTGGAGCACTGGATAACACGATGAAGTTGGAGGCTTCACCAGTAGTTGATGCAAGCATAGGGGTGCAACAAATTCAGAATCAGTTGGAAATTTTGCACATATAGCTCCAATATCTAAATAAGGGAAAGGAAGTTCGCCCAGAGATGAGAATAGAGGTCTGGTGGATCAAGTGCAAGGATAAGGGTCACTACAATGACCAGTGTCCTGTTTTTAGAGACTATCTCGACATTGGGATTACAAATCCGTTAAAACATGGATCGAGTAGAGGGCCAAGTGTAGGGCCTAATGTATGGTGTAGTATCTGTGAAATTGCAAGCCAACATTCAACCAATTTTTGTCACTTATTACAAAATTTGGTTAGATCACCGAAGAAACTATTCTGCAATTTATATAGTTCAGTTGGGCATGATGAACAACATTGTAGGAACTACAATATAATGCTGCAGAATAGTTCGGGCACATATCGAATGCAAGTCGAAGATCACAAAGCTATGGGTTCACAAATTACGTGAGGAGGATTTCAAGGTCGAGGGTGCGACCAAGGAGGAAACACAATTCGTGGAAGAGGCCAAATCATATTCTACAACTCTTGACAGACTAGAATTTTTTCTAGAGATTTTCATAATCCCACTGTAGTTTCCTATAAGTATTGTCAAAAATTTGTTCATGAAGTCGAAGAGTTTCCCATTTTCTTAGCTAAATTGTAGGAGAAGCACAACCACCAACCAACGCAGAAGATACAGACGATGAAGGTTGAACTGTGCCAAGGAGATCCAAGTGTTAACACAGTCACGCACAGTGGTATGAATACTGGAGGAAACCATGTAGATGGATAGAGGTCTGTGCCGAAGACATGGGTAAGGAAGGATGAAGATAAGATTGTTGGGTTTGATGTACAACACGAAAAGGAGACATTCATGGCAGTGAAGAAATCGTTTATGACCCCTAAGACTTCCACATCGACTATGCAGAGACAGTTGTTCCTGGTAGAAAAGAAGCCCAAAGAGAATACTGAAGTAAAGTGAGCTGATCCATCGATCCTAACATCTTTCTTACAGACGTGCATGAAGATTTTAAGGGACCACAGGGATGTAGAAGGATTGCAGGAGTTGATAATTATGCTGGTAAAGAAGAGTTGCGGATGGAACATCACACAGTAAACAAAGTGTACAATAATAATAAGAGAACTGGTCGAGAGATGCGATTAACTGTCTAGATCATAGACTATGATATGGATAAAGTCTTTCTGGATCTGGGATCAGATGCCAATGTTCTACCAAAACAGACATGGGAGTGGATGGGAAAGCCAAAGTTGCAATGGTTGCCTATTAAAATGAGAATGAGAAATCAATAGAAGATCATCCCTATGGAGTGCTTGCAGGGAGTCATCATAGATATTGGTGGTGCAAGTGTGTTGGTTGAATTTAAGGTCATCAAGATCGTTGATGATGGTAATCTGTGCCCCGCATTGTTAGGATTTTATTGGGCTTATGAAATGGATGCTATAATAAACTTGAAAAATAGGAAGATGGTATTTGAAAAGGATGGCACCTGAGCTATTGTGCCACTAAATCCCTCTAAAAGTGTGTTATATATAGAACCTATCCATCATGGATATGGTGATGTTGTGATTGATCAGATTTATCAGCTTATTGCACGAGATGAAGACTGGATTAATCCCATCGCAGATGGAAGAATATGTTGGGAGCACGATATTTTTTGCGTCTTTGATTCCAACGAAGAGTTGGAGCACTGGAAGAATAGATTGCATGAATTAACGAGGAAGCGTTGCAACAAGGTTACAAAATATCTGCGTTGTGTCAAGTTAGAAGTGCATGATTTGACCTTTTATGATGGAACGGGGAATGTTGTCTTGTTCTTGAAGGAATTTCAACGGAAAGTGCTGGAGGAACAAAAGTATGAGGCTCTAGAATTCACATTAAGGCCCACCCCAACTCGATGGTGGGGTGCGCACAGAGAACATCTAGGAGGTTGGTCATAGTTCTCCAAATTGATAAGGTTAAGGTTTGGTTAGGTTGACACAAGAATTATGGAGAAGTGTAATGGGAAGAAGAATCCATGCAAGCAATTAGCTTGTTGGACCACAACTTGAGGAGAATAATCCCAGGTAGAATGGGTGAACATGTTCTTTCATTCTTTGGAGATGATACCTCAACAATGGTATCTTGAAACAGAACTACGCCATGGAACTGTGGACTGGAATGAGATGATCGAGGTATTATTATTAGAAAATAACTTCGTTGAAGGGTGGGAAGGCATTAATTAGGATCTTCAAGAAAGGAAAGCAGGAGTACTTCACATTACCAAAGAGCCAAGGACAGTGCTCCAGGAATATTGGAGTGACCCAGCCAACAAGATTGTGTTGGGGGAGGATATCTGCAGATGCCGAGATGATCCGATGTAGACAGAGTATGGTGAAGGATGGAGTTAGCGTAGTCAAAGTACTGCACGGAAGATGGATTGTGAGCACAGTTGGAAGTTACTATGCCTAGGGAGGCATGATTGCACCAAAATTGTGAGTCTTGCAGAGTTCGTCCAAAATATGACTGTTGGAACAGTAAAAAATGATTGGACAACGACTTGGCTGTTAGAAGGAGCAAGAAAAATGAAATTGATGGGCATATCTTGCCAAATCCACCACCAAATTGGCCTTTATGAGGAGTTTCTAAGGGCGATGATGAGGTTGGAATTTGAATTTTTCTATAAATCAAGGATTCCACCTCCATTTCGAACACTTTGCACATTAAGAGAGAATTGTTGTCTGCGAGAGAGTAGAGCAAGTTGCTACATGTCTGAGAAGACGTTCGAAGAGATCGAGCGAGAATTTATTCAGCGAGGCTTAGGGTACATCATGACATCGAAACCACTAGTGACTGTTATGAGGCTGAGGTCACCCAAATAGTAGTCCACAGGCACAACTCCATCGGTAAAGCCTAAGAAACCAGCAGTGCGGTCCTTGCCCCAGAAGAAACCCTCAAAGGAACAGAAAGCTAGGACAACCCAGGAACAATGAAAGGAAATAGCTGTGGAAGTCAAATCAGATAAGGATGAAGAGGTGGAAGAAGCACTAGAGAAATTTGACGTTGAGGAGGTTGAATCTCTCTCCAGGTTTCCTCCTTACATTCCACCCTAGAAGCCGGAGGCTAAGAAGCCAGTGAAGGACCCCAATGCAGTTTGAACCTAGCAGGCATCTGCACCAACAATAATATCTAGGTGGACTCACACGATTAGAGTTTATGAAACATGTAATGGGTACCCAACAGGAAAGGATAATCAATATGTTGTACGTACCTCACTTTAGGCGAAGTTCCATTAATATATTTCTGTGTGCCAACTACTAGACTTGGTGCACAATGATTGTTTATGGCTAGGGAAGAAGATCCCCACTATGGATATGTTGGTCAGGAGAATTATGGCCCTTTCGTGTCAAGAATTGAACCCTCCGAAGGCTTTTGTGGGTAAAAGCCGAGACAAGCAGTTGGCAGATAAGATTAAGGAGTATGATCTAACCAAGGGGACCAGATGTTATCTCATTAACTCCATTTTTGACAGAACTGTGTGGTTCAGTGCGCACATCCTTGCAGGAAAAATCATGAGGAAGAGCCATAGGAGGAGGATTTTTCACCTATTATTTATTTACCTATGGAATGCACCAAGGGTGTGATATACAATTGAGCTAGCTATTTATGTCAGGAGTTCATCAAAGATTGCATGTCCCGCAAGAAGAAGACAAGCAGTTCCACTACACATGGATCCTACTTCTGATTGCCTCTATGGAATGGAAGGAACCTGATGGGTCGCAGTTCAATGTTGTAAACCCTGATCTTTGTGAAGCAGCCTGGTATGATTCACTATGGTATTCAAAAAAATCGTTAAGGGTTATGTCTAGCAAGTTTATCTGGGTCATAGTAGAGATGAGCTTAAGGATAGTGATCAGCCAAAAGTCCTGGCTATCACCAACCATTGTGGAACAGTATCGAAAAACTGTGGAGTTCAAAGAGGACTTCCACCATATGCACATACATGCAAAGAAGGACCTCATGGGGGTCTGGCACGAGCTCTCGTAGATGGTCAAAGAGGAATATGTAGAGGCCATAATTAGCTGATGGATAAGTGATTGGTTAACTCTGCTGCAATGGAGTACAAAGACAATAGGAATGAGTGGGGAAAAACCCACTACACCAACAGGGTAGAAGGACATTGAAGCGAAGACTCAGGAGACTGGGGGGATGATACTCTTGGCAGTGATTTGGGTATAGATCCATCTGAACCCTCCTCCTCGTTTATCATGTTATCACTCTACTAATTTCTTAGGTTGTGAGATTTGAATTTTTAGTCCAAGAAAACTAAAGGTAACCACAAACCTACTTCAAATCCTAGGATCTAGCCTTCCTATAATTCAAAGAGGGCTCTCTCTTTAAGATTTATCTTTGTTTTTTTATTTATGTTTTTAGGCTAGTTATGCTAGAACAGTTGGTTTTGTTTTTAAAGGTTTTGGTGGGAAAAAATCACTTAGAAGTAAACTAGAGAGACATCTACTTGTCGATTGGGCTATGGAGTCTAAATCTAGATAGAAGTACTAGAAGTCAAGGCCAAAAAGGTACAGATGTATTCAAGGCAAGATAGATAACCCTCAAAGATTTGGGAATTTTTTTTTTGGTGAAATGGTATGATCCGGATAAAAGGCTATGAAGGATTCTTTGATCCAGAAAGTGGAAGAAGGAGGTAGAGGTCAATTGGGAGTAGGAGAAATTAAGAATTCCTAACACCGGAAATCAACAGAAAACATTTAAATGGTAACTAGTTAAACACACGGAGTAAAGGACTAGCCTGTAGTAATATTCCTAGTTACTCATTAAGATAGGACAAACATATATAATGGAATGCATGAAACTCAAGAAAGAAAACAATGACAAGAATAAAGTACTTTACTCATCAGTTTATCACAGGGATCCTGAATTATGATGCCATTTTAGCTTTGTCCAGTCTGCTACTTCGAAATCAACACATAATAGCCTCCAATGTTTCAGCAAAAATTCTATAGTAAAGTCTAGAAATTTTATTCCACCCTCAATACTTCAAATGTAGAAGTATTATACAAAATGTAGTTATAAATATCCTAGATAAATGTAGGAATATCTTTAGGAAATATAAAATATCTTTAAAAAATAAGAGGGACAGTTGCTTAACAAATCAGCAAGCTGTCCTCTTTATTCAAAATATATAGAACAACTTTATCTAACAAGGATATTTTTATTGAATAGGTGTCCTGCTTGATGGCTGTTTAGGAAATATCTTTGTTTGAGCTGCCTTGGCTAACACACTTTCCTCTGATACTCTTTAATGATGCTTCTTTAAACACTGATACACTTTGACTGATATTTCACTCTTTACTGCTGAAAAATATGTCTTACTATAGTAAAAAAATTAGTTGATTGTCTCTTTATTTCATTTTTTCTTCTTGACTGTTTTCAAGGTAATTTCTTCACTGTTTTACCTCTGCTTTTCACATTAAATCTGTAAATTCCTGCCACTATTTTTCACTGGGAATTTTTACATTCTTCAGCTTTCTAAAATTCTCATCTTCCTCCGTGTATTTAGCAAAATTGGGCTTAAACACAAAAATATGTTTGATATCATGTTGAAGAAAGAACAAATCTTGAAAGTGTTAGAGGAGGACTTTACCTGTAGGAGTGCCTTGTGGAAATGGTTTACTTACTTATTCCTTGGAAAATTCTCTGATTTTATTATCATAATATTTCTGGGGCATTAATTTATCATTAAAGATATGAATATCTGGTAAACCCTTCTTTCTCAAGTTTGTATACTTCACCATAAAATTTGTTATGGAAATATTCATTGCTTTACACTTCTCTTCTAGGTAGTTCATCAAAATTTTCTTTGTTACTACCTTTTTAATCTGCAAAATGGTCTCTGTTCTATCTAGTATCTGTAACTCTTCCAACTCTGCTCTGTTCTTGCTATTCAAAAAAGTGATGAGTTTTAAATCTTGAGTTGGCTTATCAGTTAACTCATCCTTATTCTTCTGAATCTCTGCTTGTCCTGCTAACAGTAAGTCTCTTTGCTCATAGATGACCTGAATTGAAGGCCATTGACAATGTATGGCCTCAATTATGTTTTCCATAAATGATTCTTGACAAATGCAATTGGTTCAGTGAATGTTAGCTCTTTCTGCAATCCCTTAATTTTCTCTCCAAGTCTAATTGCCTTCTACTCATGGGGTTTAGAATTTATTTGAGTTAACTTACTTATGGATTCAAGATTTTCATTCATTTTCTTTAGGCTATTGATTTCGTTATTTTTCAAGGACATTTCCTCCATAGCCTTCACAATCTGACCTACTCCATCTGTGTATTGGACCTGTGATGTGGAAGATTCTGTGTTTGAAGTAGTTGTTGAACTCACTGGCACTGCAGTTGCCAGTGGTTCCTTTGGTGCTAGCTCCTCTCCTAATGTAGATGCCACTGCTATGGTAATCACTGGTATTACTAAAGGAATAATAGGAGTCTCAGTCTCTTTCACATTTTATTTCTCTTGGACAAGTTGGTCCATTTGAGATTCCATTTCATTGATTTGAGCAGTTAGTTTGAGGATGAGATTCATCATCTCTTCTTTTTCACTTTTCTCTTGAAGGATCTCTTTAGTCTGTGGGTGCTCACTTTGAGGAAGGTTAAGTTGTTTCTTCAAAGCTGCAATATCTTCATTCTTTTTCTTAATCAACAATTCGACTGCCTGCACATTTGAGGGATCATATCCCACTTGTAAAATGAAATCCTCTAAGGCTTTAATCCTTAGGTCTTTAGCATACAAAGAGCCTTTGTCCAGCTTCATTTGATCTTGCATGTTGATAATAGTATTCTGCAACTTAGTAGCACTCATAGCCTTAGTTACCACAGTTGAATATAACATTTCAGAGCTATTTTTGTGGAATTCTATTTGGTCTAGCTCATGCACATTTTCAGTATCTACTTCAAACTCAATCTTTTTATAGTTTTCCACTGTCGTAGGTGTTGAAGTAGTTGGTTGCAGAAAAGACATAATAATTTTTTTTATGGAAGAGTCAAAGGATGTCAGTAGCCTATTCTGATTCCCTGGTTTTTTCTTGAGGAATTAAGAATACATATTTGATTTAATTTCCTCATTTTTCTGCTTTATCTGCTTATATTTTTCTTTTATATCTAGGTCTTTTTCCTCAGCTGTCTGTGAGGAAGAAGCATCCATATTTTTTTTCTCAATCATCTGGGTATCATCTTTACCTGTTGTTTGATATTTTCCAATCTCTGCAAGAGTCTCATTGATTATCACTATGGCTTCATCATTGTTTACCTCAGGCTCATTTGTATCCTCAACATCAATTACCTTTTCTTTCCCTATGGAACTAAATTTGAGCCTTTTATTGTAAATCAACTTGAATTTTGTTTCTGTTTCAGCTATATGTTCCTTCTTCAATGATTCTTTTAGCTTACTTTTCTAGTGGCTTTACAACTTCCAAGGCCTGTGTTGTAACCACTTGTCCTACTGCCTCTGCATTGATGACTGTATCTATCAATGTGTTTTCCACCATTCTGTCTGATTTGAAAACTTCTCAATTTCTGGGTTAGCTTCATGTATGAATGGTGTAAGTTTGCATTTAACCCTTAAATTACTCAAGATCCCTTGAGGATCATAGTTCCATGGAAATCTCTCCTGAAATTTAAATCCTGCTAGTATCTTGGTGATTTCCTTTTCTGCTTCTCTGTTATTTATGATGAAAGGCCCAACTTGATTTTTAAGCTTTAATTGGGTCTTTTTCCTGGCAGCTAAGAAGTTGATGGAGTCAGAATTTAGAATTTTCCTTAAGTATTCGAATGAAAAAACTCTCATGCACATGTATTTTGGCAACTTCTAAGGTAATAAGTTTGAGCCAAAAATTCTCATCTCTGTGTGTTTTTCATAAAGAAACCAGTCTCCCATCTTATTTTGTTCGGATAACTGCAATATTATTTTCATGTCTTCATTTACTCTGGGCTGCTCTGCTTTCTACAATATATTCATTGTTGGCTGGAGGAATAGGTCTGAAAAATCTGTATAACTGAAATCATTGCCTTCTTTCCTCAGCAAATAAGTCCAAAAGATGATGGACAGAGGCTAGCCCTCTAAGTCCATTTTTTGCAATGAAATTGGGAAATTGTCAGCTTGGAAGAACATAAACAAATGAAACAAGTATGATGAGTACCTAAACACCCCTTCAGTGGGTATTTTGGCAAGCTGGTGATGAATATTGTCTGCTATAAAACTGACATAATAAAAAATGAGTACAGGGGGTTGACCTGGAGATAAAGTGGATAGAAATCCAAGAATGGATTCATCAGTGAATCCATCTGTGAAATGTTCCAGTATAAAAGATAACATGGAAATAATATGCCTTGACTGTTCAGGAAATTTGGCAGTTGAATAGGGATAGTTCAATTTAGGGATGTCAACATGGGAAGGCATAAAGTCCTAAAATATTATAAACCTTTTTGGGAAATTCAAGCTTAATTCACTACAAAATTTGGCAGAAATTCCGACGGCCAATTCGTCGCTATTCCGACACATAGTCGTCGCAAGAGCGACAGTTTGAGGGCAGGCAAAACGTGGTTTCTCATGCCGTCGCAGTTCCGACACAATTAAAAAGTGTCGCACTATCGACACTTCTTCCGTCGCTTCCGAACAGGCATTGCCCTTCCGACGTCTCCCAAACCGTCGCGGTTCCGACGTTTGTAAGCTGTCGCACTTCCGACGAAATGTGGTCCGACGTTTTTAACGTCGCTCTTCCGACGTTTCTAAACTGTCGCAATTCCGACGCAATGTGGTCCGACGTTTTCAGTGTCGCTCTTCTGACGTTTGTAATCCGTTGCAATTCCGACGAAATGTGGTCCGACATTTTTAATGTCGCGCTTCCGACGTTTGTAATCTGTCGCAATTCCGACGAAATGTGTTCTGACGTTTTTATACTGTCGCTCTTCCGAAGTTTTAAAGCTGTTGCAATTCCGACGCTTACAAGGCGTCGGTATTCCGACGGCGGGTTCAATTTAAAAAAAAAAAAGAAATTTTAAAAGAGGAAAAACGTTGTTTTGAATATATTATATGAAGTAAAACAGTCCATGAAGTCATTACATTTTCACATCTGAAGATTGGAACCCAAATATCCATCCAGAAAAGTGGAAGTCCCACCCCAGACAATGATAGAAAAATACTCCATGTCACATACAGGGACTTGATATAAAACCTAGTAACGGTCCACATGGAGATTATCGACAAATCTGAGAAAGCATCCAAATATGCCCGAGGCATCTATAAGAAAGTGAAATAGCAGTATGTAGAATAGTAAAACAACAGATAGAGTACCGACGTCCATTGTTCCAAATACAAAGTAAAGTACCCAAAATCCTTGAACAGAGAAAAACGCTAATCATGTGAGGAGTGTGATATGTCCAAAATATAAAAAGACCATCAGACCATATCAATAAACCAACAACATAGACCAGCATCGCTAGTTTTGAAGGAAGAGTGATAAACATTAATCATTTTTTTTTTCACAAGAGAAAAAACGTTGTTTTGAATATATTATATGAAGTAAAACAGTCCATGAAGTTATTACATTTTCACATCTGAAGATTGGAACCCAAATATCCATCCAGAAAAGTGGAAGTCCCACCCCAAACAGTGATAGAAAAATACCCCATGTCACATACATGGACTTGATATAAAACCCAGTAACGGTCCACATGGAGATTATCGACAATCTGAGAAAGCATCCAAATATGCCCAAGGCATCTATAAGAAAGTGAAATAGCAGTATGTAGAATAGTAAAGCAACAGATAGAGTACGTACCGACGTCCATTGTTCCAAATACAAATTAAAGTACCCAAAATCCTTGAACAGAGAAAACGCTAATCATGTGAGGAGTGTGATATGTCCAAAATATAAAAAGACCATGAGACCATATCAATAAACCAGCAACATAGACCAGCATAGCTAGTTTTGAAGGCAGAGTGATAAACATTAATCATTTTTTTCACAAGAGAAAAAACGTTGTTTTGAATATATTATATGAAGTAAAACAGTCCATGAAGTCATTACATTTTCACATCTGAAGATTGGAACCCAAATATCCATCCAGAAAAGTGGAAGTCCCACCCCAGACAATGATAGAAAAATACCCCATGTCACATACAGGACATGATATAAAACCAAGTAACGGTCCACATGGAGATTATCGACAATCTGAGAAAGCATCCAAATATGCCCGAGGCATCTATAAGAAAGTGAAATAGCAGTATGTAGAATAGTAAAGCAATAGATAGAGTACCGACGTCCATTGTTCCAAATACAAATCAAAGTACCCAAAATCCTTGAACAGATCAAGAAAAAAGCTAATCATGTGAGAATTCTAAGTAAAGTTAATCTATTAATATTGGAAATAAAATTACACCGAAGTCAAAAACATTGCCTGGCCAGACTCATGGAAAATTTGTCATCAAAAAATCAAAAAATTAAGAAGACTGCCCTCATACGGGGAAACCAGTCTTGAACGTTTAATTTACAGAATTCAAAAATATTACAAAGGTTTAGCACAGTAAAATAATCTAAAAGCAGCCCAATTAAGTGGGCCTGCTAAGCAAGAAAAACAAATTAACCAAACTACTCCTCCAGTCGTTCCTCCACAATTCGGCACCATGGGTGCAGTCTCAGGCGCAGTGGGCACAAGAGGAGACGGAGAAGCAGAATTACAAGAAAGAGAGGAAGACAGACAGAGACAGAACCGAGAGAAATGCAGATATGCATCAAGGTCTAGGCAGCAGTTCAGCTGGCCACTTCTCCTTATCGTCACAGTTAGCAGGCAGTGTAATCCAGCAACCGGCTCGTCTGAAAAACCATAGCGAAACGCCATTTTGTCGACCTGACTGCAATGCAATCAAAGGACGCCCGTCATAATAAATCTCTAATCATTAATAATGAGAGCCGAAGGCCGGATCATATTGGAGCATGCAGAATCGCTCACAGGAGTGGAGGTACGATCTTGAACAGTGTTAAAACTTAATTAATGCGAATTTGATGTGAAAACTTAATTGAACAGCATTAAATGTTAATGCGATTGATATGAAATCGCCACATCATGTCCCATCGCCTTAAACGCCATCGAATGCACTCGCAGCCGGGAACAGGGCAAGTTTTGATTGAGGACACGTGGCAGAAATTGATTGGAGCGGGTCTTTGTTTGGGCCGCTTGCGCAGTGGAAATCCGGACTCTGAAAAATATTAGGGGGAATTTGATAAGAAATTCACGTCACAACTCTCCCTCCGTACGCCAGCCCAACTTCGGACCCGAAAAAGATTAGGGCAGAATTCATTTGGTTTTCGCGTCACAAAATTGGCCGACGTCAGCAGGCTATTTTGGAACGCGAATTTGGTTTGAATTATGGTTTATCACCGTTTGAAGTCCGGCGGGCTCGACTTAAGAACAATTTTTTTTGATCCCATCTTATAAAATTTGTGTTGGTTTTCTTTGATAATACACATATTTATAATAAATCATGGGAATACCACACTAAACATGTGAAAAAGTTATATAAATTATTGAGAACAATCATTTTTATGTAAAAATATCCAAATGTGCTTTGGGAAATAAGAATTCGAGTATTTGGTTCATATTGTTTTAAAGGAAGGAGTGAAGTTGGAGCCTCAAAAGATGCAAGCTATTACAAAATGACCTATTCCTAAGAAAATCAAGGTTCTTAGAAGATTTTTAGACTTACATGATATTATTGATCATTTTTTAAGAATTATGCATGCATTTCAAGTCCACTCACATATCTCTTGAAGAAAATATCATTTATATGGAATGATGAGGTTACTTTGGCATTCTCTCTTTTAATGGATGCCATGTCTTCTACACCAACATCGGTTGCACCTACTTTTGGTAAAACATTCATAGTAGAGTGTGAGGCACTAGGACAAGGAATTTACGTAACATTAACACAATAAGGGATATCATTGGCTTTTAAAAGCAAGGAATTCAAAGAAAATATTTGGTAAGGAATTCAAAGAAAATATTTGGTGAAATCTACGTATGAAAAATAAATGGAAGCAATATTACATGCAATAAAAAATGGGGATAGTATATCATTGGGAGGCACTTTAAAGTCAAGATATACCATGATAGCATAAAGTATTTTTGAAGCTATGGATTTCATTGGAAGATTAACAAAAATGAGGAGAAAAAATGCAAAGTTTTAATTTTGAGATAATCTGCAAAAAGGGTAAGGAAAATTTAGTACATGATGCTCTTTCTAAAATAGAAGAGGCCTAAAATTTATATCCAATTACATTTTCTATTCCAAGGTGGCTAGAAGAAGCTTGCCATAATGGAAAAATGACAATAGTACTAAACAAAAACTAAAATTTATAAAGGATGGGATGAACTCTATGGAGCATTGGGAGTGAAAGAGAGATATACTTTGGTGCAAATGTAGAATATTTTATGCACGCAAGCATATTTGAATAAACAAATATTAAGGGAGTCCCATGTCTCTCTGATGGTAGGACGCAGGGTTCCTTAAAACATCTCAAAGGATCAAAAAATATATTTTTGTAAGGAATGAAGAAAGATATTCAAAATTTTGTAAGAGAAGGTCAGGTTTGCATAATAAATAAAAGAGAGATAGTAAAATATCTAGGGTTACTTCAACCATTCCACATACATATTCAAAGACTACAAGATATATCAATAGAATTTATTACAGGGTTACTGAAATATAAAGGTAAGTATTACATTTTTGTGGTCATTTATATAGACAAATTTTGTAGAGCTCAAAGTACATAAACAACAAGCCAAGTGGCAGAAGTGTCTGTGAAAGAAATTCATAGTCTTCATGGTTTTCCTAAAGTAATAGTAACAAGAAAATTTTGGAAATAATTATTTAATATGAGTGGAGAAACACTAGCTGCCATGAGTTCTACATATCAAACAAAATCAAATGGTCAAACAAAAATAGTTAACAAATGTTTTTAAGGTTATCTACAATGTTACTCTTTAAAAAAGCAATCTTAATGGATGAAGTGGGTTCCTCAAGGAAGAATGGTAATATGATACTATCATACTACCTATCACACATCTACTAAAATTTCCCCATTTAAGTCCCTTTATGGATATCCAACTCCTAGTATCTCATACTTTTTGCAAGACAAGTCCAAAGTATAGGAAACAGAGTCACATATGGAAAATACTAAAGAAACTTTGAAAATTATTATGGAAAACCTTCAAATGACATGAAACATGATAAAACAACAAGGGGAACAATATTGAAGTGAAATATAATTTGAGGAGGGTAATTGGGTATTTTTTAGATTATAGCATTATAAGCAATCTTCATTCAAGAAAAAGAAGAATAAAGAATTAGCTCAAAAATGTTATGGCCCTAAATAATTATTCATAGGATTGCACAAGTGGTATAGAAGTTACATTTTCCTTCTTCTTGCATTCATAAGGTTTTTCATGTATCTTGCCTAAAATAAACCCGAAGAAAGAAGAAGTCAATTAAGACTCAGGCTGGAGGAAAAGAACGGGGTAAACCAAGGGAAAATGCTGACAAAGCGATTGTAGACACACCAGCTCTCCTTAGGGGTCCAATTTCAGTTTTGTTGCGTCACACGATGATCTCTCTTCTCTGGCATTTACTTGTATTGAAGATCACTATTCTAAGAATAAGGAGTTATTTTCTCCAAAAATAACCCTAGCCAAACATTGACAATGCATCAAGGATATCTTTCTATGCTTCATAAGCACATTTGTTCTACTTCTAAATCATATCTTGGAAGTGGTTGTTGTGCTGGAAATTATTCACCAGTTGGTTTCATACCAAAGTCTTTTTCACATTTTCAGCATCCAATACATGAAAAAGATAATGGTTTAAAACAACATAAATATTTGAAATTTGCAAGAATTGTCTGGCACACTTTGAATATGAATTTTGAAGTCAAGTGCATGATGCTGTATAGGATCAAGTGTCATTTTGAATACCAAATGTTTCACAAGAAACTTCTCACCATGCTACCTTGCAGTAAGGATTAAATGACAATATTGCATCAACTATTTCCATAATAAAGGTGCACCTTGGCCATAAGACTAAACAACTACAAATGTTGTAGATCTAACAAGACCACACAATCAAATGTATTCCACAAGGCCAATACTGTATGAAAAATGAAAAGTAGTTTGCAACCAAAAATACCTTAGGCAAGTAATTCAATTAGATACACCAAACCATCAGCAAAAAGGAAAACCAGCCTACTTGGCCCCAATATTTTCAACTGGGTCCTCTAATTCAACCAATAAAAAGGCCAAAACCATAGCATTGAGATACATTTCATTACACTGTCAATAACAATAAAATTTGACTCAGCCACAACCCTTTCCTTTTATTGTTGTGAAAATATTTATGCATTACTCTAATGTGGCTAGTCCATAGGCCAAGTAGACCACTGGGTAACAAATATGTTTCCTTTCACCTTTGAGTTTTCAAATTATGCCTACCAAATCTAAGACATTAAGAGGGGGAACTAATACAACGTTAAAAAGAAAACCAGAGCACACATCTACAAATTACCTCCTTAGCTACTGTCACACCATCATTAACTATTTTCTGAGAACCATGCTTGCTCTCCAAGACAACATTTTGCCCTTCGCCCCAAGGGTGACTCCAACAAGATCAGCAAGTTTGTTCACACCGCCTGCAAGACAAATTGACAATGCTTTCAGTAAGTGTGCAATTGAATGCCAGACCATATGCCAAAACAACCCTCAATGAAAAATTAAAATAACACATTAAAATCGAATATAAGTGGACAAGGAAAGATCCACCGCAGTGAAGTTTCACGTGCAGGTGACCTTCCTTTAAACATAATTTTTTCTCTGACCTGCAATTTTTTTGTCACTGAGCCATCCTTGTTGAAGTAAAACTCCTTTTCCATAGCTCTTGTATTAACTACCTTCTCTCTGTCGCGTAATCTCAGAGTCCCTCTTCTGCTTGAGCGATTAAAGGAAATGGGTGAAAAAATGAAAGAGAAGACAATTGTCTGCCATAATTATCAAACATTGCACCCAACTTCTTCCCCTTTCCATTGTTACCCAATGAGGTAGATGTGGCAATTGTTGTCATACTGCCCAAAGCAGAGGCCATCTTCTCTTATGTTGAATATGTTGGAAATGTTGTCATTGATGGCAAAGGAAAGGAGATGGCAAAGGTAAAGACAGGAGCAACACCTAAACTATCCATAAGGCAAAAGATACAAAGGAGGCAGCAAAGAGGAAATGAATACAAAGAATTCTATGTGAAAGAGCTGTGATATATAACCATCTATGCATTAATGACTCAATTGCATATTGTATCCCTGGTGTGTGTCGAATAAATAAACTCTGTGGTGAGGGTTTTTGCAGAGTTCTGCAGAAAAATGAAGAAAATTCATATCCTTGAGAATCAGCTTGTATGTTCAGTAATGAGAATGTGTTCCTGATGAAAGGCTTCGCCTCTGTCTTTAGAAATTTGTATAGAAGTCTAACTGGACGCTCCGTGCTCTGGAACCAAGGTGATAATATGGTGTAATTTAATTCTCTTAGTTATAAGCCTCTGTGTAATGACTCAATCTCTGAATTCTGGTAGCCATAAGCTTCAGCCTTCAGTGTAAACTTGGTAGCCAATGATGCCCTGGTAGTGATTATCCTACGAGTTTTGGGGTTAACTGTTTGATAGAACCCTTGTACATAATATAGGCAATGGAACCGAGAAAAGGAGCGGAACTCTGCATCAGAGTATGGCAGAACCATAGCAAAAGGCAGAACCATAATCGTAGCAATATATATATATATATATATATATATATATATATATATATATAATTGAAATTGTGGAGAATAGAACCATATTCATAGTAACAAATATATATATATATATATAATTGAAATCGTTGGAGAACGGAACCCAGAGTAAAAGCGTTGGATCGGAACCTGGAGTGGAGAACGAAACCTTGTGAGAGGAACAGTGAAGTGGTTTAGCGTGAACAGTAAAGGTCGTAAGTAGATTTCATCGCACCGCCTATCGACCATAAGTGGTATTGCCCGGAGGAGCAGCGATTCCATTGATTGATCAACATGTGTCCTCGATCAACATTCCAAAACCGCTGTTTAACGTGCACCATCGCGCATTAACTATCGTACCAGGACACAGAGCGAAATGGACAGGAGCCGTCGATCTGGTGGGCCGACATCTGACGATGATCGCTCGCAGGACCCGCACGAAGTTTAATGGAAGAGCCCGGGGGTTAAAAAAGGTACAGTGCGCGCGTTTGATTGGTCTTTGATTGTACTGTGGGCCCGGGGCAGAGTCATATACAATGAATTTGGTTTATATTGTTTATTAAAGTCTGACGGGTTATTAATATACGATGGAAGACTAAGGTTTCTAATTAATAAAAGATTGCCGATTATCTAATAATATATGAGTGGATATATTATATATAATGACTGTATATGTGAAGGGCATCGTAATATGTATATGGAATATGCATATATGGTTAAACGTGTTGAGGGTCAATTTGCATGGTTTTAATAACCAAAGTATTATGTTGATTATAATTGTTGTATATGGTTAATTGGCGCGATATAAAATATGAAATATGTGAACGGGGCCTAATACATGTACATGTAATGGACTGTCGGATTATAACTGAAGAATTGAGATATTAAAAATGACCAGACTTGTTTTTATTAAGTTTGCCAGTGTGGAATAAAGAGAACATGCGAGAGTGCCCGGATTGGGAAAATGATTGGACAATGAAATTTTGGGATGCATTTACACACATTTAAGTGAAATATTGAAAAGTACTGGGAGTATGGTTGATTTATTAACACTCCAGATTTAAGCATTGAAACTGCCAGCGTAGAACAAAGCAGAGATTGTGAGATTGCCCGGACTTGGGAAATGATTGGGCATGAAACTTGAATGCAATTATGAAAAAGAAAAAGAAGAGGAGAGCATGCAGAGATCCAAAGAGATTACAGGTTTGACAGGAATATGTACAGGAATGAGTTGGACAGGTGAATAAGCACAGAAAACAGGGAATATGCAGATGACAGTGAACAAAGTGTATGCAGAACATGTTCTTAACAGCAACAGGAAAAGACAAATCCAGTAAAGCCAAAATCCAGAAAAGGAGCTGAGTGAAATTGAAATATGTAATTAAAAATGTGAATGTAAATGTTGTAATTAATTTTTTTATTGTTTGTGATGCAAAGGCAAGTATCCTAAGGAAAATACAAAATCCCACAGTAGCATGGAAATTTGTACATATTGCTATAATTTTAAAATGAGTTGGTTAAAAGATATGAGAAGGTAGAAGGCAAAAATTCAGGACTACTCACTTCAAATTCCCTGAGGAATGTAAAGAGTCATGTGATGAACTCTATATATAATATCACATTGATATGCACAAGAGAGGTCAGAGAAGGAGAGAGAGCAAATATTGAGAATGCAGAATATAGAAGAATAAGGCAGAGAAGATTAAGAGAAGAAGAGAAAAAAGAGAAGCTACAGAACAGAGTTGATATCTGAAGTAAATAAGCAAACATTCAGTTTGATAAATTGAGGAAGTTGGAGCTTCCCTATCAAGTTGCAGCTTGATAGCTGTCAGTTGTAGCTAACTGAGGTTGAAGCCTCCTGTAGGTTGGTGCCTGCAGAAAACTGAAGGGAGTTGGTGCTTCCTTGCAAGTTGTAGCTTGCAGAATTGAGGTTGGAGCCTCCTGTAGGTTGGTGCCTGCAAAAAAATAGTGGTGAGAGGGAGTTGGAGCTTGCCTTTGCATCACAACAATAATAAGATGTGGTTTTCTCCCTTTATGGGTTTCCACTTATATCTGGTGTCTCTGTGCATGATATTTATGTATTGATTTGATATGTATCATCTGCTTAATACCTGCTGCTCTCATATTAAGTCTACTGCTATATTATACTAATACTTGCTGCTTATATTCTAAGACTACTCACACATTAAATTAAATTAAAAGATCAGGAATGTGTTAAACAGATTCACCCCCCCCCCCCCCTCTCAGTTTAACTAAAGGTTCAACAATTGGTATCAGAGTAGGTTCCTTAGGACCAGTCTAACAGCTGAAAGGAGATCCTAGGTTCCCAAGTTGGCTAGTAAAGAAGGATGCTCAACCAACAAAGCCCCTTTCTTCACTGGTGAAAATTATGCTTTCTGGAAAATCAGAATGAGGACATACATAATGTCTCTAGGAATAGAAGTCTGGGCTGCAGTGGATTTAGGATATGCCCCAAAGGCAACTGACACAGAGAAAGAAACAAAACAAGATTTTGTGGCTAATGCAAAAGCCATGAATTCCATCTTGAATGGATTATGTGAAGCAAAGTTTATTAAAGTAATGCACAAAGACTCTGCCAAAGAAATATGGGATACTCTTGAGAACATACATGAGGGAGACAAGAAAGTAAATACTGCCAAACTTCAAGTCTATAGAGCCCAGTTTGAGAACTTAAGAATGAATGATGATGAAGACATTGCCAGTTTCTTCCTAAAAGCTGCAGAAATTATTAACAATATGAAAGATCTTGGAGAAAAAATGCCAGAAAGTATAATTGTACAAAATATTCTAAGATCTCTTCCATCCAGATTTAATCCAAAGGTGTCTGCAATAGAAGAAACAACTAATTGGGAGACCTTGACCATGAACCAGCTACTTGGAAATCTAACAGCCTATGAAATGAGGCTCCCACCGAAGAAGCCAAGTACGAGGGAAGCAGCCTTTAAAACAGAAAAGAAGAAAGAAGAAGAGGAAGAAATATGCTCTTGCTCAGATGAAGAAGAAGCAAAATTTGTCAAGAAACTGGATAGAGGCTCAGGTAAATACAAAGGTAAACTTCCTTTCAAGTGCTTTAACTATGGAAGATTTGGACACTATGCTGCTAAGTGTCCTCACAAGAAAGCAAGGAATCAGGCTCAAGAGTCAGAGAAAAATAAATCAAAGAACTGGCAGAAGGGAAAGAAGTTCAGCAGAAAATCTTTCTATGCTCAACAAGACAGAGATTGACATGTGCCAATAGGTGAAATAGGTGAAATGTGGCACCACTCAGAGATTGACATGTGCCAATTGGTACAAGTGGTAGACAATTGGCATGCTCAAATAACGAGGTGATGCAGGAATGACATGAGGGAGAAAATATCAGAAAAGCCCCAAATCTGGAGAACTAAAGCTCATCACCAACCTGAGATCAACAACTTTACATGATGTCACCTATGAAATCGTAAATGGAGAAATCATAGTAACAATAAAGTAACCTATGTAACAATAAAGTCGGATTCATCCTGGGAGTGGTAATGGGAGAAATCACAGTGAACAACAGGAAACATGCATAGTTGCTTACAATCAAATAAATGAAAAAACACATACAAAAAACCTAGATAATAATCGTGAACAAGCTTAATATTGAATTATGAACTGTAAAGGAACTTACAAAATGTGACATTACGAACCTGGTCAAGCGCACAAGCAAAAATATCCTCGACATGACCCTGGTTGACAAGTTGTATTGCTCATGATGCAAGAGGATTTGTACCTGCACTGCCAAGTCAATCAAAATCCATCATTATCTATACAATAAATACACGTAATTGATGTAGTATTTTTTACTCTAAGATGCATTCTTATGATAATGTTAGAACATATGTTGAAAATGTCAAAACATACCTGAATAAGCTCCTCTTCATTTCAAGAACAATTTATTGGAGTCGCATGAACTTGGAACAAGCCTCCCACGATCCGAAAGAGTAGCAACTAAGTCAACAGTGACTTTTTTGTTGCTACACTGGATCGAGGGAGGTTTGCTCCAAGATTAAATCGCTCCAATAAATTATTCTCTACTAAACAGGGCCAACCACGTGAAGGTGGAAGCTCTTATGGCCCCTCCTCCCCCCTCACATCACTCTCAATTCCCCAATACCCAATCTATATTTCATTTTTTACTTTCATGAGCATAAAAAAAATATTCAATAACTAATAAAAAACAATTCAACAAAAAGTACACAAGGAAACATTGCAATTAATGCTTGACATAAAAATAGTATGATAAATGAGTTTTTTATATAACGCAAAAAACGTTCCAAGTATGGTAACGTTTGTCTTATAATAATACAATATTTTACATTATCGAATTTTCTTTTTCTTCTTCCTATTTTTAAAGCTCCTAATTACATCATCAATATCATCATGCTCTTCTCATGTTTCGTGCCTTTCGACCCGCACTGCTGACCTAGTTGCGTAGTCACGATGCCTGGTCTCATCCAATGACGGGGCATCGCCTACAAAAACAGATAATATTAAATTTTAATTGTCAGTTTTTAAATATCATTGAACTAGTTCGGTAATATTAATAAAAAAAATTGCAATAAGATTATTTACCTGGTGCACCAGTTGTCACCGCTGACCTAGTTGCGTAGTCACGATGTCTGGTCTCATCCAGTGACGGGGCATCGCCTACAAAAACAGATAATATTAAATTTTAATTGTCAGTTTTTAAATATCATTGAACTAGTTCGGTAATATTAATAAAAATAATTGCAATGAGATTATTTACCTGGTGCACCAGTTGTCGCCGCTGACCTAGTTGCGTAGTCACAATGTCTGGTCTCATCCAGTGATGGGGCATCGCCTACAAAAACATATAATATTAAATTTTAATTGTCAGTTTTTAAATATCATTGAACTAGTTCGGTAATATTAATAAAAAAAATTGCAATGAGATTATTTACCCGGTGCACCAGTTGTCGCCGTTGGGACTGTTGCCCTGTCTTCCTCTCTGGTGGTAAGATCCTCAAGGGAAACATTCTTTGTCATTTAAACAAAAAACGTTATAAGGACAACCATCAAGGTATAATTAGAAAAAATTATAAGTGGAAATTAATTACTGTCACGGCCCTCACTGATAGTAGCATTGTCGGCCTGGTCCCCACTACCATGATCAGGTTGCACGTGAGGATCATCTACATCTCGCTCTAAAACTAGGTTATTTGCCTCATCGGTAGTGTTGATCCCCTGATTTAAACAAAGTCGTTAGACATTAAATTTATGGACGAAAACAAACATATTGAAAGGTTAATGTTTTACCTTATCAGGCATCATGGATCTTGGGACCTGCCCCAAGCTTCTGCGACGTTCAACTACAGCTTGATAGCCGAAATGGAAAGGGATATTTTTATCTTCCTCTGTAGTTTCTGTTCCGAATTCATCACCCTACATTACATATGATTGTGTATTTTTAATCATATTTGATAGGATTACAAAAACGTTGGAAGGCGATACAATTAATTATAAGATGTTTAGCTACTTAATTACAATTCTTGCAACTAATTTCAAGTAGCCGCCCTGGCCTAGCTTATGATGGCCCTTTTTCTCAATCCTAGCTTTGGTTGCCTTTGAGGTGTCAGGAAACCTAGCATCAACAAAATTGAAGTCAGATATGATGTAGCACACTTTTATTTTATACATAGAGAAAATTAAAGCTATTGAATTAAAGTTGTAATTTACCTTGCGGGTCCAGTTGGCATTTTTCCTTCTTTCTTTGCCCTTTTCTATTTTCCGTCATGGATGAGTGCTCTCCACTCAATCTCTGGAACTACGAGAGGACGCTCATTTATAGGGTTAAATTGTAATTGCGTCTTATAGGTGTCCCTAGTATATTTCAAATATTTTCCGACTACCCGAGCCACCGTTGTTCTGTCAAATGTGCCGACCCCAAAAAGGGCTTCTAGATAATCTAAAAGTTCTTTTTTCAGGTTGGAATTCTGGGAATTCCACCCTGTGTGTATGGTTGGGCCAAAAATTACCAACGCATGGCTCTCCGGAATCTTGTAGAACTCATTGTTTCCTACACAGAAAAGAAAAAAGAAAGAAAGATATTATCATTAATTTAAAAATAAAAATCATGATAAATATGTTTTAGATAAAGTACATGAAATAGTTAAAATATTAAAATTTACCTGGGAGTTGTACATGCTTTATAGGGACACCTTCATCATTCACCAACAACGTGCCATTAATGGTCCCTGTGGAGCTGACACATGTAGCTCCAGGAAACACAATAATGTAGTTGGCCATATCAGCCTCATCATTGCCAACACGTTCAGCGGTTGGCTGGGTGTCCGCTTGGGCAGGGTGTGTTTCTTGCCTGGCACCTAAAGGAGTAGAAGGTGTACAAGAGGGTTGTTGGGCAATCTCTTGCCCTTGTGTCCCACTACCACCAACACCGGATTCAGCAAGTGCCATAAAATGCTACATACAAAAGAACTTTTTGTTAGTTTAGTCAATGTAAAAATTAAAAATCAAACTATCACAATTCATCTCATGCAGAACAAAAAAAATATCCTTTTGACTTTTTATTATTACATGATATTATAGCTGGCTCATAAGTTGTTTTATCCTCTCTTATGTTTCAGGTGTTTGAGGCCCGTCTATCAAAGTATTAAATTCCGACCTTGCATCTCGTGCCTTTTTTCGCAACAAGAGCGCCAGAGATAGGGATGAAGAAAGCTCTTCCTCATAGAGGGAATCATCAGGCGTACCATGGCTAGGTGTCTGCATATTTGAACAAAATTAATATTATTTCAATTATGTAAATAACTAAAATACCTGAAGATAGAGCAATGCCGGCACTTTACATGTTCTTCCGCTGGCCTCTTTCCGCGATCATCCCGTCTCGGGGTTGTTCCTGTACTGCCCTGATCAGTCTGCCACATTGCAATAAAATTATAAATGTAAAAACTTGAAAACAATATCTAACTTGAAAACACAAAATGAAAACTGAAATAATTTCTAATAAGACACTAGAAGACAGAGTTAGAGTTTCAAATATGCCTTGCATTGAATTCAATCCTGGAAACATGTCATTGCACATTAAGGCACCCAAACAAGAGACGAGTTGACAATGAAGACCTTATTGAATATATTGTTGGAGAAACTTCTAGTAAACTTGTTGTGAAGACCTTGAGGACATTTTTGGAGCAACATTGTTGAAGCCGATGGTATAGCATTGTTGGAGACGATCTTGAAGGGCCTTGAAGTGAAGCTTTTGGAGCAACTATTGAAAAATCCTTAGAGCATTTAAGTAAGGCACTTTCTATCTTCCATCACCTTTTTCCTTTCAATATCCTTTAAACGATTTTGTTGATATTTAATGTTTGAAATCACGTTATAATTCCTCGATTATATGTGTTTGGGGACTTTCCCTTTGAAATTACCCAAAAATACCCTGGCAATTTTATCTTCAGGATGCATGTCTGACCCTATTGTTCAATATTTTGATTGATAGTAGTAAACAAAGAGAGTTAGGGGGCTCTTGACTTGGTTTGGCTGGGCCATTAGATCCCTAAAATCTACTAGGGAGAACCCCCCTTGAGTTGGAGGAGAGCTAGCCCGAAGTGAAAAGAGGTTGGTGAGGTGACAATGGGGCTATTGAATTACACATGGTATCACACTTTAGCTTTAGGAATTTATCTTGAGAAGTGCGAGATTTTGCTATATCAATTCTCAAATTGTTTACAACACTATTATTAAGAACTAATAAGAAGTGATGTTGAGGGGTTTTTGGGTATAAGAAACAATACCATTTAAAAACTAGGGTTCTCAGTCCTTGGCATTCCTTCACCTGGGCCTAGGGGTACACTAGAATAATTTCACACTAAACCATGCAAACTTAAAATTAACTTAACAGATCCATAAAGTAATAATAATCATAATTCCTAATTTCCTATTGTATGATATGATGCAAATTATTCAAACATGAAGCAATGAAGACATGCAATGTTTGAATTTCAAGATTGATGAACCAATACAAGAAGTTAGAAACTACAACTTTGATTCAATACTTTGTGTCCTAACTCCAGGAAGGAATCTAGTTTGTAGGAATGAAGAGGTTGTTATCTTTACAATCCCATCCCAACATCAAATTCAGTGATAAGTTTCTATGAGGTTCTGGGTCAAGGAAACATTCACTCCACGAATGATATATTTAAGTAGGCTTTTCCTATTCTGGGAAAACACCATACCTATAATGCATTCACTTGCATGTATAAAGGGAAAGGAAAACATGTTTTCATACAACGGTGACAAAGGCATCTTGGGGAAAGGTATCTTCACTTTTATTTATGTTGTTCACCCACACCACTCTCGTGTTTTCACTAATCCTGTTTTGTCATTTTTGGATTCAAATTAAGTTAAGGCCTTAAGTATTTTTTGACCTTTCGGTGTAGTTTTCATAAGTGGCATGTATGGATTTTCCATTAATTCTGCACTTTTTCTCTTCATGCACATGTTTCCCTGGAAATCAAATGCATTATTTAGTCCCATACATTTAACAAGTTGTTGGATCAACTCCATTGGCAATATCATGTTTCCTATTCAATCAAAATTTATCTCAGTTAGGGTAGGTAGGAAGGTTTTCCCTTTGTATTAATAGGGCACTTCTAGCTTGCATTTTTATTATATCTTTCAAATTTAGTGTCGCTTCAATTAGGGCATGAATTTTTACAACTTTCAAGGTGAGCATGAACAAAGACAAATTTTTGTGATGGATGACTGTATATGACTCCATGGCCAGAGGAAAAGGCACTAATCTACTTCTTCAAATATCTATAGTTCTCATTCACCTCATACGGAGATGGTCCCTGATTTTGAGCCAAATGTTGCAGCAAAAGTTCCCCCCCTCCATAATTTGATATTCAATGGAAATTTCTTAAATTGATGATGGGGCATGATTATGGAACATTGGCACATACATATGTAATGGAATTCCAAGATCATGATATATGTTTTCATATGTTTAAACTTTATGGAGGTGGTGGAGCAAAAAAGAGCTCAAATAGAGCTGAAATTTTTCACATAAAAAGCACTGTGGGCTTGACTAATGGTTCCATTTAAAAAATGATATCTAGACAGAGAATAAGTGTAGCATGCAAACATGCATTGAAAATCCATCCGAGTTTGCATTGTATTACTTATGATGGATTAAAATTTGGGTTTCAAAATGCCAGGTTATGGCATGATTTTGTCGAGAAACCCTTAGTTGGATTCTCATGTTGGTTTAATTTATATTTTAAGTTTGTTTTGCAGTCTTTGGGTGATAGTAACTCATGAAATAGGTTACCAATGTGTAACAATCATATTTCAAGAATAAAGTTGTGATTTTTTTATATTATTATTATTATCTATTAGCTACGAGTATTGACACCTAATGCCCGGAATTTTGACATCTTGATAGCATGGATAATTTCGAAAATGTTTCTAGTAATGTTAACATAATAACTATCATTACGTGTCTTCACTTTTGTCACCATAATAGACCTGTGATATGGACTCATCACACAACTTCATATGCTATGTCCCAACAAGTTCAAACTGGTTGAACCTACCTCATAGTGTGGTTATTAAGGACAAGTTGCTTGGTATATAACTCGATAGCATAGACCGCGTTGCAGTTCTAAAAAGAATACTCAAGTGTCAAAAAAACTTCACAATATGTTCTACTATAAAGCCTTTTGGGATACCTGAAATAAGATATGTATCATTGATGAATTTTAAAGTATGACAAGATCCAGAGGGAAAGGAAATCAATGGAAGAGTGATCCACCAATGAGAACCTAGAATTTAGCATCAGATGAGTTAGAGTCTAGGAAATTGAAACCCTATAATTTTAATTAGTAATGAAGGACATCACATAGGTAATTATATTTTCATGTAGAATAATCTGTTAATTCAAATTTAAACTACATAATATGAAAGGCATACCATAAATTTTTCCACGTAAGTCCAAACAACCTATAAAAAGGGAAAACCTTCTTTTCCATGGGAAATAATTTACCTTTCCTTTTTCAAGACAATCTAAATCACAAAAAATATGAACTATACCGCACACATTCTTGGATAATGTGAAAGTGGAAAAGGAATACCCTACACAAGTGATGCACACATGTACATTTGAACACTAATATATTTTTGTAGTTGAAATGCAATGCTTGTTTTCATTTAAATGTAGGTTTTTAAAGCAGGGAGAAATAATGGCTGCCAAATTAATAAGCGTTTCTTTGGGAAAAATTTAAATCTTGTATTGGGTGATGAAGATAATAGAGGGTATTTAATATTGATTCTTGACATCTAGAGAGAACCCTACAGCCTAACACAATCCAATGGAATTGACCAAAAAAACCCAAATAGAGTCAACCCTACTATAGGAGGAAGGGCCTGCAGTAAGAACTTACCATTTTGCAAGAGCCGAGGGAAGCACGTAGCAGAATGATGCTCAGAGCCGAGGGCGAATGTGTGGTGAATGTTGTTCGCAAGAGATCGGGTGGCGAATGTTGTTCCAATAGCTCAGGCGAATGTTGTTCGGCAAGAGCTCGTGGCGTAATGTCGAGGGCGAATGCTGTTCTGCAAGAGCCGAGGGCGAATGCTGAGGGCGAATGGTGTTCTGCAAGAGCGGAGGGCGAATGCGCGCGTGACATCAGACGTTAATGTAGCACACATGTACATTTGAACACTAATAGATTTTTGTAGTTGAAATGCAATGCTTGTTTTCATTTAAATGTAGGGTTTTTAAAGCAGTGAGAAATAATGGCTGCCAAATTAATAAGCGTTTCTTTGGGAAAAATTTAAATCTTGTATTGGGTGATGAAGATAATAGAGGGTATTGAATCTTGATTCTTGACATCTAGAGAGAACCCTACAGCCTAACACAATCCAATGGAATTGACCAAAAAAACTCAAATAGAGTCAACCCTACTATAGGAGGAAGGGCCTGCAGTAAGAACTTACCATTTTGCAAGAGCTGAGGGCGAATGCTGTTCTGCAAGAGCTGAGGGCGAACGCTGAGGGTGAATGCTGAGGGAAAATGCTGTTCTACAAGAGCTGAGGGCGAATGCTGAGCGCGAATGCTATTCTACAAGAGCGGAGGGCGAATGCGCGCGTGATATCAGACGTTAATGTAGCTATTGCGACGGATACGAAACAATAAAATCAGTTTTATGTAGCACACATATAAGTTTTGTATTTTTATTTAGCGCGCATATAAGTGTCGTTATACCGACGGCAGAAAAAGCGTCGCTATTGTGACGAAGGCCTCCAGACGTCGCAGTTGCGACAATTATACATTGTGTCGCACTTATGACGTTTGCATTATCATCGCAATAGCGACGCTTTTGGCCATAGTGTCGCAATTGCGACACTTTTATAAGTGTCGGTATTGCGACACTTTTCTATAAACGTCGGTATAGCGACGGTTTCGGGCGAGATGGAAAAAATCTGGGGAAATTTCCGACATTTGGTCAAAAGCGTCAGAACCAAGTGTCGGAATTTCCGCCAAATGTAGTAGTGATTACAACCGGGTTAAATATTCAATAGAAAGAGGGAATAAATGAGGATCAGATGGTAATTGCAGCATTTGATTTATGGATTCTGCTATGATTGTAAAAAATACCTCTCTGTCTGCATTAATAATAGCCCTTTGGTCTGGTTCATAATGCTTTTGGCACAGTCTAACAAGATCTTGCCCAGGATGAGTCAAAGGAACTACGTATTGGGGAAAATGAGTCTCCCAGATAGGCATTTCATCTTTGTCTAAATATTTATCATAGCACCAATTATGGATTTCAAAAAGGTTAAATTCTACCACAGGGTCAGCAATCTTGTAATCCATATCAGTTAATGGAATGGTTTCTTCAGCAGTTACAGGTGGCTGGAGAGGATTTACTGACACATTGGATTTAGCAGTGAGGGATGGAGTAGCTTTAATATATTTAGGTGTTACAGGTCTAGGGGGTTTGGATCCTCCGGGTTTAATAGGCTTAGAACTCCCAAATTTAGATGTCATCCGTTTCTTAGTCATTTTGTACTAACTTCTGCAAGTTTAAACTATTTGCAAGAGTTGTTTTTCTTTAAACAGAGGATAATTATTTGGGCGTTTTTTGGGCGATTTCTATGGATAATTCTCCTAATTCAGACTTTAATTTACTTATGGATGGTTTAACCTTGAATGTTGCAGGTCTGTTTGTTGAAAAATACCTCAAATGGCGGGTTTTTGATTGTTGGAAGGGTTTTCTGCAACTATTGTGTGTTCTTGCGGATGGGTCCTAGTGCAGAGAAATGGCTTTTATAGTCTTCAAACAGGAGAATCTGCGGTCAGATCTGGATTTTGAATGGGAAATTTATCAGCAGGTAGTCAGGCGAAGTTCTTTTTTCAGTTTGGAATACGCAACTAAACATTAGCAATGGTATATCAAAGGTTTTAAAATTTGATATTTAACCATCGCAAATGCATTAATTACATGTCTTATCATAGGCAGGAAGGCAGTTTATATTTTGAAATGCAAAAACCATCGGTGGTTTTCACATTGGATCATGGTGGTAAGCTGTATTTGGTGAAATGAGTGCGATCGAATGAAATCGCGCCATGTCACGGGAGGCAGAATATTGAAAACAGCTCATTTCGCGTTGATTTTGGCTTTGAGCGAATGTTTGGTTTACGGGCGCAATATCGATTCTACACCGTCAGATCTAACAAGTTGAAGTGAAGGGCCAAGATTAAAAGGGAAGGTGCGGTTGTAAGGTATGTGGGGCTGGGGCAAATGATATGCACTGGGCAATTGTTAATGTAATAAAACCTTTGTATTATATGCATTATAACCAAATTTTTATATCCAAAGGGGTTATATATGAGCGAGGCTTATGTGTAATTAAAAGGGATCAAAACGTATGTGAGTGGGGGCGCATGGAGCTGGATTATAGGGTTTACCTTTGGGTTAATTTTATATAAAACATGAGGTTTTATATAATGGGAAAAGGGAAACGGTCACACTTTAACCTTGGCTTGATTTTATGCGGGGAGGTAAGTAAATTTACAAAGGCGCGGGGGTTTAAATCTTTATAAAAGACTTAATATATCTTTAATACTTAGGATAAAATGTGATGGGTAGGGAAATGTTATAACGCCTTTTAGAAGTACATAAGATATGAAAATAAAGCCAATTTGCATTTTTAGTTTTATTATATAGTTTTAGACTTTTGGAGGGGTCTATAACCATAGGGGGCGGGGTATTTGATTAATGTTATTTTTAGACCAAAGGGGGTATAATTTGGGATTTTAATTCAGCATGTGCATATTAACTTTGGTCTAAAAACTATATAATAATGGGTTTTAGGGGGATATTTATCATAAATGGAATTATATA
This sequence comes from Pinus albicaulis, assembly GCA_034641835.2. NCBI lineage: Eukaryota > Viridiplantae > Streptophyta > Pinopsida > Pinales > Pinaceae > Pinus > Pinus albicaulis. The sequence continues at coordinate 46,247,471 of CM076578.1, forward strand.
GCTAGGATAAGGTAATTTTAGGGATTTAATAGCATAAGTTAGAAATTAATATGACAAGGGGAAAGGAATACACAAAAATACACCTATATGACTAAGTAAAGTGAATTTTTTTAAAGCAAAGCTTATTATTTCATAAATTCACCACTTTTACTCAGGATAGAGTGTTTTTTGAGGGTTTTTATGCTTTATGAATGAAGGGAGTTAATCAAATGGGCTTTTATGTATCATTGAGTAAAAAAGGAATTTTTACTTATGAAAGTGAATTAAATGTATGAATGATGAATGAATATTTGTGAAGAGGAGTTTATCATAAGAATTCAACATTTTCCACTATCCAGTCATTGAGCCTTGGGTCTGGTCCCAATAGAAGTCAGAGAAATGCTCCGAGCCTCTTTGACTAGAAGTATAGAATACTGAATACCTACAAGGGGAGGGAAGTTAGTGATTTTTTCCCGGTGATGAATATTTACATGATTTTTCCCACTTCTTTCTACCTACCCAACATTACTCTAACATTTTTTCTTCATTTTAGCAGGTGGATTTAAGCTTTCTACCTTGAGACATTTTATTATTTTAAAAGCATAAAACTATCTAATTCTACCTTATTTCATTAGAGGGCTCAGATTAAACTGATGAGCTCCTCATTATTCTCTACCTATCTATTGATTTGTCAGGATTAAACTGTCTGACAAAACTTTATTCACTATCTAAACATGGAAATTGAAAACATGACAAGTCAAGTTTAAATAGTTTAACTCATCATGGATTATGGAATTTATTGACACTCTGCCCTAATCATTTGCAAAAAGTAAAAAGTAGTGGCATTTGAACTTGCACACTTTCATGATTTATTTTCATCTTTTTTCTTTTGGGGTCTATGTATTTTTTAAGTCCTTTGATCTTTCTTTTAGGACTTTTTACCCTCTTTTTGATTTTTTGATTTTTTTTTATTTTTTCAAAATATGGGAAAACAACTTGCAGAAAGCAAGGTATGTACATATTTTACAAGACTATCAAAAGTCAATTCAAAATCATGAATCCTATATTTATAGGACCCTAACAATGACTTCACATGGGGATGGCATTTCCTAGTGAAATGTCAAGAACTCTAAGACTAGTAGCCTTTAACTTTGACGATGATGATCCAGTAATAGTCTTTTGTTTTCTACAAAAACTCATATTTATGACATTTTACTTTTCAAATCTTAGGGCCTTCTCTCCGGGATTCAACTTTGGAAAGAAAATATCCAATCCAATCTAAACTTCAATGGATATTTACAATGATGTAAAAAGTAACTAGGACTAACTGTTAGTTAACTCAGAAGAATAATAGTGTTTGAGCATTCTACCATTAATTGGTCCTTCTTAAATATATGTTCCATCCAAATCTTTTATGAAGAAAGAATTGTTACCCCTATATCCATAAATTACATAAGGCCCTTTCCATAGAATGTCAAACTTCCCATGCTTACCTTTGTCCTCTCTCCTAGAATCCCACTTTAACACTTGATCTCCAATGTAAAAGTCATCTTATTTACTTCTTTTATCAAAAAAATTCTTGATTTTATCATGAATGACTTGGGATTTCTCATAGACTTCTTCCCTTGTTTTTTGTAGATGAATAGTTTGATTTATCCTCCTTTGTATATCATTGATTTCCACTTGTGATTCTTGAATGATATTCATTACTGGAACACCTAAGGATGATGGAAAAACATCATCCATCCCATAAACAATTTGATAAGGGGAAGTGCCAATTGAATTTTTGGTGGTAATTCTATCTGCCCATAAGGCATAGACTAAATTTTTATTCCGAGTTTTCTTGTTGTCTTCAAGTAATTTTTTAATGATATTCACAAGGCTTTTGTTTGAAGATTCAGCCAGGCCATTACCCTAAGGGTAATAAGCAGTAGAGTGGCCTAGGGTAATATGGTACTTGTGACAGTAATTATTTTCTGAGGGCATCCAAATCTAGATAAAAGGTTGTTTTCTATGAAAGAGATAATGACTGTGTCAGTGGTTTGTCTGGTAGGAATGGCTTCAATCCACTTAGTAAAGTAATTTGTGGCAGTCAAAATCCACCTATGCTGGCTAGAAGACGAGAGGTGAATTTCTCCAATGAAGTCTAAACCCCATTGTTGAAATGGCATCTCAGTTGAAATTGGTTTTAAGGGTAAAGGTAACAATTTCTTTTTTCCTTCAAAAATTTGACATTTGTGACATGAAGTAACAAATTTCTTAACATCAGCAAGTAAGGTAGGCCAGTAAAAAATAGCTCTAAGAATATTATCTGCAGTACTTTTCCAGTATAAATGCCCTCCACAGTCACCTGCATGAAATTCTTCAAGAATTTTGTCAGCTTCTGCTTTCAGTAAAAAATTTAGTAATATCCCATTCTGTTCTTTCCAAAAAAGCACGTTATCTAAAATACAAAATCTCATTGCTTTAATTTTAAGAAATCTGGCTTCTGTCCTTGATAATCTAGGAGGAGCTTGTAAATTTGTAAGTACAAATATAATATCTGAGTACTAAGGTGATTCTAGAAAGGCTTCACTAACCATTGGAGTCGCCATCTCTTCCTAGTCATCAATCTTAGCAATAAAATTTATGTCTAATGCATTGCAGTTGGATTCAACCATCAATATGGCTAATCCTTGTCCTTTAATGAGCTTTGTTGGTTTAATTTCTATGTCATATTCTAGGATAGTGGCAATCCACTTACCTCTTCTTCCACCAGAGCCATCCTGAGTAAGAATGTCTTTAACTACTGAATTAGGGACATAGGCAATTATGTGGGAATAGAGAATGTAAACTCTGAAATATTTTATAGCTTTAACCAAGGCTAAGGCTTGTTTTTCCATTATGTTATATTTCAGAGGTGCATCTCTAAGAGTCTTACTGAAAAAATCTATGGGATGTTCAAAACCCTGATCATTCTTCTGCAGTAAAACTGCAGCAATGGTATGTTCTGATGCAAAGGAAAAAATTATAAAGTCTTTTTTGAAATCTGGACTGATTAAGACTGGTGTTTTATTTAAAGCCTATTTTATGGAATCAAATGATTGCTTGGCTTCAACTGTCCATTTTAGAGTTGAGTCCTTTTTGAGCATATTGTTCAGTTCTCTAATGATTCCAGCTAAGTTTGAAATAAATCTTCTCAAAATTTTGATTTTACCTAAAAAAGCTTGTAACTCTCTGATATTTCTAGGAGGATGAATGTTCAAAATTGCTTCTATCCTCGCAAGATCAATTCTAATTCCCTCTTTTGAAATTATATGTCCAAGTAACTTACCTTATTCTAGTCCAAAGAGAGTTTTCTTGGGATTTAAAGAGATGCCAAATTTCCTACATTTAATGAAAACCTGTCTCAAATGATCCAAGTGTTCATTATTTTCTTTGGAAAATACAGTAATGTCATCTAGATAAATTACCAAGAATTCATGAATCTCCTTTGCAAAGGCTATGTCCATAGCTCTCTGAAAGGTTGCTCCTGCATTCATCAAACCAAAGGGCATTTTCACATACATGAAAGTGCCCCAAGGAGTGGTAAAAGTTTTTTTAGCCTAATCTTCCTTTTGGACTAGGATCTGGTTGTATCCTGAAAAACCATCTAACAAAGAGATTCTAGAGGAACCAAATACCCTTTCTAATATATGAACCATATTTGGGAAAGGGTAATTATCCTTTAAAGACACTTTGTTAAGATTTCTAAAGTCGAGACATAACCTAATTTCACCTGTTTTCTTTTTTGTTGGTACTAGGTTTGAAACCCAAAGAGCAATGATTTGAGCATCATACATGCGTTTTACTTCCTTTTCTATCAAACGTAATAGAACAAGATTAATTGTCCTCAATTTTTGTTTGAATGGCTTTTGATTATATTTTATGGGAATTTTTTGTTGGATTATGTTTGTGTCATAAGATTTAAGATCTTCATAACTCCAAGCAAACACATCCTGATATTCTTTTAAAATATCAATGTATTGTTCCTTTTCTTGTTGAGGTAAAGATTTAAAAAATTTAATCATTTTTTGTTTTAATTTTGTCCAAATGTTATATTCCTCAATGTTAGACCTAACTGGTTCCATTTTTGGCTTTTTAGGCACACCATTAGAATCAAAAAGGTCTTCCAAAGGGGTTAAACCTTTAGGCAAAAAGTTATCTTTCAAATCTAACATATCAATTTCTTCTTCAATGATTTCCTCTACATCTAATTTCTCTAAGTTGTCAATATCAGATTGAGTAAATATAGTTGGGTTGTTAAATTATGTACATCTATGTTATCTATTTCACAATAAAAAATCTGAATGTATATTACAGTCTGTATCTATTTTATAATTTTGAAATTCTTCCTCGTTATTCAAAAAATGGTAAATCTATTCATCCTGAGAGAAAATATGCCAGTACTTGAGGTTGTCTAGGATGATTGGTCTGTGTTTAACCTCAGCAGTATACTTATGAGTTGGTTGGAATGGAAAGTTACAAGTACTAGCAAAAGTTTCTAAAAAATGTGCTTGAATATTTTTCTTTCTGGGTATAGAAGAAAACTTGCATTCCAATAAATCTTCAGTTAAATCAATTGTTGTATCTCTGTATCTGGCTAATCTAGGATTATAAACAGAATAATCTCCATTTACTTTCTTAATGATCAATTTTGAATCTCCCATGATTAGTATTCTTTTTCCTTCTAAATTTCTAATGATCTGGAGGCCTATAATAAGTGCCTCATACTCTGCCATGTTGTTTGTACATTTAAAGTTGAGTCTAAAGGCATTTCCTTCTGAATGATTAGTTTCCATATTTGTGATCCATACTCCTGCTCCTGCTCCTGATTTGTTTACAGAGCCATCAAAGTCTAAGTGCCAAAGATTCATGAAAAATGTTGTCATTGTTTGGTTTTGGCTTTTTATCAATCAGTTCAGTTTGTATTTCATCATTATCGGAGTTACATAAAATCAAAGATTCAAGGTCAATTGGTGTAGAATAAATAGGGTAATTTATGGATCTCTCAGCACTACTGACCATGAATTTCATTAAAGTTTCCCTATATAGCTTTTTGGATTGACCAAACACTGATATTGTAGCATAGCTCATGTCTAGTTGTAGATATCCATGCAACTTTGCTCCCCATGAGTGAGAAAGAAGCATACCATACTTTGGTGGGATGTCAGCTACTACAATGTCCATTACCATACTCTTACCAGGGTACTGAACTAAATTGACACATAAGTCTTTAATTAATCCTAAGCACTTAAATTTGCTAGAACCAAATGAGAACAAATATTTGTAAGGCCTCACTATTTCTAGATTAAGAGTTTCCATGATAGCTTTAGGAATTAAATTGTGGGAAGCTCCTAAATCTAACATAGCGTTGTGTAAAATATGATCATGGATGGTAAGACTGATATAGAAAGGAGGGACTGATCCATCTGAATGCTTTTCATTCACGTCAGGGCCAAAAATCAACTTGGGTTGATCATCATTCAAATTTATGGCATCTTCACCATCATTCATATTCAAAGTTTCAGTTATAGTTGATTTGTATAAGTAATTATTAACCAATTCTGTTAAAGGAATAGGTATTTTTAACTTAGTAATTCCAGACTGAACATTGAAAGTGGGTTGAGATTTACTAATTTGAACTAATTCATCTTTAGTAACTGTTATCTGAGTTGGTTTTTCTTGATTTTCAACAGTTGTACTTTTATCTTCAATTGTCTTAGCATTCTCTGTCTGAGTTTCCTGAGTTTTTTTGTTTTCAATTTTTTGTTCAGGGACTGTTTGCGTGGTAGCAGAAATTTTATCAGACTTAGAACTATCAGCAGGTGTTCTCAAATTATTGGTTCTGGGATTTTCTAATTTAGGATCAACGAGAATCTTTTTAGGCTCAGAATTTGATGTTTTTACTGAATTAGAAGCTTTATAAGTATTATATTTTTTTGCATCTTTAGAAGATTGAACTACTTCATCAGTAATATCAACAATCTTGGGATTTGTTGGTTTCTTAGGACTGGAAGGATTGGAATTTTTCTTATTTTCCCTTGGGAGAATTTGCAAAAAATTTGTTTTTGGGGCTTCTACATTTTTCTTATTTTGATTTTGGGAATTGTTTTTAGTAGAAGGTTCATTGTTTTTCTTGTTTCTAAGGTTATACTGACTGTGAATTTCATTAATAGAAAATTCATAACCTTGTTTGTAGTCAAAGGATTCACTGGAGTTTAATTTGAGCTGTTGAAGCTCAAATAATTCTAGATCTTCCTGAGTGAGTAAAATGGTGTTGTTTTCATCTATTCCCATTAGATGATTTATGTCATCCTCATCTTCATCATTATTTTGAGAACTTTCAACATATTTCTCTTGAAACGGGGGCCTAATGTTTTGGTCTGGAGCAGCTTCTTTAGCTTTTCCAGGGTTATTGTTTTTTCTAAAATTGGGATTTCTGATCTGAGGTTGATTATCCCATTGAGGTTTTCTATCTAAATTATCCAATCTTTAAACCACCCTTTCTAAAGTTTTAGCAACAAAATCTAATTTAACATCTAAGTTTGAACTTTCTTCTTTAATTGTAACTCTTCTTTCATTTCTAAGTCTAGCCTTCCTAGCTAAAATGTCAATTTCTACACTAACAACATCTAATTTCATATATTCTAAGGTTTGGGCATATTTTTCTCTTAATTGATATGCCATATCTGTATCAAATCCATCAGGGAATTTGAGTAGTACAGAGTAAGGTATTGGTTTTAGAGCTGCAGGAATAGAATTATAGACATTGTTATACCTAGTGTAATAGTCTTGGACAGACTCAGTAGGAGATCTTTTCAAAGCATCAAACTTAGATAAAATTTGAAGGGGGTTCTTTTTCTTTCCCATTTATTTAAAAATATTCTATGAAATGCAGCTAAATCAACTACACTACCAGCTGCTAAATTTTTGAACCATTTTTTAACTTCTCCTATCAAACTTTGGGAAAATAACCTCATTTGGAAATCTAACTCATCAATCTCATAAATTTCATAGTAATCTATCATTTTAGTTACATGTTGTTGAGCAATATATTGTGAAAGGCCATCAAACAGTGGTACATTTTTTTGGTAGTCTTGAGGCATAGCATGGAGGTTTTTGGGTAAAAAAAGGGGAGCATACCTGGAAGGCATGGCTTGAAGCTTTGCTGAGCTGAGAAGTATAACATTAATGATTTGGGCAATGCTGGATATGGTATCTGATGAATTAACAACTGTAGTTGAAGAGCTGGGAAATGAAGATGGTATGTAAATGGAATTGCTAGGAAATAAAGATGTGGTGCTTATAAAATTTGATTGCAAAGTAGTGGATGCAATGGATTGAGTGGATTAAGGAAATAATATCCTAGGCTGCAAAGGCAACTTAGGAATGAAATGGTTTGTAGATGAACTTGCAGAATTATCTATAAATGAAGTGATAGCATATAAAGATGAATCTATTGTTGGTATTATTGTTGTGTGCAATTGAGAAACTGGAGGTTTTATGTAAGACAACAAATGAGCTAATTCAATAACTTCATTGATATCTTTAATCAATCAAACATTAATATTTTCAACTGTATTTTGATCTTCAGATTTACTTGACTTTGTTCCTACTGATATATTTTTCTGTTTTGCATTCAAAAATGAAAGGAAAACAGGATCTATAACAGTATTTTTCAAATCAGTTTCAGATTTAGTTTTAAACAATGAATATTCAAATTTTATATCAAATGTTAGAAAATTAAATATTACAGAGCAATGGAACACATAAAATATGCAAAAAACAAAAGCACACAAAACACATAAAACCAGAGAGACACAGATATACGTGGTTCACTGAGTTTGGGCTACGTCCACCCCGAATAGCCAGTCCTTCCTTTCTATTATCCAACAAAATGAAGAGACACAATCTACAGCAGATCCGCTGTAATATCCTTTGTTGTCTCTCACAGTCTCCCTATCTGTTTCTCGCTCCAAGAATACACATACAATACACAGCCGCAATACAATACCCTCATACAAAGCGAGGGGTTGCCTTCTAGGGCGAAAAACCCTAAACTAAACATAACTTCTACCGTCAGATCATCCGCCTAATGAACGGCCTAGATTGACTATAAATTACTATACTTTTACAAGGCAATTTTACATCTATTTTTAGCTTTGGGGTCACTGCCCCCAAAACCCCCCTCGAGGGGAGGACTCCATAAAGTCACAGCCACCCCCCTAGACCCCCCAGGCAGCGTTTAATTATGGGTGGCATTGTCGTCCCATTAAGGTACAGGGGTCCAACGTTGTGATACAAAATAAACAAGATAATCAGGCTCCACACCCAACAATCTCCCACTTGGAGACTGATTGTAGCAACTCTATCGCTGCTTCATTTGCTGGAAAATGAATCCTCTTTGGACCTGGTTGTTTCTCATATTCATCATCATCCTTGAAGACCAATTGAAACTGAGCATAATCTCAGTTTCTCCTTGGTTACAACTTTTGTTAGTATATCTTCAGGATTCTGGCTAGTGTGTATCTTTTCCAACTTCAACTGTCCATCTTCCAATACTGACCGTATGAAATGGTACTTGAGTTGTATGTGTTTAGTCCTGGAATGAAATGCTGAGTTCTTTGCAACATGAACGACACTTTGGCTATCACTGTATAACGTGCCCATATCATGCTTCTTACCCAATTCATTAATAAACCTTTGTAACCAAATCATTTCCTTACTAGCCTTTGTAGCAACAACATATTCTACTTCTTTTGTTGAAAGTGCAACAACACTTTGGATTTTTGAAACCCAACTAACAAGTGTTCCACCTATAGTAAATACATATCCTGTAGTGCTCCTCCTGTTATCTCTGTCACCTGCCATATCTGCATCAAAATATCCCTGTAGAGAAATGTTTGAACCACCGAAGCATAATTCTTGATTTGTGGTACCTCTCAAATATCTAAGAATCCATTTTACTTCCATCAAATGTTCTTTTCTTGGATTGTTCATGTACCTACTTACAACTCCCATTGCATGTGCAATATCATGACTTGTGCAGACCATTGCATACATTAAGCTTCCAACTTTTGATGCATATGGAACTTTAGACATATAGTCCATTTCTTCTTGGGCCTTGGGGCACATCTCCTTACTAAGTTTGAAATGGCTAGCAAAAGGTGTACTAACTAGTTTTTCATTCTGCATATTAAATATTTTCAACACGTTATGTATGTACTCATTCTGAAACAGTGTTAATTTTCAATTTTCCTATCTCTTGTTATTCTCATACCAAGGATTTGTTTTGCAGCTCCCAAATCCTTCATTGCAAATGAATTTGCCAATTTTATTTTGAGCACATTTATTTCCTGCATGTTAGACCCTGCAACAAGCATGCCATCTACATACAATAACAATATAATATAGCCGCCATCATTTTTCCTTTTCATATAAACACAATGATCATAGTGACATCTAGTATAACCTTGTTCAGACACAAACTTGTCAAATTTTAGATACCACTGCCTTGGAGCCTGTTTTAAGCCATACAAGCTCTTCTTTAACCTGCACACTAATTTTTCTTTCCCTTTGACCTCATATCCTTCTAGTTGCTGCATATAGATCTCTTCCTCCAAATCTCCGTGGATAAATGTTGTCATTACATCTAACTGTTCAAGATGTAAATATTCTACTGGTACAAGACTTAAAATGGTTTTGATTGAAATCATCTTAACAATAGGAGAAAATATTTCATCAAAATAAATACCTTTCTTCTGTGCAAATCCCTTCACCACAAGTCTAGCTTTGTACCTCTGTTTTCCTCCATCTTCTTCCTGAAGCCTGTAAACCCATTTATTCTGCAATGTAGTTTTACCTGCAGGAAACCTGACTAAGTCCCAAGTCTAGTTATGCATTAAGGATTCCATCTCTTCTTCCATGGCTAGCTCCCACTTCTTCTTGCTTTCAACCTGCATTTCTTCTTCATAACATTCAAGTTCACCATAATCAGTCAAAAATAAATAATATAATGAAGGAGAGTATTTTTCAGGGGGTCTACTTATCCTAGTAGATCTTCTAACACCACTTTCAGGTGTTTGAGGTGCCTGTTGTTGTTGTGGTGGTTGTTGTTGTTGTGGCTGTTGATTATTATTATTTTCAGGCACCTTTACCTTTTCTGTGATCTCATCAAGAACTATGTATTCTTTGTTTTATTTTTCCTGTTTCTTTACCTGCAACTGATTCTTATACAATACCTTTTCATTGAATATTACATCTCTAATCCTAATGATTTTGTGATTTTCATAATCATATAAGCGATAACCAAAATCATTAACACCATATCGAATAAAGCTACATTTCTTTGATTTTTCCTCAAGCTTTGTTCCATTTTATTTATTAATATGGAAAAAGGCCTCACAACCAAAAGGCTTTAAAAAAGAGTAGTTTCTCTTTTTACCTGTCCATGCTTCCTTTGGAATACCACCATCCAAGGAACTTGAAGGCCCTCTGTTTATTAGATAAACAAAAGTATCTACAACATCTGCCCAAACTTGTAAGGGCAATCCCGCATGCAATCTCATGCACCTTGCACGTTCCATCATTGTTCTACTCATCCTTTCTGACACACCATTTTCTTGTGGTGTTCTTGAAACTGTCTTCTTTCTGTGAATTCCATGCTCTGAACAGTACCTATCAAACTCTTTGCTGCAATATTCACCTCCATTGTCTAATCTAAGACACTTCAACTTCTTTCCTGTCTCAATCTCAACCAAATATTTCCATTTCTTGAAAGTATCAAATACATCAGATTTATTCTGAATACAATAAATCCAAGTTTTTATAGTTGCATCATCAATAAAAGTAACATAATAATGAGAGCCTGATCCGAATGGAAAATGGCATCAACCCATGGTATTCATCTACCCATGTTATCCATCCACCCATGGAATTTACCCATGGTATTGTAAATGGCATCGACCCATGGTATTCATCCACCCATGATATTTATTCGCCCATGGTATTGTAAGTGACCCATGGTATGTATCCACCCTTGGTATTCATCCACACATGGGATTTACCCATGGTATTGTAAGTGGTATCTACTCATGGTATTGGCCTATGGTATCTACACATGGTATTGTAACTCAAAAAAGGCTATAAATAACAAGCCTCAGTTTTTAAAAGGACAGATTTTCCGCCACAATGTAGCTTCTACAGTTATTCTCTGTTTTAATAAAAAAAGTTTCTTTGTGGTTTTATTTTATTTGTGTTCTCTTTTTTTTTTTTGGCTTTCTAGTTTTGCAGATTTGGTCAGATCCATTTCAAATTTTTAGATCTTGGGGGAATCCCCTCAAGATCTAGATCAGTGGTATCAGATTTAGGTTATGCCTCCATGGGAATAAGGGTTTGAAACATATTTCAGTTTCAATGTTTTGCAGCAATCTTCAGCAAAATCCATGAATTTTTTTGGGCGGCGATTTTTCAGATCCGATCTGAAACGTTTGGTGACAAATTTGCAAAAAAAAAGACCAGATCTGGATTCCTTGTGAAACAATACTCAAATTCAAAAAAAAAATTGGCCAAATTGGAGTTCAGATGAGGGAGATATCTCTGATTCAAAATCAGCAATGTTGAAGCAATTTTTCTGACGACAATTCATGGACGACGGCTCTCATGTCAATTTTTGCAATTTTCAGTGAAAAATTTTAGAAGAATGTATATATATCTAATCTCCTCTTGAAAAATCACCCAATTTTAAAAAAAAAATCGGTCGAATCAGAGTCCGGATGTGGAAGTTATCGTTGATTTAAAATCAACTATTTTTTCATAAATTTTGTGACGGCGAGACAGTTCCAGTGCGAATCTGAGAGTCTAGAGTCTCCAAATAGTGGTTTCAAATACATGAGAAGATGCAGAAAAATCATTCCATTTTTGAAAATAGGTTATAATAAATATTCTGAGTTATATTGACCGAGTTATGCTCATTTTAAATCTGGAGCAGCATTTAGAGTAGGTTCCCTTTGGAGACGTGCCCTCCCACCCCGCTTTAGTAGGCACCTGCTACTTCATCAACAATCAGCATCATGGTTATGGGTCAACCGCACAAAATATTTTGCATCGAAGTCCATTTGCTAGGCCGCACACTGTTAGTTACATAGTTGGTCACAAGAATTACAGGGTATCTCTATCCTCGGATCTTCGTTTGTCATGGTTTTGGTTCATCCACATACCCACACTTCATCGAAGTCCATTTTCTAGGCCGCACACTGTCAATATCACAGTTGGTCACAAGCATTACAGGGTATCTCTATCCTTGGATCTTCGTTCATCACGGTTATGGGTTAACTACACAAAACCCTTCTCTTCAGTAGCTCTTCATATTCAACAAAGGATTCTCAGGAGGGAACTTCACGCAATGGGGACCATTGCTTCTTAGGGAGGGAGGAATGATCCGAATGGAAAATGGCATCAACCCATGGTATTCATCTACCCATGTTATCATTCACCCATGGAATTTACCCATGGTATTGTAAATGGCATCGACCCATGGTATTCATCCAACCATTGTATTTATTCACCCATGGTATTGTAAGTGACATCTATCCATGATATTCATCCACCCATGGTATGTATCCACAAATGGTATTCATCTACACATGGAATTTACCCATGGTATTGTAAGTGGTATCTACCCATGGTATTAACCCATGGTATTATAAGTGGTATCTACACATGGTATTGTAACTCAAAAAAGGCTACAAATAAGAAGCCTCAGTTTGTAAAAGGACGGATTGTCCACCATAATGTAGCTTCTACAGTTATTCTCTGTTTTAATGAAACAAGTTTCTTTGTGGTTTTATTTGCATTGTGTTCTCTCTTTTTTCACAGCTTTTCTAGTCTTGTAGTTGTCAAATCCATTCCAAATTTTTAGATCTTGGGGGCCTCCTTCAAAGATACGGATCAAAACCACCAAAGAATGATGCGGAGTAGGTCCCCATACATCTGTATGCACCAGCTCTAATTACTGCTCTTCTTTTCTTTCCCAACTAAAGAAATCGACTCTCTTGTTTCCTGCCATTCATTCTCCACGAAATCCGTCAACATTCTTCGAAGCTGGCAACAAATTTCTTGAGTGAAAAATCTTCATCCCCTTCTCACTCGTATGCAGACATAGCATGTTATAATATCTATAAATTAAAGCATTAACAAAGTTAGAAATACCATTGCATAAATACAATGTGCATAACATTTTCGCCTTTTGCTATTACCAAGGCTCCTTTGGTGACCTTCTAGGACTTGTTGTGGTCATCACAACCTTCACCACCTAAACGCCTATTGAAATCATATTTTTCTTAGGATCTAGAACATGCCTTACCTCACTTTAATAGCCATTGGTTTACATTCTTCTGTTTTACAGAAACCTTACCCATTTCCAACAATTTCTCAGGGTTTATCATCACCCAAACAGACTTGTCCAAAATCTCCTTGAACATAGTCATGAAAATATTTCTTATCAGGTGTGGCATGGAATGAAGCCCCTGAATCTACTACCCAGGAATCAGTGACATTTTCCAAAGAAAGAATCAAGGCATCCTGTAACACATCACCTGTCACATTTTCTTCATGATTGTTTTCTTTCTATGTGTCTCCTTCTTTTCCCTTCTGAGATCTACAATCTTTCTTTAGGTGTCCTTTCTTTCCGCATTTCCAACACATTATCCCCGATCTAGACTTGGATCTGCCTTTCCTTGATTTACTGCGATATCCCGAGCTCTTTCCTCTTTCAATTCTTCTTCCCCTAGAATCTGCACTCAAACCATTACCCGATGTCTCACCGGAGCTTTTCCGTCGCATTTCCTCGCTAAGGATAGCACCAACAACACCACTAAACTTTAAAGTACTAGATCCAGAGACAAAGTTACTAATGGCCATAACTAAACCATTCCAGCTTTCTGGAAATGAGCACAAAAATAAAAAAGCTCTAACTTCATCATCAAATTTTACCCCTACAGAACTTAACTGACTGGTAACTGTATTAAAATCATTTAAATGGTCTGTAATAGATCCACCTTCCGACATCTTCATATTAAATAAACGTTTCATAAGAAATACCTTGTTTGAGGCCGAGATTTTTTCATATAATTTCGCCAACGCCTTAATCAAACCCTCTATTGTTGTTTCCTTCAAAATATTGAAGGCTACTGATGCCGCAAGGCACAATCGTACTGTTCCGAGTGCCTTTCTATCGAGAATCTCCCATTCTGTGTCTGTCATAGTCGTCAGCTTCTTTGTTTTTCCACTCAATGGTAGGTACAAATCTTTCTAATATAGATAGTCTTCCATCTGCATATTCCACAGCGGGAAGTTTTGGTCGTTAAATTTCTCGACCCTAAATTTACCATCTTCCTCCATTTCTCCCACTCGAACCAGGAACCATTCTTTCCTGCGAGTTTATCATCCAAATAGACTTTCGGCTCTGATACCAGTTGTTAGAAAATTAAATATTACAGAGCAATGAAACACATAAAATATGTGGAAAACACAAGCACACAAAACACATAAAACCAGAGAGACACAGATATATGTGGTTCACCCAGTTTGGGCTACGTCCACCTCGAACATCCAGTCCTTCCTTTCTATTATCCAACAAAATGAAGAGACACAACCTATAGTAGATCCACTGTAATATCCTTTGTTCTCTCTCACGGTCTCCTTATTTGTTTCTCGCTCCGAGAATACACATAAATTACACATCCGCAATACAATACCCTCATACAAAGCGAGGGGTTGCCTTCTAGGGAAAAAAACCCTAAATGAAACATAACTTCTACCGTTAGATCATCCGCCTAATGAACAATCCAGATTGACTAGAAATTACTACACTTTTACATGGAAATTTTACATCTATTTTTAGCTTCAAGGGCACTGCCCCCGAAACCCCCCGCCAGGTGGGGGCTTCATAAAGTCACAGTCGCCCCCCCCTTGGATCCCCCAGGCAGCGTTTAATTACGGGCAGCATTTCTGCCCCATTAAGGTACAGGGGTCCAAAAATGTGATACAAAATAAACAAGATAATCAGGCTCCACACCCAACATCAAAATCAATTTCATTTAAACTCACTAACTCTTTGGGTAAATAATTGGCTTTTCTTAATGGTACTTCAGTTTCTAAATTGACAATTTATTTTTTCTTTTTTCCAATCTGTTCTGGGTTATCTACTATAACTGAAGGCTTAGGATCCGGGTTAGACCTGGTATAGTAGGTTTTCCTAGAAGCCAAAATGACTGTTTTGAATACCCACAACCGATAACAAAAATCTTAAAGTAAAAAGATAATTTAAAGATCTTCCTTTAAGACTAAATTTATGACTGGAGATTGGTTAGTTCCCCAGTGGAGTCGCCAGTATGTTATCACTCTAGTAATTTCTTAGGTTGTGGGATTTGAATTTTTAGTCCAAGAAAACTAGAGGTAACCACAAACCTACTTCAAATCCTAGGATCTAGCCTTCCTAGAATTCAGAGAGGGCTCTCTCTTTAAAATTTATCTTTGTTTTTTATTTATTTTTTTAGGCTAGTTATGATAGAATAGTTGATTTTGTTTTTAAAGGTTTTGGTGGGAAAAAATCACTTAGAAGTAAACTAGAGAGAAATCTACTTGTCCATTGGGCTATGGAGTCTAAATCTAGATAGCAGTACTAGAATTCAAGGCCAAAAAGGTAAAAATGTATTCAGGGCAAGATAGATAACCCTCAGAGATTTGGGAAAAGTGTTTTTGGTGAAATGGTATGATCTGGATAAAAGGCTACGAAGGATCCTTTGATCTAGAAAGTGGAATAAGGAGGCAGAGGTCAAACGGGAGTAGGAGCAATTAAGAATTCCTAACACCGGAAATCAACAAAAAACATTTAAATGGTAACTAGTTAAAAACAGGGAGAAAAGGACTAGCCTGTAGTAATATTCCTAGTTACTCATTAAGATAGAACAAACATATATAATGGAATGCATGAAACTCAAGAAAGAAAACAATGATAAGAAGAAAGCACTTTACTCGTCAGTTTATCACAGGTTTCCTGAATTATGATTCCAGTTTAGCTTTGTCCAGTCTACTACTTCGTAATCAACACATAATAGCCTCCAATGTTTCAGCAAAAAGTCTATAGTAAAGTCTAGCAATTTTATTCCACCCTCAATACTTCAAATGTAGAAGTATTTATACAAAATGTAGTTACAAATATCCTAGAGAAATGTAGGAATATATTTAGGCAATATAAAATATCTTTACAAAATAAGAGGGACAGCTGCTTAACAAATCAACAATCTGTCCTCTTTATTCAAATATATAGAACAACTTTATCTAATAAGGAGCATTTTATTGAATAGTTGTCCTGCTTGCTGGCTATTTAGGAAATATCTTTGTTTGAGTTGCCTTGGCTAACACACTTTCCTCTGATACACTTTAACGCTGCTTCTTTAAACACTGATACACTTTGACTGATATTTCACTCTTTACTGCTAAAAAATATGTCTTATTGTAGTAAAAAATTAGCTGACTATCTCTTTATTTCATTGTTTCTTCTTGAATGTTTTCAAGGTAATTTCTTCATTGTTTTGCCTCTGCTTTTCACATTAAATATGTAAATTCCTGCCACTGTTCTTCACTGGGAATTTTTACATTCTTCAGCTTTCTAAAATTCTCATCTGCTTCCATGTATTTAGAAAATTTGGGCTTAAACACAAAAAGATGTTTCATCTCATGTTGAAGAAAGAACAAATCTTCAAAGTGTTGGAGGAGGACTTTACCTATAGGAGTGCCTTGTGGCAACGGTTTACTTACATTCTCCTTGGAAAATTATCTGATTTTATTATCATAATATTTTTGAGGCATCAATTTCTCATTAAAGACATGAATATCTGGTAAACCCTTCTTTCTCAAGTTTGTATAAGTCACCGTAAACTTTGTTATGGAATTATTCATTGCTTCACACTTCTCTTCTAGGAAGTTCATAAAATTTTTCTTTGTTACTACCTTTTTAATATGCAAAATGGTCTCTTTTCTATCCAGTATTTGTAACTCTTCCAACTCTGCTCTATTCTTGCTGTTTATAAAAGTGATGAGTTTTAAAGCCTGAGCTGGCTTATCAGTTAACTCATCCTTAGTCTTCTGAATCTCTACCTGTGCTGCTAACAGTAAATATCTTTGCTCATAGATGACTTGAATTGAAGGCCATTGAGAATGTATGGCCTCAATTATGTTTTTCCATAAATGATTCTTGACAAATGAAATTTGTTTAGTGAATGTTAGCTCTTTCTGCAATCCCTTAATTTTCTCTCCAAGTCTAATTGCCTTCTCCTCATGGGTTTTAGCATTTATTTGAGCTAACTTAATTGTGGATTGAACATTTTCAATCATTTTCTTTAGGCTATTGATTTAATTATTTTTAAAGGACATTTCCTCCATAGCCTTCACAATCTGACCTACTCCATCTGTGTGTTGGACCTATGATGTGGAAGATTTTGTGTTTGAAGTAGTTATTGAACTCATTGGCACTGCAGTTGCCAGTGGTTCCTTTGGTGCTAGCTTTTCTCCTAATGTAGATGCCACTGCTGTGATAATCACTGGTATTACTGAAGGAATAATAGGAGTCTTAGTCTCTTTCACATTTTCTTTCTCTTGGACAAGTTGGTCCATTTGAGATTCCATTTCTTTGATTTGAGCAGTTAGTTTGAGGATGAGATTCATCATCTCTTCTTTTTCACTTTGCTCTTGAAGGATCTCTTTAGTCTGTGGATGCTCACTTTGAGGAAGCTTAAGCTGTTTCCTCAAAGCTGCAATATCTTCATTCTTTTTATTAATCAACAATTCGTTTGCCTACACATTTTAGGGATCATATCCCACTTGTAAAATAAAATCCTCTAAGGCTTTAATCCTTAGGTCTTTATCATACAAAGAACCTTTTTCCAACTTCATTTGATCATGCATGTTGATGATGGTATTCTACAACTTAGTAGCACTCATAGCCTTTGTTACCACAATTGAATATAACATTTCATAGCTATGTCTGTGGAATTCTATTTGGTCTAGCTCATGCACATTTTCAGTATCTACTTCAAACCCAATCTTTTTATAGTTTTCCACTATCTTAGGTGCTGAAGTAATTGGTTGCAGAAAATACATTATAATTTTCTTTTTGGAATAGTCAAAGGCTGTCAGTAGCCTATTATGATTCCCTGGTTTTTGCTTGAGGAATTAAGAATATATCTCTAATTTAATTTCTTCATTTTTCTTCTTTATCTGCTTATATTTTTCTTTTATATCTAGGTCTTTTTCCTCAACTGTCTGTGAGGAAGAAGCATCCATATTTTGCTTCTCAATCATCTAGGTATCATCTTTACCTGTTGTTTGATCTTTTCCAATCTCTGCAAGAGTCTCATTGATTATCACTGTGGCTTCATCATTGTTTACCTTAGGCTCATATGTATCCTCAACATCAATTACCTTTTCTTTCCCTATGGAACTAATATTGAGCCTTTTATTGTAAATCAACTTGAATTTTTTTCTGTGGTTGTTTCAGTTGTATATGTTCCTTCTTCTCTAATTCTTTTAGCTGAAGTTTCTAGTGGCTTTACAACTTCCAGGGCCTGTGTTGTAACCACTTGTCCTGTTGCCTTTGCATTGATGATTGTATCTGTCAATGTGTTTTCCACCCATTATGTTCGATTTGCAAACTTCTCAATTTCTGGGTCAGGTTCATGTATAAATGGTGTAAGTTTGCATTTAACCCTTAAATTACTCAAGATCCCTTGAGGATCATAGTTCCATCGAAAGCTCTCCTGAAATTTAAATCTTGCTAGTATCTTGGTGATTTCCTTTTCTGCTTCTCTGTTATTTACGATGAAAGGCCCAACTTGATTTTTAACCTTGAATTGGGTCTTTTTCCTGGCAGCTAAGAAGTTTATGGAGTCATAATTTAGAATTTGCCTTAAGTATTCCAATGCAAAAACTCTCATGCACATGTATTTTGGCAACTTATAAGGTAATAATTTTGAGCCAAAAATTCTTATCTCTGTGTGTTTTTCATAAAGAAACCAGTCTCCCATCTTGTTTTGTTCTGATAGCTGCAATATTCTTTTCATTAATTCATTTACTCTGGGTTTCTCTACTTTGTACAATATATTCATTGTTGGCTCGAGGAATAGGTCTGAAAAATCTGTATAACTGAAATCATTGCCTTCTTTCCTAAGCAAAGAAGTCCAAAAGATGATGGAAAGAGGCTGGCCCTCTAAGTCCATTTTTTGCAATGAAATTGGGAAATTGTCATCTTGGAAGAACAGAAACAAATTAAACAAGTATGATGAGTACCTAAACACCCCTTCAGTGGGTAGTTTGGTAAGCTGGTGATGAATACTATTTGCTATAAAACTGGCATAATAAAAAATGAGTGTAGGGGGTTGACCTGGAGATAAAGTGGATATAAAGCCAAGAATGGGTTCATCAGTGAATCCATCTGTGAAATATCCCAGTATAAAAGATAACATGGAAATAATATGCATTGACCCTTCAGGAAATTTGGCAGTTGAATAGGGAGGGTTCAACTTAGGGATGTCAACATGGGAAGGCATAAAGTCCTGAAATATCATAAACCTTTTAGGGAAATATAGGCTTAAGTACAACTGGGTTAAATATTGAATAGAAAAGGCGACTAAATGAGGATCAAATGGTAATTGCAGCATTTGATTTATGGATTCTGCTGTGGTTGTAAAAAGGACCTCTCTGTTTGCATTAATAATAGCCCTTTGGTCTGGTTCATATTGATTTTGGCACAGTCTAACAAGATCTTGCCTAGGATGAGTCAAAGGAACTACATATTGGGGCAAGTGAGCCTCCCATATAGGCATTTCATCTTTGTCTAAATATTTATCATAGCACCAATTATAGATTTCCAAAAGGTTAAATTCTACCACAAGGTCAGCAATCTTGTAATCCATATCAGTTAATGGAATGGTTTCTTTAGCAGCTACAGGTGGCTGGAGAGGATTTACTGACACATTGGATTTAGCAGTGAGGGCTGGAATAGCTTTAATATATTTAGGTGTTACAGGTTTAGGGGGTTTGGATCCTCTAGGTTTAATAGGCTTAGAACCCCCAGCTTTAGATGTCATCTGTTTCTTAGTCATTTTGTACTAACTTCTGCAAGTTTAAACTATTTGCAAGAGTTGTTTTTCTTTAAACAGAGGATAAATTTATCAATTTATAAGCCAAGGATAAGCTTCAAGTGATATCTTTGCTCAATTAGGTATCTGAATTATGCAACTGGTTTAAGACAGAAAACGAGGGTTTTCTGAATAATTTGGACTGTAAAAAGGCATTTTCAGGATATATTTGGGCTTCAACCTCCTCCTTGTTCTTTGAAATTGATTTTAAGTGAACACAATTGAGGAAATTGCCTTCAGAAGGGGCTTTTTTGAACACAACAATTTCTGGGGAAAATTTGCAAGGGTTTGGCCTGTTTTGGGCGTTTTTTGGGCAATTTATACAGATAATTCTCCTAATTCAGACTTTACTTTACTTATGGATGGTTTAACCTTGATATTTGCAGGTCTATTTGTCGGATAATACCTCAAATGGCAGGTTTTTGATTGTTGGAAGGGTTTTCTGCAACTTTTGTGTGTTCCTGCGAATGGGTCCTAGTGCAGAGAAATGGCTTTTATAGTCTTCAAACAAGAGAATCTGTGGTCAAATTTGGATTTTGAATTGGAAATTTATCAGCAGGGGCTTAAATCAGTCGGGCGGAGTTCTTTTTCAGTTTGGAATACACAACTAAACATTAACAATGGTATATAAAAGGTTTTAAACTTTTACATTTAACCATCGCAAATGCATTAATTACATATCTTATCACAGGCAAGAAGGCAGTTTATATTTTGAAATGCGAAAACCATAGATGGTTTTCGCGTTGGCTCATGGTGGTAAGCTGTATTTGGTGAAATGAATGCGATC
Source organism: Pinus albicaulis (assembly GCA_034641835.2). Lineage (NCBI taxonomy): Eukaryota > Viridiplantae > Streptophyta > Pinopsida > Pinales > Pinaceae > Pinus > Pinus albicaulis. The sequence goes on from CM076578.1 coordinate 46,268,456, forward strand.
GAATGAAATTGTGCCACATCACGGGAGGCGGAATATTTAAAACAACTCATTTCGCGTTGATTTTGGCTTTGGGTGAACATTTGGTTTACGAGCGCGATATCGATTCTACACCGTCAGATCTAACAAGTTGAAGCGAAGGGCCAAGATTAAAAGAGAAGGTGCGGTTGTAAGGTGTGTGGGGACGGGGCAAATGATATGCGCTAGGAAATTGTTAATGTAATAAAACCTTTGTATTATATGCATTATAACCAAATTTTTATATCCAAAGGGGTTATATATGAGCGGGGCTTATGTGTAATTAAAAGGGATTAAAACGTATGTGAGTGGGGGCACATGGAGCGGGATTATAGGGTTTACCTTGGGTTAATTTTATATAAAACGTGAGGTTTTATATAATGGGAAAAGGGAAACGATCACACTTTAACCTTGGCTTGAGTTTATGCGGGGAGGTAAGTGCATTTACAAAGGCGCGGGGGTTTAAATATTTATAAAAGACTTAATATATCTTTAATACCTAGGATAAAATGTGATGGGTAGGGAAATTTTATAGCGCTTTTTAGAAGTACATAAGATATGCAAATAAAGCCAATTTGTATTTTTAGTTTTATTATATAGTTTTAGACTTTTGGAGGGGTCTATAACCATAGGAGGCGGGGTATTTGATTAATGTTATTTTAAGACCAAAGGGGGTATAATTTGGGATTTTAATTCAACATGTGCATATTAATATTGGTCTAAAAAATATATAATAGTGGGTTTTAGGGGGATATTTATCATAAAGGGAATTATATAGGTAGGATAAGGTAATTTTAGGGATTTAATAGCATAAGTTAGAAATTAATATGACAAGGGGAAAGGAATACACAAAAATACACCTATATGACTAAGTAAAGTGAAATTTTTTAAAGCAAAGCTTATTATTTCATAAATTCACCACTTTTACTCAAGATAGAGTGTTTTTTGAGGGTTTGTATGCTTTATGAATGAAGGGAGTTAATCAAATGGGATTTTATGTATCATTGAGTAAAAAATGAGTTTTTACTTATGAAAGTGAATTAAATGTATGAATGATGAATGAATATTTGTTAAGGGGAGTTTATCATAAGAATTCAACATTTTCCACTATCCAGTCATTGAGCCTTAGGTCCAGTCCCAACAGAAGTCAGAGAAATGCTCTGAGCCTCTTTGACTGGAAGTATATAATACTGAATACCTACAAGGGGAGGGAAATTAGTGATTTTTGCCTAGAGAAGAATATTTACATGATTTTTCCCACTTCTTTCTACCTACCCAACATTACTCTAACATTTTTTCTTCCTTTTAGCAGGTGCATTTAAGCTTACTAACTTGAGACATTTTATTCTTTTGAAAGCATAAAACTATCTAATTCTACCTTATTTCATCCAAGGGATCAGATTAAATTGATGAGCTCCTCATTATTCTCTACCTATCTACTGATTTATCAGGATTAAATTATCTGACAAAACTTTATTCACTATTTAAACATGGAAATTGAAAACATGACAAGCCAAGTTTAAACAGTTTAAGTCATCATGGATTATGGCATTTATTGACACTCTGCCCTAATCATTTGCAAAAAGCAAAAAGTAGTGGCATTTGAACTTGCACACTTTCATGATTTATTTTCATCTTTTTTCTTTTAGGGTCTATGTATTTTTTAAGTCCTTTGATCTTTCTTTTAGGACTTTTTACCCTCTTATTGATTTTTTGATTTTTTCAAAATATGGGAAAACAACTTGCAGAAATCAAGGTATGTACATATTTTACAAGAATATCAAAATTCAATTCAAAATTATGAATCCTATATTTATAGGACCCTAACATGTCACCAAGAGAAGGAAACCATAGAAGGGTGGTGCACGAAAGAAGGTCAAGTTCGACAAATCTACTGGTCCAACCGACATGGTCCTCATTGAGGGGGATATTGATGAGATCATGGATGTTGTACGATAGGTCGATGAGGATTTTTTTGGGAAAAATCGAATAAAAATAAAATAAAGTACTTGAATATGTCCACAAAGGGTTACAAGAGTTTTAGGTGCAAGCGAGCATGATCCCACCAAGTGGAGCAACTGGACCAAGTACAATTGCACAGGAGTTGGTGTTGTCTGCAGATACCCGCAAAATGTCTATTCCTATAGGCACGCTTCATTTTGACACAGTTGAGAAGATGAAGCAGGTGGCTCGATGGTAGTACACAACGTTGAATCTTGCGGCGATGCCTTTACAGTACTTGCATGAGTTTCACTAGGGCATCATTGAGGAGCTAAATCTTCACGCCCTTTTGTCTATTTACGACGTAAAACAAGAGAGACAGAGCATGGCTATGGAGAAATATGTCACTATCCAAGAGCGTGAGGCTGAGGTAGCACAGCGACAAAAGTTGGAAGAAGCTATTTCTAAGGCATGCAATGAGCTACCGAAGCTTGAAATTTAGGCTGCAGCTGCACCTAAGGAGAAGGTGGCCAAGCTGGCCACAATTGTCAAAGACTCTAAGGCCAAATTCAATGAAGTACAAATCAAGATGGGAATGAAAATCATCAAGCTACAGATGCATTTACAACCTGGTACTCCGCAAGAGGTCTGTGAGATACGCACAGTGGAGCTGAAGGCTGCCACAACACAAATAAAGTCTTGCATAAAGGAGTGTGCGAGCATATTTGGCGAAGCTTTGGATGTCTGGTCCTTGTTGCATAAGGACCCGCAAGTACAAAATATTGAGACCGAGGTGCACGAAAAAAAATAGAAGTTGGATAAAATCAAGGTCACTACAAATACCTTGGCGCCAATTTAGAGGATTCCCTGTCTCCAAGAGGGTCACCTTTTATAGGAACAAATTGAGGAGCTGCGTCGGAAAGAGCAGCTAGTCATTGCCAAGATGAAGCCATGGGAAGTTGAGGCTAGTCATCTTTCCCAAATTATGGAGAAGAAGCTTAAAGAGTTGCGCACAACTTAGAGGGGATTGGAATAGAAGGCAACCAAGTCCATCACAAAACCACTGCTCATAGAGGTTTGGCATTTCGCAGAGAAGTGCGTTGATACAATTATTCCATTGAAGGATGCCTTGAGCAACATCAGATCAAATATCGATGGCACATCACCGTTGTGACTCAGGACGAGTCACACTTTTGTGTTGGGGGCTTGGTTGAATAGGGATCCCTCGCAAAGTAAAGACTCTGTAGATCAAGGAGAGGAGTTCGCATCATGAAGTATAATTTTTGTCTTAGGGGCTTTGGGGTGGGTCAAAGTCCCTTAATTATGTAACAGGATGGGACTTTTTGTGAATGTTGGACTCTGCCCATGGTTTGGGACCATGGTATTGTGAAAGTAAAATCTACATGAGTCTAGATAGAAGTCATAAGCAGGTTATGAATGAGATATCTTTTGTGATGCATTTGGAGGTGAGATTGAGTTAGAGTTTGTGTTTTAGGTTAGAGAAAAAGGCTCCCAAAACTATATGTGTGGGCCCTTGCAGTTGTGTTTACAGGGTGGTGTTGGTGTCCCATGTTTTGATAGTTTGGCAAATAAAAAGACAAGGAAACATCAGAACCAATCTTTAGAGTTCCAGGATCTAGTCCTCATGTTTTCAGAGAGGGATCTCTCAAATTTTTGTTTGCAAAAGTTTATCTTGTGTGCTTAGCATATGGATTTTGGACTAGTTATTAAGTGCAGGTGTTTGTTTGTTTGTTTGGTTGGATTGATACCACAGAACATAAAATATCTAGGAAAGATATATAGAACAGAGAAACATCTGGTTCATTGGGAAATGGAGTCAAGAAGAGGTCATAACATACTCATCAAAGGATATGGGATATCAGAGGGCAAATCTAACTTGGCCGCAGGATCCCTTGGTTATGGAATGAGATGGACATCAATGATTTGGAAAGAGAAGTTTAATTCTCAAAAAAAGGGAATTTGAAAGCACAATTCGAACAATAAAGAGCTATTTGGTAGACAGGGCTAACCATGAATTCTACAAATCACAGCTTTAAGAAAATAATTATTTCAAATTTTTTTTTAAAATTATATCTAATATTCGGGGAACACCCTATTTCCTCAAAGATTTTATTTCAAATGACTTAGAAAACATAAAAGATTCACTGATAATTGCAGTCATAGAAGAGGGAACACCTAACACATCTATGATTACAACTATAAAGACAACCCAAGACAAACAAAGGAAGCAAGGGACAAGGGCAAGACAGACAGATATGATTATTATAAACAAGAAACTTCAAAGGGAGACTTCAATAACAGTTTTTAAGTGGCAGCAGACAAGAAGGGAAAACCATAAATCATGCTAAAACCAACTATTCGAACTATTAAGGAAATAAACGAGCATGAAGACTAAAGAGAGAGATTAAAGACTCTAAAATACTTCAGTAGAAGAAAAAATTTAAACAGTGAAGGATGAACAGGTCTAAGGTGCTTCCAGGAGTCATTTCTTAGCCTAAAAATTTCAACCTACTGTAGTAAGATATTATGGAACATAATGAAAACAATAGAAAACATCAAATAGTTCATAATAATTCACCAACAACCAAGCTCATGGATCCAATGATAGAGCCTTCTCAGGAACAAGCATGCAACAACATCATCAAAGCTTCCAAGACTTCAGTTTCTTCTTCAACTTCAACAGATTATGTATTTATTTCAGAGAGTTTCAATATTACAACTAGTGATCAACCAACAACCAACCCCTATCTCATCTTCTTCAGAAGTATTTATAGAAGAAATGAGGAGGTGGAATGGGATAAAATATCTTCTAAGTTCAATTAATACAGTTTACGGTCTCTCGGCCTTTGAGGGGCTTAATGGAGAAAATTATGATATTTTTCCTGTATTAATTGGTTTATATTAACTATCAAGCTTGCTGGAAATGAATTTTTTGACTTTAAGGCTCTTCGTTATCCTCATAATAACTTCTGCTGTTAGTTTACAATAAGTTCCTTTGGTTGAATTATCTGTTCAGCCGCATTGATGCAAATTCTCTAGGTCTGGTCATAACTCAGCCTCTTTTTGATTACTTCGAGGCTATAGGTGGCTCTGTGGTAGCTGGGGGATTCAATTTTCCCCTGATGTGGCAGCGTAGGCTCTTTGAACTGATAGATATTAGTAAAAAAACACCTTTAATATACTTGAATTCTATGTTTTAGGATAAACGAAGCCTAATATTTGTCTTCTGGTCCTCAAATTTTCTTTGATCGTGAATCAGGTCTTTGATTTAGTCGAATAAATGGCCTAATCCATCCAAACTGTGTTAACAGTCTTCAAATATTTTTCCACTTTGATTCCATGCTGTCGATATGATATTCTTTGATTATATTAATCTTCACCATGTCTTGTTGATGTGCAGGCCGCACAGGGCTCTTATGGCATCACAACCTCATGAAGCAATGACGAGACATGGAGTAGAGCCCCGCGAGTGGTTCCCTTTGATAAATCAAAGGCACAGAAAAATTCTTTCCCAGCCCTCGGCTTTCTTCCTTTATAATGGAAAAAACTATTGAAACTTGCAAAATAAACAAAACATTATGAAATCCTGCGTTTTTAGGTTTAACTGCTTTAGAGGGCGTCAGGAGTGAGCATGGCCATTGGATGGCAACATCCAACAGTGGAGATTTGTGTAGAAGAGGTTAAAAAGGAGAGCGGAAGGATATATGAGTCGAATCCGTCGATCTGTAGAGATCGACGATTAGGAGCAATCCAGGACGCAAAATGGAAAAATAGCAAAAATACAAAGGAAAACAGGTTAAAAACCTTAGGCAGAGGGAAGAATGAATTAGAGATCAAATGGGTTTCGGGAAAAACATGAGCCGTCGGATGCGATTAGACTCACAGAGATCGACGGCAGATATTAAATCGGGAGATCGGCGATCGGGGTGAACAAACAAATACGCCCGATGAAAAATTGCGATGCGATGTAGCGTGGATTGTTGATCTAAGGACGAGATCAACGGTGGAGAGTGAATCGGTGGACTGGCCGATAGGAGGGAACAAACATATGCAGCAATCGAAAATTGCGCTGCAATTTTGCGCGGATCGTTGATCTAAGGACGAAATCAACAGTTGGGATTGTTTCAACTTTCGCACCGGCGGAAATCCTTTCAAACATAGGAAAATCCAACATTTTAAAAAACAAAGGTTTTTATAGTATGGGCGAGATGTATATATATATGATAGTTAGGCGCTCGTTTGCGGGGCCTTTGGATGTATGAAACGCAAAATAGGCCCAGGGCTGTATATATATGTGGGCCAATCGCATCAGAGTTTTTTGGGCCTGGTCTTTCAATCAACCCATTGAACTTTGCGATAAGCGCATTGGGACTTAAAATCTTGGTCCCGGGTGCAGGATTTATGAATGGAAAGCGACGGGGGTGGGGGTTATACATATAGGACCCAATCGCATCAGAAATTTTGATGCGGGTCTTTCAGTCAACCCATTTGTGAACTTCTCCGATGCGATTGCGCGATCAGGTCTTTTCAGTCTAACCATTTTTTATATTAGCACGTGACTTTAGTATGTTAGATCAAAACTTTGGAAAAAGGATTTTTAATATTTTCAAAGGAAAAAATGGATCGGGCATGACTTATTCAATGGTCTTAGCACCCGATGGTGGGCCCACGAGTTCTATGAAACGATAATGCGATCGGGGTTTATAAACCCGGGGCTTAATCGCATCGGAGTTTTTGTAATGGAAACAGACTTGTGCACTTGGAAATTTTGCGATGCGACTAAGTGCCTTGTGGGCCTAGCGCCTAGTTTTAGGGTGTGGGCATGTGGGGGAAGTGGTTTAAAGACTTAGACCAAGGGGTCTTAAGTCCTTAGTGATAAAAACTTGTTTTTTATGAAATTTTTCATGGTTTTCAAAGGAAACGAGGGTTTCGGAATAGTTTAAAAATGAGTCTTAAACTACGGAAAAATGATTTTCATGAATGGAAGAAGGAGAAATTATGAAAAATAGAGGAATTATATGGAGAAAAAGGGGAGCAAATGAAGGTTAGTTTTGAGTGGGGGAAGGGGGAAAAAATGATGGTTTTTCAGCTGTCTTTCTCTTGGAATTTTAGCAGAATTTTTGAGTATGGAAATGGGGACAGCAGTGAATATTTGGACAGAGGCATGAAGCCTTCAAGATTCTTCAAGAGCCAACACTTTTTGAAATAAAATATGTTCCTTGAAGGCTCCAAAAATTATTTATCCACCTTTTGGTATAACAAATTTATAGGTGGCTAACAATGGCTCCACTTGGGGATGGTGCCTTCTTGAAGGCATCAAGAACTTCAGACTTTGCATTCTCTGGGAGGCTGACCTGTGCCTGATCGATTGGGCTACCCTTCCTTTGCTTGGATGATCTTGCTCTGAAAACATATTAGCAGCCATAAAAACAATGGTTCTTTCATCAACAAGCTTTCTACCTACCCAATCCTACTGATCTAACATTTTTTTCTTAGAGTGCACATGGATTGGCAAACTCTCTTACAACATTTTATTCTTTTTTAAAGCAAAAAAGAATTCTACAATATCCTAAGAAGATGGTTGATTTCTGTTACAAATACCACATAAACTTGGGTCATTCCACTGCTTATGATCCCCAAGGAAATGGATTAACTGAATCTTCCAACAAGAGCCTCATCACTATCATTAAAAAACTGTTGGAACAAAATCAGAAATCATGGCACAATAAGCTGGTTCATGCCTTGTGGGCTGATAGGTTAACTACAAAGAAATCAATAAATATGTCCCCCTATCAGTTAGTTTATGGCATGGATGCAGTTTTTCCTACCTCATTGGGAGTTCCAGTCATGAAACTCCTTCAAGAAGTGCAGATTGAAGAGAATGATATGCAGAGCAGGATCAACCAAACAATCCATTTACAACAGACCATGAATTCTACAAATAACAGCTTTAAGCAAATAATGATTTCAAAACAACTTTAAAAATGAAATCTAAGATTCGGGGAACACCCTATTTCCTCAAAGATTTTATTTCAAATGACTTAGAAAACATAAAAGATTCAATGATAATTGTAGTCATAGAAGACGGAACACCTAACAAATCTATGATTACAACTATAAAGACCTTCAAGGAAACTGTTTAAGCAAGGACAAAGGGCAAGATCGGAACAGACCTCCTTGATTCACTATAAACAAGAAACTTCAAAGGGAGACTTCAATAACAGTTTTTAAGTGGCAGTAGACAAGCAGGGAAAACCATAAATCATGTTGAAACCAACTATTCGAACTATTAAGGAAATAAACGAGCATGAAGACTAAAGAGAGAGATTAAAGACTCTAAAATACTTCAGCCGAAGAAAACTTTTAAACAGTGAAGGATGAACAGGTCTAAGGTGCTTCCAGGAGTCATTTCTTAGCCTAAAAAATTCAACCTACTGTAGTAAGATATTATGGAACATAATGAAAACAGGAGAAAACATCAAAAAGTTCAGAATACTTCACCAACAGCCAAGCTCATGGATCCAATGATAGAGCCTTCTCAGGAACAAGAATGCAACAACATCATCAAAGCTTCCAAGACTTCAGTTTCTTCTTCAACTTCAATAGATTATGTATTTATTTCAGAGAGTTTCAATATTAAACCTAGTGATCAACCAACAACCAACCACTATCTCATCTTCTTCAGAAGTATTTATAGAAGAAATGAGGAGGTGGAATGGGATAAAATATCTTCTAATTTCAATTAATACAGTTTATGGTCTCTCAGCGTTTGAGGGGCTTAATGGAGAACATTCTGATATTTTTCCTGTATTAATTGGTTTATATTAACTATCAAGCTTGCTGGAAAGAATTTTTTGACTTTAAGGCTCTTCATTATCCTCATAATAACTTCTGATATCAGTTTACAATAAGTTCCTTTGGTTGAATTAATTGTTCAGCCGCATTGATGCAAATTCTCTAGGTCTGGTCATAACTCAGCCTCTTTTTTATTACTTCGAGGCTGTAGGTGGCTCTGTGGTAGCTGGGGGATTCAATTTTCCCCTGATGTGGCAGCGTAGGCTCTTTGAAATGATAGATATTAGTAAAAAAACACCTTTAATATACTTGAATTCTGTGTTTTAGGCTAAACGAAGCCTAATCTTTGTCTTCTAGTCCTCAAACTTTCTTTGATCATGAATCAGGTCTTTGATTTAGTCGAATAAATGGCCTAATCCCTCCAAACTGTGTTAACAGTCTTCAAATATTTTTCCACTTTGATTCCATACTGTCAGTATGATATTCTTTGATTATATTAATCTTCATTGTGTCTTGTTGATGTGCAGTTCGCGCAGGGCTCTTATGGCATCACTGCCTCATGAAGCAATGACGAGACATGGAGTAGAGCCCCGCGAGTGGTTCCCTTTGATAAATCAAAGGCATGGAAAATTTCTTTCCCGGCCCTCGGCTTTCTTCCTTTATAATGGAAAAAACCATTGAAACCTCCAAAATAAACAAAACATTATGAAATCCTTCGTTTTTAGGTTTAACTGCTTCAGAGGGCGTCGGGAGAGAGCGTGGTCGTTGGATGGAAAAATTCAACGATGGAGATCTGCGTAGAAGAGGTTAAAAAGGAGAGCGGAAGGATATATGAGTCGAATCCATCGATCTGCAGAGATCGATGATTAGGAGTGATCCGGGATGCAAAATGGAAAAATAACGAAAATACAAAGGAAAACAGGTTAAAAACCTTAGGCGGAGGGAAGAATGAATTAGAGATCAAATGGGTTTCGGAAAAAACATGAGCCGTCGGATGCGACTAGACTCACAGAGATCGATGGAAGATATTAAATCGGGAGATTGGCGATCAGGGCGAACAAACAAATACGCCCGATCAAAAATTGCGATGCGATGTAGCGCGGATCGTTGATCTAAGGACGAGATCAACGGTGGAGAGTGAATCGAGGGACTGGCCGATCGAAGGGAACAAACATATGCAGCGATCGAAATTTGCGATGTGATTTTGTGCGGATCGTTGATCTAAGGACAAGATCAACGGTCGGGATTTTTTCAACTTTCGCACCGGCGAAAACCCTTTAAAACATAGGAAAATCCAACATTTTAAAAAACAAAGGTTTTTATGGTATGGGCGGGATGTATATATATATGATAGTTAGGCGCCCGTTTGCGGGGCATTTGGATGTATGAAACACAAAATAGGCCCAGGGCTATATATATATGTGGGCCAATCGCATCGGAGTTTTTCGGGCCCGGTCTTTCAATCAACCCATTGAACTTTGCGATAAGTGCATTGGGACTTAAAATCTTGGTCCCAAGCGCAGGATTTATGAATGGAAAGTGGCGGGGGTGGGGGTTATACATATAGGACCCAATCGCATCGGAAATTTTGATGCGGGTCTTTTAGTCAACCCATTTGTGAACTTCTCCGATGCGATTGCGCGATCGGTTCTTTTCAGTCTAAGCATGTTTTATATTAGCACGTGACTTTAGTATGTTAGATCAAAACTTTGGAAAAACGGTTTTTAATATTTTCAAAGGAAAAAATGGATCGGGCATGACTTATTCAATGGTCTTAGCACCCGATGGCGGGCCCACGGGTTATATGAAACGATAATGCGATCGGGGTTTATAAACCCGGGGCTTCATCACATATAGGTTTTTGTAATGGCAACAGACTTGTGCACTTGGAAATTTTGCGATGCGACTAAGTGCCTTGTGGGCCTAGCGCCTGGTTTCAGGGTGTGAGCATGTGGGGGAAGTGGTTTAAAGACTTATACCAAGGGGTCTTAAGTCCTTAGTGAAAAAAGCTTGTTTTTTATGAAATTTTTCATGGTTTTCAAAGGAAACGGGTGTTTCGGAATAGTTTAAAAATGAGTCTTAAACTACGGAAAAATTATTTTCGTGAATGGAAGAAGGATAAATTATGAAAAATAGAGGAATTATATGGAGAAAAAGGGGAGCAAATGAAGGTTAGTTTTGAGTGGGGGAAGGGGGAAAAAATGATGGTTTTGCAGTAGTCTTTCTCTTGGAAATTTAGCAGAATTTCTGAGTGTGGAAATGGGGACAGTAGTGAAGATATGGACAGAGGCATGAAGCCTTCAAGAGTATTCAAGAGCCAACACTTTTTGCAATAAAATATGTTCCTTGAAGGCTCCAAAAATGATTTAGCCACCTTTTGGTATAACAAATTTATAGGTGGCTAACAGTGGCTCCACTTGGAGATGGTGCCTTCTTGAAGGCATCAAGAACTTCATACTTTGCATTCTCTGGGAGGCTGACCTGTGCATGATCCATTGGGCTACCCTTCCTTTGCTGGGATGATCTTTCTCTGAAAACATATTAGCAGCCATAAAAACAATGGTTCTTTCATCAACAAGCTTTCTACCTACCCAATCCTACTGATCTAACATTTTTTCTTCTTAGAGTGCACTTAGATTGGAAAACTCTCTTACAACATTTTATTCTTTTTGAAAGAAAAAAATCTAATCTAGTTCTACTTCTTATTTATCCATGGACTCAGATTAAGCAGTTGAGCCCATATGCTTCTCTACCTAATCTACTAATCTGTTAGGATTGAACAGTCTAACAGATTTTTATTCTCTAATTGCTAAAGCAGAAATTAAAAAGCATACAAGTCAGGATTGAACAGTCTAACTTGATGTTGATCTATGGCATAAAAACAAGCCTCACATAGATTATTATTTGCAGAAAGTTAAATCAAAATGATGAAGGCTTAAGATCTGAAAATTCAAAGCACTTCCTTTATCCTTTTACAGCTCTGATTTGACCCTTATTTGAACTGCTTCTTCCTTGCTCTCTGGTTCAGATTTTGAGCTTTTTTAGAACCAGATTTTAACATCCTTTGACTCAGAATTTGAAACAGATTTGAGTCATTATCCCTTTGAAATTTTAGGTTCAGTTTTTCAAGCATGTTCGAACCTTTAATTTCTATCCTAATCTATCTACTGATAAGCCAATATTAAACAGTTTGGCAGATCAAATTCACTATCCTATCAGCAGAAAATTTAAAACTAATTAGTCAAGATTAAACAGTTTGACTAACTAGAAGTGTGTTTGGCAGGAGGGGCATTTGAGCTTGCACACTTTCAGAATTTGTTTCTCTTTTTTGGTACGTGGTCATACCTTTATTGTTTTTACAATCTTCCCTCTTTTCTCTCTTTCATTGTTTTTGTATTTTTTGATTTTTATAACTTTGAATGCAATGGTTAGACTATGATATTTACAATGAAAAAATAAAATGCTTTAAAACTCGAGATTCTTGGCATAAGTAATGCTTGAGCATCCTACCATTGACAGGACCTCCATACAGATCTTCTCCATTCAATTCTTTCAATAAAAATGCATTGTGACCCCTCTCAGCATGGATAATATATGGCCCTTTCCACAAGTTCTCAAACTTGCCATGTTTTCCATTCTCTTCTCTTTTTGAATCCCATTTAAGAACAACATTTCCAATTTGGAAATTATTTGCCTTAGTCCTCTTATTAAACAGTTTCTTCATATTTTCTTGGACTAACTGTGTTCTCTCATAAAATTCTTTTCTAGTCTGCTGTAAATGGATTGTTTGGTTGATCCTTCTCTGCATATCATTCTCTTCAATCTGCACTTCTTGAAGGAGTTTCATGACTAGAACCCCCAATGACGTAGGAAAAAATGCATCCATGCCCTAAACTAACTGATAGGGGGACATATTTATTGATTTCTTTGTAGTTAACCTATCAGCCCACAAGGCATGAACCAGCTTATTGTGCCATGATTTCTGATTTTGTTCCAACAATTTTTTAATGATATTGATGAGGCTCTTGGTGGAAGATTCAACTAATCCATTTCCTTGGGGATAATAAGCAGTGGAATGGCCCAAGCTTATGTGGTATTTGTAACAGAAATCAACCATCTTCTTAGATTTAAAAGCAGCAGCATTGTCTGTTATGATTTTTATGGGACAACCAAATCTGGATAGGATATTTTTTTCAAGGAACTTGATAATGATAGAGTCATTATCATTTCTGGAGGGTATAGCTTCTATCCACTTGGTAAAGAATTCAGTGGCTGTGAGGATCCACTTATGTTGAGTTGAGGAGGATGGGTGAATTTCCCCGATGAAGTCTAAACCCCATTGTTGAAAAGGTGCCTCAACTCTGATGGGATGTAAGGGTAAGGGAAGGAGTTTTCTTTTGCCATCAAGACATGAAAAACTTTTGACTGTCTGGGAAAAGGGTAGGCCAATAGTAACCAAATCTAAGAATTTTGTTTGCTGTGGCCTTCCAGTAGAGGTGTCCTCCACATTCTCCATCATGCAACTCATGCATGATTTTTCCTGCATCATCTTCAAGAAAAAATTTAAGCAAAATTCCAACAACATTTTTCCAATATAATACTCCATCTAATATGCAAAAACTCAAAGCTTTTTGCTTCAAAAATATAGCTTTAGTTTTAGACAGAGAAGGAGGGGCATTTAAATATAAAAGCACATAAACGATGTCAGCATACCAAGGAGAATTTAGAAAAGTTTCTTCAATAAAAGGAGCAGTGAATTCTTCTATTTCTTCCAACACATCTACCATATTTATGTCAAGTGCTTGGAAGTTAGACTCAGCCATAAGGTTTGCTAATCCTTGCCCTTTAACTAGTTTGGTGGGCCTAATTTCTAAGTCATATTCAAGAATAGTTGCAATCCATTTTCCCCTTTTACCATCAGGGTCTTGACTTAGAATGTCCTTGACAACAGTATGTGGAACAAAAGCAATTATGTGAGAGTGTAAAATAGAGACCCTAAAGTCTTTTAAAGCTTTCACTAATGCTAAGGCTTGTTTCTCCATGATGTTATATTTGAGGGGAGCATCTCTTAAGGCCTTACTAAAGAAGGATATTGGTTTTTCTTGACCCAAGTCATTCTTTTGGAGTAAAACTGTAGCTATTGTATGCTCAGATGCAAAAGAAAAGATGTAAAAGTATTTGGTAAAATCTGGACTAATCAGGACTGGTGTTTGAATAAGAGCTTGTTTAACTAGTTCGAATGATTGTTTAGCTGGTAAATTCCATTTTAAACGACATCTTTCTTAAGCATGTTTGCAATGTTTTTTAATAGCTCAGCAAGGTTAGGGATGAACCTTTTCAGAAAATTAATCTTTCCGATGAAAGATTGTAATTCTTTGAGGCTTCTTGGATGGCTGATCTAAAATATGCCATCTATCCTTGAAGGGTCTATTTTGATTCCCTCTTCTGAGATTATATGGCCAAGAAGTTTACCTTCTTGGAGACTGAAGAGTGTCTTCTTGGGGTTTAATGACAAGCCAAATTTCCTACACTTCTCAAAAACGTTTCTTAGGTGAATCAAATGTTCTTCATCAGTTTTTGAAAAAAAAGTTATGTCATCAAGGTAAATAATTATGAAATAGCCAATATCTTCCGAAAATACTATGTCCATGGCCCTTTGGAAGGTGGCCCCGGCATTCATTAATCCGAAAGGCATTTTGACATACATAAAGATGCCCCAAGGTGTGGTAAAAGCAGTTTTGATTTGGTCACTTGGGAGCACTAACACCTGGTTGTAACCCGAGAACCCATCTAGGAGAGATATCCTTTTTGACCCAACTACCCTTTGAAGTATATGTTCCATCTTGGGTGAGGGATATTTGTCCTTTAGAGAGGCTCTGTTTATATTGCTGAAGTCAATACAGAGTCTGATTTCCCCTGTTTTCTTTCTAACAAAACCTAAATTTGATACCCACTCTGAATATCAAATTGGTACAATGATCCCAGCAGCATGCATGTTTTAAATCTCTGCCTTAACTAATGGTAATAAAAGTGGGTTTATTCTCCTCAGTTTTTTTTTGAAAGGCTTTTGATTTTCCTTCAGGGGAATCTTGTGCTGAATGATGTTGGTATCATAAGATTTCAAATATGTGTATGCCCAGGTAAAAACATCTTTAAACTCTTTAAACAGCTCTATGTATCGAGACTTTATGTGAGCTAGAAGAGTGCTGGATAGTTGAATCATCTTGGGTTCTGCTAGGCTGCCTATGTTATGCTCTTCTACGTTTTTTTCCACATGCTTCACTTTTGGTTCTTTGGCTACATCATTAAAGTCGAAAAGGTGTTCCAAAGGTGAGAGACCTCTTGGAATTGAACCATTCTTACATTGTAAAACTTCCAGGTCTTGTTGGTCTGCGTTGTCCATTAACTCTGTTTCGAATAGATTTTCATAATGATTTACATCAGCGGAGTGTGTTATTTCAGCTTCTGGGATTTCTTCGATATATAAACAGTTTTCTTTATGGCTAGATTATGATATTGGTATGGTGAAATCGTTTTCTATTTTTAAGAAATCGTCTATGTGTTTGTCAGAATCAAACACTTGCCAGTGAACTTCGTTATCAGGCACAACAGGCATGTGCTTTACCTTCACACTAAGTTGTTCGTTTATTTCAGGTATTTGGAAATTGTTGGCATTGAATGCGAGTTCATTTGCTAGATGATTTAGTTCTCTTGGAATGAAAATAAGTTTATACTTTTCAAAAAATTTCAATAGATCAAGGGTAGTGTTTCGATATTCCCTAAGTTTTGGATTTCTAGCTGAGTATTCCCCTTTGATTTGTCTTATTTTAAGTTCAGAATCTCCTAAGATTGATATCCTCTAAGCTTCTAATTTTTTAAGAAATTGTAAGCCTAGGAGAAGTGCTTCATACGCAGCAATATTATTAGTGCATGGGAAATCCAATTTATATGAAAAAATTTGATTTGTATTTTGAATCCACACACCTGCTCCTGCACTTGTCTTATTACAAGATCCATCAAAGTTTATTGTCCAAAGTATGTCATTCCTATTTTCATTTTCTTGTTGCTGTTGATTGGTAATGTTTTGAATTTGATTTAGGGGAAGATTTGATTGTTCTGGTGAAATGATTGGGTCCATGTTTTATTTATGTTTTTGAGTAATTTCAGCTTCGTTACATAAGATAAAGGAATCTAAACTTGATTGAATATAATATATTGGAGAGTTGTTTGGTTTTTCTATGTTGCTTACCATGTACTTCATGTGAGATTCCCTGTATAGTCTTCTGTTTTGGTTAAAAATAGGGATGATGGCATAAGACATGTCCATTTGAAGGCTTCCCTGAAGTTTGGCTCCCCAAGATCTTGATAAGAGCATGCCATACTTAGGGGGAATATCAGCGACAACTATGTCCATGACTAAACTCTTAGCAGGGATTTGGGCTAAGTTAACACACAAATCTTTGATTAAACCCAAACATTTTACTCTGCTTGAGTCAAAGGAAAACAAGTCTTTGTATGGCTTAGTAATTTCTAAGCCTAAGATTTCCATTACAACCTTGGGCATTAGATTGTGTGAAGCTCCTGAGTCTAACATGGCATTGTGTAAAATTTTCTCATGTATGTTCAAGCTAACATAGAAGGGAGGGACAACCCCTTCTTGGTATTTCCCTTCAACTTTTGGACCAAACAACAACTCAGGTTTTTCATATGTCAAGTTTTAGGTGTCAGTATCCCTTCCTAGGTTCAAAGCTTTCAAAAATTGGTTTTTGTACACCTCTTGGGTTACTAATTCAGCTAGGGGGATGGTAATTTTTATCTTAGCAATCTCTCCCTCAAGGCTGAACAGAATAATAGACTTGTTGATATTTACATCGGCCTTTTCAATTGAATTCTTTTCAGCAACTTTGATTTGTTGAACCTTGTTTAGACGGGTAATTGGGAGAGTTTTATTAGGACCATTAGCTGAAGTGCTAGGGGTACTCTTTTCAAAATTTGGCTGAACACCTTTACTTTGTTTAAGTTTGGTTTCTTGGCCAAAATTTTGGTTTTATCTGCTATCTTTTTGGGTTGGTTTTATGCGTTTTTCTTGACCTAGTGTTCTTATCTTTTGAATTATCTATGTTTCCCTTGCTCCTTAAATCATATTGTTTGTGTACCTCCATGATTTCATTTTAAAAACCCAATATATAGTCATCAGAATCTTCATAGGTGTTTGTATTTTGATCATAAGAGAAGAAATATTGTTCTTCCTCAATGAGGAAAACATCATCCCCACTGTCTGATCCAATCAAGTTTACATGAGATTCTTCCAACCTTTCCAACTCCCTATATTCCTCATATTGATCTACATAGTTCTATTGAAAGGGAGGTCTAATCTGTTGGTCACTTTCTTTTTGCTTATCTTGATTGCTGTCCCTTCTATAATTATGATTTCTATTTCTGTTTTGGGAGTTGTTCCGATTGTCTCTTGGCTGTGTTCTCTCAAGTATGCTCATCCTTTTCATGATCTCTTCCAACATCTGTTCTGTCTTTGAGCTAGATGTGGAGGGTGTAGTGTCATATTTATAAGTTACCCTCTTCTCTGATCTCAACCTATTTCTTTTCTCAATTATGTTTTCGTCTACGATTACAACTCCTTTCTGCATGTCCTCTAAGGTTAAGTAATCCCTCTCCCTTAACTGATACATCATGTCAACATCAAAGCCTTCGGGATATCTTACTAAGGCCATTCCTTGAGGATGTTTCATGTGAGGTGGAAGAGCATTGTAAATGCTATTAAACCTAGTGGAGTAGTCAGGAATACTCTCTCCTTGATTTCTCTTGAGGCTGCTATATTCTGCTAGGATTTCGAGAGGATTATTTTTGAGTTCCCATTTGTTGATAAATGTTTGATGCAAGGCAGGGAGATCATTTATGCTATTAGGAGGTAAGTTTTTGAACCATTTATTTACATCTCCTCCTAAACTCTGGGCGAAGATCCTCATCTTCATAGTTTCTTCTTCTATCTCCATGTAATCAAATGCATCTTCCATCCTATCTGCATGATGTTGGGCTGTTGTAGATTCTTTTCCAGTGAAGTGATGGATTTTAGATTGGTAATCATTTGGTAAGGGAAGTAGAGGTTGTGGTAACACTAACTGGGCATACCATGTTGCCATGGCTGGAAATAAGGGTGGATTTACAAGAGGTGGATTTACAGTAGTGAAAGTGGGCTGAACAGGAGTGTTTTGTAAAGTGGTAGTATGAATTGGAGTGGAAAAAATACTTGGGCCACCAAACTGATTTTGAGCAGACTTGTTATGGAAAAGGCTAAACTGGTGAATAAGCTGGGAGTCAGGAGGAGTGGAAGGCGAGGCTTCTCTACTGAAGCTTGGTTGCAAATTTTCAATATCAAGGTCAGTTCAGTTTAAATCACCTTGAGATCTAGTTCTAAAGATTTTCTTTGTATGATGTAAATCAAAGTGTGAATCCTCCAAGACAACAAGGTTTTGAGGGGAAGATATTGTTCTTAAGAGGCTCCTATTAGCAGTTGATTTTCCAGAGTCAGAAGTCTGCCACAGAATTCTTTCTGGATTGTCAACGATTGAAGGAGGATTTGCGTTTGGATGGGATCTAGTGTTGATCCTATGTGAAGCCAGACTGATTTTCAAAAATGAGAGAGGTTGAGGCTTTTGGGGACTGTTTTTGGAAGCTTCACCTCTCAGGATGTTTTGTCTAATATGGGACTAGGCTTCTAAACTTTCTTCAAGGCTGGTTAACATAGTCTTAAAGAGGTTTGGGAACCTAGATGAGTAATAGGCCTACTGGGGCTAGTGGAGTCGCCAGGTGGAAACTTTTAGCTTTTATGAAGGTAAGATATTGGAGGTTCCACCACCATGTTTTTTATGAAGTCAAACTGAAATGTTTTGGGTTTTTCTGAGTTTCTTTATCTTATAGGTTATGAGAGTGTCCTAAATCTGACTTAACACTTAGCTAGGGTGTCAAAACATACAGAGTTCACTATTATGGCTTGGTAACTGCTTCCTTCAAGGTTTGATAAGGTTTAATGAGAATCCTAAGGGTTACTTGGTTTGTCAATAATTCAATTAAGTCCTATCATGATTACCATTGCTTGGTAGTGCTTGAGGGAGGTTAATTATGTTATACTTAGACAGTGAGTGTTTTGTTTTGAAGATTTTACTCAGAGTCCCATCGTGATCGCCATTATGTTGGTGTCCCGTGTTTTGATATTTTGGAAAATCAAAAGACAAGGCAACATCAGAACCAATATTTAGAGTTCCAGGATCTAGTCCTCCTGTTCTCAGAGATGGATCTCTCACATGTTTGTTTGCAAAGGTTTATCTTGTGTGCTTAGCATATGGATTTTGGACTAGTTATTAAGTGCAGGTGTTTGTTTGTTTGTTTGGTTGGATTGATACCACAGAGCATAAAAGATCTAGGAAAGATATATAGAATGGAAAAAACATCTGGTTCATTAGGCAATGGAGTCAAGAAGAGGTCATAACATACTCATCAATGGATATGGGATATCAGAGGGAAAATCTAACTTGGCCGCAGGATCCTTTGGTTATGGAACGAGATGGACATCAATGATTTGGAAAGAGAAGTTTAATTCTCAAACAAAGGGAATTTGAAAGCACAATTCGAAAAATAAAGAGCTATTTGGTAGACAGGGCTAACCATGAATTCTAAAAATCACAGCTTTAAGCAAATAATGATTTCAAAACAACTTTTAAAATGAAATCTAAGATTCGGGGAACACCCTATTTCCTCAAATATTTTATTTCAAATGACTTATAAAACATAAAATATTTACTGATAATTGCAGTCATAGAAGAGGGAACACCTAACACATCTATGATTACAAATATAAAGACCTTCAAGGAAACTGTTTAAGAAAGGACAAAGGGCAAGATCGGAACAGACTGCCTTGATTCGCTATAAACAAGAAAATTCAAAGGGAGACTTCAATAATAGTTTTTAAGTGGCAGTAGACAAGCAGGGAAAACCATAAATCATGCTGAAACCAACTATTCGAACTATTAAGGAAATAAACGAGCATGAAGACTAAAGAGAGAGATTAAAGACTCTAAAATACGTCAGCAGAAGAAAACATTTAAACAGTGAAGGATGAACAGGTCTAAGGTGCTTCCAGGAGTCATTTCTTAGCCTAAAACTTTCAACCTACTGTAGTAAGATATTATGGAACATAATGAAAATAGGAGAAAAAATCAAACAGTTCAAAATACTTCACTAACAGCCAAGCTCATGGATCCAATGATAGAGCCTTCTCAAGAACAAGCATGCTACAACATCATCAAAGCTTCCAAGATTTCAGTTTCTTCATCAACTTCAACAAACTATGTATTTATTTTAGAGAGTTTCAATATTACAACTAGTGATCAACCAACAACCAACCCCTATATCATCTTCTTTAGAAGTATTTGTAGAAGAAATGAGGAGGTGGAATGGGATAAAATATCTTCTAAGTTCAATTAATACAGTTTACGGTCTCTCGGCCTTTGAGGGGCTTAATGGATAACATTCTGATATTTTTCCTGTATTAATTGGTTTATATTAACTATCAAGCTTGCTGGAAAGAATTTTTTGACTTTAAGGCTCTTCGTTATCCTCATAATAACTTCTACTGTCAGTTTACAATAAGTTTCTTTGGTTGAATTAACTGTTCAGCCGCATTGATGCAAATTCTCCAGGTCTGGTCATAACTCGACCTCTTTTTTATTACTTCGAGGCTGTAGGTGGCTCTGTGGAAGCTGGGGGATTCAATTTTCCCCTGATGTGGCAGTGTAGGCTCTTTGAACTGATAGATATTAGTAAAACAACACCTTTAATATACTTGAATTCTGTGTTTTAGGCTTAACGAAGCCTAATATTTTTTCTTCTGGTCCTCAAAATTTCTTTGATCATGAATCAGGTCTTTGATTTAGTCGAATAAATGGCCTAATCCCTCCAAACTGTGTTAACAGTCTTAAAATATTTTTCCACTTTGATTCCATGTTGTCGGTCTGATATTCTTTGATTATATTAATCTTCATTGTGTCTTGTTGATGTGCAGGCTGCGCAGGGCTCTTATGGCATCACTGCCTCATGAAGCAATGACGAGACATGGAGTAGAGCCCTGCGAGTGGTTCCCTTTTATAAATCAAAGGCATGGAAAAATTCTTTCCCTGCCCTCGGCTTTCTTCCTTTATAATGGAAAAAACCATTAAAACCTGCAAATAAACAAAACATTATGAAATCCTGCGTTTTTAGGTTTAACTGCTTCAGAGGGCGTCGGGAGAGAGCGTGGCCGTTGGATGGAAACATCCAACGGTGGAGATCTGCGTAGAAGAGGTTAAAAATGAGAGCAGAAGGATATATGAGTCGGATCCGTCGATCTGCAAAGATCGACGGTTAGGAGCAATCCGGGACGCAAAATGGAAAAATAGCGAAAATACAAAGGAAAACAGGTTAAAAACCGTAGGCGAAGGGAAGAATGAATTAGAGATCAAATGGGTTTTGGGAAACACATGAGCCATCGGATGCAACTAGACTCATAGATATCGACGGTGGATATTAAATCGGGAGATCGGCGATCGAGGCGAACAAACAAATACGCCCGATGAAAAATTGTGATGCGATGTACGTGGATCGTTGATCTAAGGACGAGATCAATGGTGGAGAGTGAATTGGGGGACTGGCCGATCAGAGGGAACAAACATATGCAGTGATCGAAAGTTGTGACGCGATTTTGCGCGGATCGTTGATCTAAGGACGAGATCAACGGTCGGGGTTGTTTCAACTTTCGCAATGGCGGAAACCCTTTAAAACATAGGAAAATCCAACATTTTAAAAAACAAAGGTTTTTATGGTATGGGCAGGATGTATATATATATTATAGTTAGGTTCCCGTTTGCAGGGCCTTTGGATGTACGAAACGCAAAATAGGCCCAGGGCTGTATATATATGTGGGCCAATCGCATCGGAGTTTTTCGGGCCCAGTCTTTCAATCAACCCATTGAAATTTGTGATAAGCGCATTGGGACTTAAAATCTTGGTCCCGGGCGCAGGATTTATGAATGGAAAGCGACGGGGGTGGGGGTTATACATATAGGACCCAATCGCATCGGAAAGTTTGATGCGGGTCTTTTATTCAACCCATTTTTGAACTTCTCCGATGCGATTGCGCGATCAGTTCTTTTCAGTCTAACCATTTTTTATATTAGCACGTGACTTTAGTATGTTAGATCAAAACTTTGGAAAAAGGGTTTTTAATATTTTCAAAGGAAAAAATGGATCGGGCATGACTTAATCAATGGTCTTAGCACCCGATGGTAGGCCCACGGGTTATATGAAACGATAATGCGATCGGGGTTTATAAACTCGGGGCTTAATCGCATCGGAGTTTTTGTAATGGCAACAGACTTGTGCACTTGGAAATTTTGCGATGCGACTAAGTGCCTTGTGGGCCTAGCGCCTGGTTTTAGGGTGTGGGCATGTGGGGGAAGTGGTTTAAAGACTTAGACCAAGGGGGCTTAAGTCCTTAGTGATAAAAACTTGTTTTTTATGAAAATTTTCATGGTTTTCAAAGGAAACGAGGGTTTCGAAATAGTTTAAAAATGAGTCTTAAACTACGGAAAAATTATTTTCATGAATGGAAGAAGGAGAAATTATGAAAAATAGAGGAATTATATGGAGAAAAAGGGGAGAAAATGAAGGTTAGTTTTGAGTGGGGGAAGGGGGAAAAAATGATGGTTTTGCAGCAGTCTTTCTCTTGGAATTTTAGCAGAATTTCTGAGTATGGAAATAGGGACAACAGTGAAGATTTGGACAGAGGCATGAAGCCTTCAAGAGTCTTCAAGAGCCAACACTTTTTGCAATAAAATCTGTTCTTTGAAGGCTCCAAAAATGATTTAGCCACCTTTTGGTATAACAAATTTATAGGTGGCTAATAGTGGCTCCTCTTGGGGATGGTGCCTTCTTGAAGGCATCAAGAACTTCAGACTTTGCATTCTCTGGGAGGCTGACCTGTGCCTGATCCATTGGGCTACCCTTCTTTTGCTGGGATGATCTTGCTCTGAAAACATATTAGCAGCCATAAAAACAATGGTTCTTTCATCAACAAGCTTTCTACCTACCCAATCCTACTGATCTAACATTTTTTCTTCTTAGAGTGCACTTGGATTGGCAAACTCTTTTACAATCTAGTTCTACTTCTTATTTCTCCATGGACTCAGATTAAGCAGTTGAGCCCATATGCTTCTCTACCTAATCTACTAATCTGTTAGGATTGAACATTCTAACAGATTTTTATTCTCTAATTGCTAAAGCAGAAATTAAAAAGCATACAAGTCAGGATTGAACAGTCTAACTTGATGCTGATCTATGGCATAAAAACAAGCTACACATAGATTATTATTTGCAGAAAAATAAATCAAAATGATGAAGGCTTAAGATCTGAAAATTCAAAGCACTTCCTTTCTCCTTTTACAGCTCTGATTTGACCCTTATTTGAACTGCTTCTTCCTTGCTCTCTGGTTCAGATGTTGAGCTTTTTTAGAACCATATTTTAACATCCTTTGACTTTAAATTTGAAACAGATTTGAGTCATTATCCCTTTGAAATTTTAGGTTCGGCTTTTTAAGCATGTTCGAACCTTTAATTTCTATCCTAATATATCTACTGATAAGCCAAGATTAAACAATTTGGCAGATAAAATTCACTATCCTATCAGCAGAAAATTTAAAACTTATTAGTCAAGATTAAACAGTTTGACTAACTAGAAGTGTGTTTGGCAGGAGTGGCATTTGAGCTTGCACACTTTCAGAATTTGTTTCTCTTTTTTGGTACGGGTTCATACCTTTATTGTTTTTACAATCTGCCCTCTTTTCTCTCTTTCATTGTTTTTGTATTTTTTGATTTTTCTAACTTTGAATGCAATGGTTAGACTATCATATTTAAAATGAAAAAATAAAATTCTTTAAAACTCAAGATTCTTAGTATAAGTAATTCCTGAGCATCCTTTCATTGACAAGACCTCCATACAGATCTTCTCCATTCAATTCTTTCAAGAAAAATGCATTGTGACCCCTCTCAGCATGGATAATATATGGCCCTTTCCACAAGTTCTCAAACTTGCCATGTTTTCCCTTCTCTTCTCTTCTTGAATCCCATTTAAGAACAACATTTCCAATTTGGAAATTTTTTGTCTTATTCCTCTTATGAAATAGTTTCTTCATATTTTCTTGGACTAACTGTGTTCTCTCATAAACTTCTTCTTTGGTCTGTTGTAAATGGATTGTTTGGTTGATCCTTCTCTGCATATCATTCTCTTCAATCTGCACTTCTTGAAGGAGTTTCATGACCGGAAGTCCCAATGAGGTAGGAAAAACTGCATCCATGCCATAAAATAACTGATAGGGGGACATATTTATTGATTTCTTTGTAGTTAACCTATCAGCCCACAAGGCATGAACCAGCTTATTGTGCCATGATTTCTGATTTTGTTCCAACGGTTTTTTAATGATATTGATGAGGCTCTTGTTGGAAGATTCAACTAATCCATTTCCTTGGGGATAATAAGCAGTGGAATGGCCCAAGCTTATGTGGTATTTGTAACAGAAATCAACCATCTTCTTAGATTTAAAAGCAGCAGCATTGTCTGTTATGATTTTTCTGGGACAACCAAATATGGATAGGATATTTGTTTCAAGGAACTTGATAATGACAGAGTCATTAGCATTTCTGGAGGGTATAGCTTCTATCTACTTGGTAAATAATTCAGTGGCTGTGAGGATCCACTTATGTTGAGTTGAGGAGGATGGGTGAATTTCCCCAATGAAGTCTAAACACCATTGTTGAAAAGGTGCCTCAACTCTGATGGGATGTAAGGGTAAGGGAAGGAGTTTTCTTTTGCCATCAAATATTTGACACTTATGGCAAGACATGACCAAATTTTGAGTGTCTGGGAAAAGGGTAGGCCAATAGTAACCAGATCTAAGAATTTTGTTTGATGTGGCCTTCCAGTAGAGGTGTCCTCCACATTCTCCGTCATGCAACTCATGCATGATTTTTCCTGCATCATCTTCAAGTAAAAATTTAAGAAAAATTCCAACAGCATTTTTCCAATATAATACTAGATCTAATATGCAAAAACTCAAAGCTTTTTGCTTCAAAAATCTAGCTTTATTTTTAGACAGAGAAGGAGGGGCATTTAAATATAAAAGCACATAAACGATGTCAGCATACCAAGGAGAATTTAGAAAATTTTCCTCAATAAAAGGAGCAGTGGATTCTTCTATTTATTCCAACACATCTACAATATTTATGTCAAGTGCTTGGAAGTTAGACTCAGCCATAAGTTTTTCTAATCCTTGCCCTTTAACTAGTTTGGTGAGCCTAATTTCTAAGTCATATTCAAGAATAGTTGCAATCCATTTTCCCCTTTTACCATCAGGGTCTTGACTTAGAATGTCCTTGACAACAGTATGTGGAACAAAAGAAATTATGTGAGAGTCTAAAATATAGACCCTAAAGTCTTTTAAATCTTTCACTAATGCTAAGGCTTGTTTCTCCATGATGTTATATTTGAGGGGAGCATCTCTTAAGGCATTACTAAAGAAGGATATTGGTTGTTCTTGACCCAAGTCATTCTTTTGGAGTAAAACTGTAGCTATTGTATGCTCAAATGCAAAATAAAATATGTAAAAGTATTTGGTAAAATCTGGACTAATCAGGACTGGTGTTTGAATAAGAGCTTGTTTAACTAGTTTGAATGATTGTTTAGCTGTTAAAGTCCATTTTACACCGACATATTTCTTAAGCATGTTTGCAATGTTTTTTAATAGCTCAGCAAGGTTAGGGATGAACCTTCTCAGAAAATTAATCTTTCCGATGAAAGATTGTAATTATTTGAGGCTTCTTGGATGGCTGATCTGCAATATGCCATCTATCCTTGAAGGGTCTATTTTGATTCCCTCTTCTGAGATTATATGGGCAAGAAGTTTACCTTCTTGGAGACCGAAGAGTGTCTTCTTGGGTTTTAATGACATGCCAAATTTCCTACACTTCTCAAAAAAAATTCTTAGGTGAATCAAATGTTCTTCATTAGTTTTTGAAAAAACAGTTATGTCATCAAGGTAAATAATTATGAAATAGCCAATATCTTCCAAAAATTCTATATCCATGGCCCTTTGGAAGGTGGCCCCGGCATTCATTAATCCGAAAGGCATTTTGACATACATAAAGGTGCCCCCAAGGTGTGGTAAAAGCAGTTTTGATTTCGTCACTTGGGAGCACTAACACCTGGTTGTAACCCGAGAACCCATCTAGGAGAGATATCCTTTTTGACCCAACTACCCTTTGAAGTATATGTTCCATCTTAGGTAAGGGATAGTTGTCCTTTAGAGAGGCTCTGTTTAAATTTCTGAAGTCAATACAGAGTCTGATTTCCCCTGTTTTCTTTCTAACAGAAACTAAATTTGATGCCCATTCTGAATATTGAATCGGTACAATGATCCCAACAGCATGCATCTTTTCAATCTCTACCTTAACTAAAGGTAATAAAAGTGGGTTTATTCTCCTCAGTTTTTATTTGAAAGGATTTTGATTTTCCTTCAGGGGAATCTTGTGCTGAATGATGCTGGTATCATAAGATTTCAAATCTGTGTATGCCCAGGCAAAAACATATTTAAACTCTTTAAACAGCTCTATGTATCGAGACTTTATGTGAGCTGGAAGAGTGCTGGATAGTTTAATCATCTTGGGTTCTGCTAGGCTGCCTATGTTATGCTCTTCTACGTTTTTTTCCACAGGCTTCACTTTTGGTTCTTTGGAATTGAACCGTTCTTACATTGTAAAACTTCCAGGTCTTCTTGGTCCGCGTTGTCCATTAACTATGTTTCGGACAGATTTTCATAATGATTTACATCAGCGAAGTGTGTTATTTCAGCTCCTGGGATTTCTTCGATATATAAATAGTTTTATTTATGGCTAGATTCTGATATTGGTATGGTGAAATCGTTTTCTGTTTTTAAAAAATCGTCTATATGTTTGTCAGAATCAAACACTTGCAAGTGAACTTCGTTATCAGGCACAACAGGCCTGTGCTTTACCTTCACACTGAGTTGCTCATTTATTTCAGGTATTTGGAAATTGCTAGAATTGAAAGCGAGTTCATTTGCTAGATTATTTAGTTCTCTTGGAATGAAAATAAGTTCATACTTTTCAAAGGTTTTCAATAGATCAAGGGCAGCATTTCGATATTCCCTAAGTTTTGGATTTCTAGCTGCGTATTCCCCTTTGATTTGTCTTATGATAAGTTCAGAATCTCCTAAGATTGATATCCTCTGAGCTTCTAACTGTTTAAGAAATTGTAAGCATAGGAGAAGTGCTTCATACTCAGAAATATTATTAGTGCATGGGAAATCCAATTTATATGAAAAACTCTGATTTGTATTTTGAATCCACACACCTGCTCCTACACTTGTCTTATTACAAGATCCATCAAAGTTTATTGTCCAAAGTATGTCATTCCTATTTTCATTTTCTTGTTGATGTTGATTGGTAATGTTTTGAATTTGATTTAGGGGAAGATTTTATTGTTCTAGCGAACTGATTGGGTCCATTTTTTCTTTATCTTGTTGAGTAATTTCATCTTCGTTACATAAGATAAAGGAATCTAAACTTGATTGAATAGAATAGATTGGAGAGTTGTTTGGTTTGTCTATGTTGCTTACCATGTACTTCATGTAATATTCCCTGTATAGTCTTTTGTTTTGGTTAAAAACAGGGATGATGGCATAAGACATGTCCATTTGAAGGCTTCCCTGAAGTTTGGCTCCCCTAGATCTTGATAAGAGCATGTCATACTTAGGGGGAATATCAGCGACAACTATGTCCATGAATAAACTCTTAGCAGGGATTTGGGCTAAGTTAACACACAAATCTTTGATTAAATCCAAACATTTGACTCTGCTTGAGTCAAAGGAAAACAAGTCTTTGTATGGCTTAGTAATTTCTAAGCCTAAGCTTTCCATTACAACCTTGGGCATTAGATTGTGTGAAGCTCTTGAGTCTAACATGGCATTGTGTAAAATTTTCTCATGTATGTTCAAGCTAACATAGAAGGGAGGGACAGTCCCTTCTTGGTATTTCCCTTCAACTTCTGGACCAAACAACAACTCAAGTTTGTCATCTCTCAAGTTTAAGGTGTGAGTATCCCTTCCTAGGTTCAAAGCTTTCAAAACTTGTTTTTTGTAAACCTCTGGGTTACTAGTTCAGCTAGGGGGATGGTAATTTTTATCTTAGCAATCTCTCCCTCAAGGCTGAAAGGAATAATAGACTTGTTGATATTTACATCGGCCTTTTCAATTGAATTCTTTTCAGCAACTTTGATTTGCTGAACCTTGTTTGGACTGGTAATTGGGAGAGTTTTATTAGGACCATTAGCTGAAGTGCTAGGGGTACTCTTTTCAACATTTGGCTGAACACCTTTATCTTTGTTTAAGTCTGGTTTCTTGGCCAAAATGTTGGTTTTCTCTGTTGTCTTTTTGGGCTGGTTTTCTACGTTTTTCTTGACCTAGTGTTCTTATCTTTTGAATTATCTATGTTTCCCTTCCTCCTTAAATCATATCTTTTGTGTACCTCCATGATTGAATTTTCAAAACCCAATCTATAGTCATCAGAATCTTCATAGGTGTTTGTATTTTGATCATAAGAGAATAAATCTTGTTCTTCCTCAGTGAGGAAAACATCATCCCCACTGTTTGATCCAATCAAATTTACATGAGATTCTTCCAACCTTTCCAACTCCCTATCTTCCTCATATTGATCTACATAGTTCTGTTGAAAGGGAGGTCTAATCTGTTGGTCACTTTCTTTTTGCTTATCTTTATTGTTGTCCCTTCTATATTTCTGATTTCTATTTTTGTTTTGGGAGTTGTTCCGATTGTCTCTTGGCTGTGTTCTCTCAAGTATGCTCATCCTTTTCATGATCTCTTCCAACATCTGTTTTGTCTTTGAGCTAGATGTGGAGGGTGTAGTGTCATCTTTATAAGTTACCCTCTTCTCTGATCTCAACCTTTTTCTTTTCTCAATTATGTTTTCTTCTACGCTTACAACTCCTTTCTGCATGTCCTCTAAGGTTAAGTAATCCCTCTCCCTTAACTAATACATCATGTCAACATCAAGGCCTTCGGGATATCTTACTAAGGCCATGCCTTGAGGAGGTTTCATGTGAGCTGGAAGAGCATTGTAAATGCTATTAAACCTAGTGAAGTAGTCAGGAATACTCTCTCCTTGATTTCTCTTGAGGTTGCTATATTCTGCTAGTATTTGGAGAGGATTCTTTTTTAATTCCCATTGTTGATAAATGTTTGATGCAAGGCAGGGAGATCATTTATGCTATTAGGAGGTAATTTTTTGAACCATTTCTTTACATCTCCTCCTAAACTCTGGGTGAAGATCCTCATATTCACAGTTTCTTCTTCTATCTCCATGTAATCAAATGCATCTTCCATCCTATCTGCATGATGTTGGGTTGTTGTAGATTCTTTTCCAGTGAAGTGAGGGATTTTAGATTGGTAATCATTTGGTAAGGGAAGTAGAGGATGTGGTAACACTAATGGGGCATACTATGTTGCCATGGCTGGAAATAAGGGTGGATTTACAAGAGGTGGATTTACAGTAGTGAAAGTGGGCTAAACAGGAGTGTTTTGCACAGTGGTAGTATGAATTGGAGTGGAAACAATACTTGGGCCAGCAAACTTATTTTGAGCAGACTTTTTATGGAAAACGCTAAAGTGGTGAAGAAGTTGGGAGTCAGGAGGAGTGGAAGGCGAGGCTTCTCTACTGAAGCTTGGTTGCAAATATGCAATATCAAGGTCAGTTCGGTTTAAATCACCTTGAGATCTAGTTCTAAAGATGTTCTTTGTATGATGTAAATCAAAGTGTGAATCCTCCAAGAAAACAAGGTTTTGAGGGGAAGATATTGTTCTTAAGAGGCTCCTATTAGCAGCTGATTTTCCAGAGTCAGAAGTCTACCACATAATTCTTTCTGGATTGTCAACCATTGAAGGAGGATTTGGGTCTGGATGGGATCTAGTGTTGATCCTATGTGAAGCCAGACTGCTTTTCAAAAATGAGAGAGGTTGAGGCTTTTGGGGACTGTTTTTGGAAGCTTCACCTCTCAGGATGTTTTGTCTAATATGGGACTAGGATTCTAAACTTTCTTCAAGGCTGGTTAACATAGTCTTAAAGATATTTGGGAACCTAGATGAGTAATAGGCCTACTGGGGCTAGTGCAGTCGCCAGGTGGAAACTTTAAGCTTTTATGAAGGTAAGATATTGGATGGTTCCACCACCATGTTTTTTATGAAGCCAAACTGAAATGTTTTGGGTTTTTCTGAGTTTCTTGATCTTATAGGTTATGAGAGTGTCCTAAATCTGACTTAACACTTAGCTAGGTGTCAAAACATACAGATTTCACTATTATGGCTTGGTAACTACTTCCTTCAAGGTTTGATAAGGTTTAATGAGAATCCTAAGGGTTACCTAGTTTGTTACTGATTCAATTAAGTCCTATAATGATTACCATTGCTTGGTAGTGCTTGAGGGAGGTTACTTATGTTATACTTAGACAGTCAGTGTTTTGTTTTGAAGATTTTACTCAGAGTCCCACCATGATCGCCATTATGTTGGTGTCTCGTGTTTTGATAGTTTGCAAAATCAAAAGACAAGGCAACATCAGAACCAATCTTTAGAGTTCCAGGATCTAGTCCTCTTGTTCTCAGAGAGGGATCTCTCAAATTTTTGTTTACAAAGGTTTATCTTGTGTGCTTAGCATATGGATTTTGGACTAGTTATTAAGTGCAGGTGTTTGTTTGTTTGCTTGGTTGGATTGATACCACAGAGCATAAAAGATCTAGGAAAGATATATAGAACGGAGAAACATCTGGTTCATTGGGCAATGGAGTCAAGAAGAGGTCATAAAATACTCATCAATGGATATGGGATATCAGAGGGAAAATCTAACTTGGCCGCAGGATCCTTTGGTTATGGAATGAGATGGACATCAATGATTTGGAAAGAGAAGTTTAATTCTCAAACAAAGGGAATTTGAAAGCACAATTCGAACAATAAAGAGCTATTTGGTAGACAGGGCTAACCATGAATTCTACAAATCATAGCTTTAATCAAATAATTATTTCAAAACAACTTTTAAAATGAAATCTAAGATTCGGGGAACACCCTATTTCCTCAAAGATTTTATTTCCAATGACTTAGAAAACATAAAATATTCACTTATAATTCCAGTCATAGAAGAGGGTACACCTAAAACATCTATGATTACAACTATAAAGACCTTTAAGACAATTGTTTAAGCAAGGACAAAGGGCAAGATCGGAACAGACCTCCTTGATTCGCTATAAACAAGAAATTTCAAAGGGAGACTTCAATAATAGTTTTTAAGTGGCAACAGACAAGCAGGGAAAACCATAAATCATGCTGAAACCAAATATTTGAACTATTAAGGAAATAAATGAGCATGAAGACTAAAGAGAGAGATTAAAGACTCTAAAATACTTCAGCAGAAGAAAAAATTTAAACAGTGAAGAATGAACAGGTCTAAGGTGATTCCAGGAGTCATTTCTTAGCCTAAAACTTTCAACCTACTGTAGTAAGATATTATGGAACATAATGAAAACAAGAGAAAACATCAAAAAGTTCAGAATACTTCACCAACAGCCAAGCTCATGGATCCAATGATAGAGCCTTCTCAGGAACAAGCATGCAACAACATCATTATAGCTTCCAAGACTTCAGTTTCTTCTTCAACTTCAACAGACTATGTATTTATTTCAGAGAGTTTCAATATTACAACTAGTGATCAACCAACAACCAACCCCTATCTCATCTTCTTCAGAAGTATTTATAGAAGAAATGAGGAGGTGGAATGGGATAAAATATCTTCTAAGTTCAATTAATACAGTTTACGGTCTCTCGGCCTTTGAGGGGCTTAATGGAGAACATTCTGATATTTTTCCTGTACTAATTGGTTTATATTAACTATGAAGCTTGCTAGAAAGAATTTTTTGACTTTAAGGCTCTTCATTATCCTCATAATAACTTATGCTGTCAGTTTACAATAAGTTCCTTTGGTTGAATTAACTGTTCAGCCACATTGATGCAAATTCTCCAGGTCTGGTCATAACTCAGCCCCTTTTTGATTACTTCGAGGCTGTAGGTGGCTCTGTGGTAGCTGGGGGATTCAATTTTCCCCTGATGTGGCAGTGTAGGCTCTTTGAACTGATAGATATTAGTAAAAAAACACCTTTAATATACTTGAATTCTGTGTTTTAGGCTTAACGAAGCCTAATCTTTGTCTTCTGGTCCTCAAACTTTCTTTGATCGTGAATCAGGTCTTTGATTTAGTCGAATAAATGGCCTAATCCCTCCAAAATGTGTTAACAGTCTTCAAATATTTTTCCACTTTGATTCCATGCTGTCGGTTTGATATTCTTTGATTATATTAATCTTCACTGTGTCTTGTTGATGTGCTGGCCGCGCAGGTCTCTTATGGCATCACTGCCTCATGAAGCAATGACGAGACATGGAGTATTGCCCCACGAGTGGTTCCCTTTGATAAATCAAAGGCACGAAAAAATTATTTCCCGGCCCTCGGCTTTCTTCCTTTATAATGGAAAAAACCATTGAAACCTGCAAAATAAACAAAACATTATGAAATCCTGCGTTTTTATGTTTAACTGCTTCAGAGGACGTCGGGAGAGAGCGTGGCCATTGGATGGAAACATCCAATGGTGGATATCTGCGTAGAAGAGGTTAAAAAGCAGAGCGGAAGGATATATGAGTCAGATCTGTCGATCTGTAGAGATCGACGGTTAGGAGCGATCCGGGAAGCAAAATGGAAAAATAGTGAAAATACAAAGGAAAACAGGTTAAAAACCTTAGGCGGAGGGAAGAATGAATTAGAGATCAAATGGGTTTCGGGAAAAACATGAGCCGTCGGATGCAACTAGACTCACAGAGATCGACAGCGGATATTAAATCGGGAGATCGGCGATCGGGGCGAACAAAAAAATACGCCCGATGAAAAATTGCAATGCGATGTAGCACGGATCGTTGATCTAAGGATGAGATCAACGGTGGAGAGTGAATCGTGGGACTGGCCGATCAGAGGGAACAAACATATGCAGCGATCGAAAGTTGCGATGCGATTTTGCGCGGATTGTTGATCTAAGGACGAGATCAACGGTCTGGATTGTTTCAACTTTCGCACTGACGGAAACCCTTTAAAGCATAGGAAAATCCAACATTTTAAAAAACAAAGGTTTTTATGGTATGGGCGGGATGTATATATATATATGATAGTTAGGAATCCGTTTGCGGGGCCTTTGGATGTATGAAATGCAAAATAGGCCTAGGGATATATATATATATATATATATATATATATATATATATATATATGTGTGTGGGCCAATCACATCGGAGTTTTTCAGGCCCGGTCTTTCAATCAACCCATTGAACTTTGCGATAAGCGCATTAGGACTTAAATTCTTCGTCCCGGGTGCAGGATTTATGAATGGAAAGCGGCGGGGGTGGGGGTTATACATATATGGCCCAATCGCATCGGAAATTTTGATGTGGGTCTTTAAGTCAACCCATTTGTGAACTTCTCCGATGCGATTGCGCGATCGGGTCTTTTCAGTCTAACCATTTTTTATATTAGCACATGACTTTAGTATGTTAGATAAAAACTTTGGAAAAAGAGTTTTTAATATTTTCAAAGGAAAAAATGGATCAGGAATGACTTATTCAATGGTCTTAGCACTCGATGGTGGGCCCACGGGTTATATGAAACGATAATGCGATTGGGGTTTATAAACCCGGGGCTTAATCGCATCGAAGTTTTTGTAATGGCAATAGACTTGTGCACTAGGAAATTTTTCGATGCGACTAAGTGCCTTGTGGGCATGTGGGGGAAGTGGTTTAAAGACTTAGACCAAGGGGGCTTAAGTCCTTAGTGATAAAAAATTGTTTTTTATGAAATCTTTCATGGTTTTCAAAGGAAACGGGGGTTTCAGAATAGTTTAAAAATGAGTCTTAAACTACAGAAAAATGATTTTCATGAATGGAAGAAGTAGAAATTATGAAAAATAGAGGAATTATATGGAAAAAAATGGGAGAAAATGAAGGTTAGTTTTGAGTGGGGGAAGGGGGAAAAAATGATGGTTTTGCAGCAGTCTTTCTCTTGGAATTTTAGCAGAATTTCTGAGTATGGAAATGGGGATAGCTGTGAATATTTGGACAGAGGCATGAAGCCTTCAAGAGCCAACACATTTTGCAATAAAATCTGTTCCTTGAAGGCTCCAAAAATGATTTAGCCACCTTTTGGTATAACAAATTTATAGGTGGCTAACAGGTGGAAAGTGGATGTATGAGATATATATGGATGTTAATGAATGAAATGTTGAGAAAATATGAGTTATAATGATGTGTTTTATTTTTTCTTATTGTTTATGAATTTCTATGCTAAAGAAGGGTTTTTTTCTTTAACTAAATAACACAATTTGTGTTATGGTTATTTAATGTGTTTAATTCTTAATTAAGTAAGATTGTGCAGTCTGTGGGTAAGTTCAAAATTTGTGTTGAATGACGCTTGTGTTATTGATAGATCTAACCTACGGAGCTCTGATAAGAAGGAAAAACCCTAATTCCATAGTCCAGTGTACCTCTAGATGCAGAAACCTCATTCTAGCATGCCCCTTTGTTTCCTCGGGTGAGACTTCGTTCTGCACAAATAGATCGTTGCTGAAAGGGACGGTAATATTGATTTTGTTGGATTGCGTAGTCACTTTGAACCTGGGTCTAGGCCCCATCAAGACAACACAATGGGAATGAGAAATAGAAGCATATTGTCGATGTGGAGCGCAATGCCATCATTTCCACCACCAAGATCTAGAAGGAGGAACCCGAAGATCTAGAGGAAGGGGAGCGTCTCTTCCATTCCTAGATGTGGGTGAAGGGTTACACGCTATAGTTCATTGTCGAAAACGAGAGCCAAAATAACCTCATTTTAGTAGAGGTCGTGAAGCGGTTGGACCTGTTGACCATAGCACAACCACAACTGTACACTATTGGGTGACTTCACCGAGGATAGGATCTTCACGTTAATGAGTACGAGAGGAAACTCATGATGAGAACAAAATAAATGTTAATCATGATTTCATAAACTCTAATGTTGGTGGGAAGAACCACCATATTCCAAAATTGGATATGATGAAGTTTGATGGAAAGAATCCTGTAACATGGATACTACATATGGAGCAATATTTTGATCTCCATAATGTGAAAAACACACAAAAGGTATGCATTGCAACTTTACATTTAGAAAAAAATACATTTGTATGGTATCAATGGCTTTGCTCTCGTAAAAAAATTGTCATTTGGTCAATTTTTATGGAGGAAATGATAGCACATTATGAGGATACAAAGAGCAACACCTTCTTTAGCCAATTGATAAATCTCAAACAAAAGAGTTTAGTGGGGGATCACATTGAGGACTTCCAAAAATTGAATATGAGGGTAACTGATATTCCAGAGGAACACAAGATTGATCTCTTCATAGGTACTTTAAAGGATAAAATCCAACATGAAGTTCGCGTTTTGGAACCTAATTCATTGGAGAAGGCATTCAGATTGGCAAGAAAAATTGAATGTAAAATTATGGCGACAAGGAAGCCTACCACTCACTTCTATAAAGAAGGAAGTATTGCTACGCCTAGATTTCCACAACCTACAAGGTTGACACCACAAAAATTGGAAGAAAAAAGAGCAAAAGGGCTTTGCTACAGTTGTGATAACAAATACACTAAAGGTCACAAGTGTGCTGAGAAGAAATTATTTTACATAGATTGTGAAGAGGAAGAAGAAAATGAACAAGAAGAGGATATACACCAGGAACCAACCCTAGAAGAGGAAGAAATGAGTCGAACCATATCGTGTAATGCATTGGCAATAATTACCACTCCTCAAACTCTCAAGATAAAAGGACATATCAAGAAGAAAAAGGTAATAGTGTTGATTGATTCAGGTAGTACCCATAATTTTTTTCATTGTAAGGTAGCGAAGGAATTGAATTGTTTCCTATACCCAACACCAGAATGTTAAGTAATGGTTGCAAATGGAGGAACTATAAATTTCTCTGGAAAATGCCATAATATCATGCTAGCCATGGGGGGATATGTATTGAATAGTCCAATGCTTTCCATTCCTATGGGAGGTGTTGATGTTGTACTAGGAGTACAATGGTTACAATCTTTGGGGACGGTAGCTTTTAATTTTCAAGAACTTTTCTTGAATTTTTTTCGTAAGGAAAGGAAGTCGAATTACAGGGTATTGCAGGGAAGTTAGGAAAGATAATAAGCTCTAATGTCATGAAAAATCTTCTAAAGAAATAACAAGGAGGCGTAATTGCATAATTATGCTCACTAGAAGTTCCAACATCAAAATCATCTATTTCTGCATATCTCCAAAAATTCTTGGACAATCATTCCAAGGTGTTTGAAACTCCCAAAGGACTCCCACCTATTCGTGATCATGATCATGCTATTCATTTGATTCCAGGAAGTGTTCCTCCAAACATCGAGCCTTATAGATATCATTATGTCCAAAAGAGCGAAATTGAACATATGATTGCACAAATGTTAGAGGTGGGTATAATTCAACCTAGTCAAAGTTCTTTCTCTACTCCTGTAGTATTGGTACATAAGAAGGATGGATCATGGCACATGTGTCCGGATTATAGGGAGCTCAATAAGCTCACCATTAAAGATAAATTTCACATTCCTGTGATTGATGAATTATTGGATGAATTACATGGAGCAATTTATTTTACCAAGTTGGATCTTCGTTCAGGATATCATCAAATTAGAATGAAGAATGAAGATATTCCAAAAACAACATTTCGAACTCATGAGGGTCATTATGAATTTTTGTTCATGCCTTTGGCCTTACCAATGCACCTTCTACATTTCAAGGGTTGATGAATTCCATTTTCAAACCCTTCCTTAGAAAATTTGTGCTAGTATTTTTTGATGATATACTAATCTATAGCAGGTCTTGGAAGGATCATGTTCAACATGTTAACATGGTGCTTAAACTATTGCAGGAGAAAAATTTTTATGCAAAAACATCCAAATGTTTCTTTGGAGTACAAGAGGTGGAATATCGGGGTCATATTGTATCTCACAAGGGTGTTAAGGTAGACCCTGAAAAAATTAAATCCATTAAGGAATGGAAATTCCCCACAACCATAAAGCAGTTGCGAGGATTTCTTAGGTTAACAAGGTATTATTGCAAGTTTGTTAAGAATTATGGGAGAATAGCAGCACCTCTAACAACATTATTGAAGAAATATACATTTTCATGGACTCCTTAGGCAACTAAGGCTTTTGAACATCTTAAAGAGGCAATATGCCTAGCACCCGTCTTAGCTATGCCAGACTTCACAAAAACCTTTATTGTGGAATGTGATGCCTCGGGAAATGGAATTGGTGATGTTTTAATGCAAGAAGGAAGACCCATTGCTTTTGAAAGTCATCCAATTAAAGGAAAGTATTTACAGAAACCTATTTATGAGAAGGAAATTTTAGAAATACTACATGCACTAAAGAAATGGTGAACTTACCTAATGAGAAGACACTTCAAGGTAAAAACTGATCATGATAGTCTTAAACACTTTTTGGAACAAAGACTATCTTCAGAAGAGCAGAAAAAATGGGTCACAAAGATGTTGGGTTATGACTTTGAAATAATCTACAAAAAGGGGAAGCTTAATGTTGTTGTAGATGCACTCTCAAGAAAGAATGAAGAGGTGGAAGCATTGCTTTGTGCCATTTCTATTATCCAACCAGATTGGATAACCGAAGAAAGAGATGAATGGAAGAAGGACGAAGAAGTGTGGACACTCATTCAAAAGTTGCAGCAAGATCCTAGTACATCTGATACATTTAGTTGGAAAAATGATTCCTTATGGTACAAAGATCGCTTATATCTTTGTAAGAATTCCCAACTAAAACAAAAGATTCTTTTGGAATCGCACACTTCTCCTTTATGAGGACACTCAAGATTTTTAAAAACTTACCACAGGGTGAAGAAAGAACTTTTTTGGGATGGACTTAAATCTGATATTCAAAATTTTGTGGCGGAAATTTTGGTTTTCCAACGAAATAAAGTTGAGACAATTAAGACCCCGGGTCTTCTACAACCTTTATCCATTCCAAGTCAACGTTGGGAGGAGATTTCAATGGATTTTATCACAGGTTTACCTAAGTCCGAAGGAAAGAGTGTCATCATGGTGGTAGTTGATAGACTTACCAAGTATGCACACTTTTGGGCATTATCTCATCCATTTAAAGCAAGTACAGTTGCTACTACATTTATGGACAGAATTCAAAAGCTACATGGAAGCCCAAGGGTTATTGTGAGCGACAGAGATCCCATTTTTACTGGAAATTTTTGGACGGAGTTATTTTCTCGTTTGGGTACTCAATTAGCTCATAGCTCATCTTATCATCCTCAATCTGATGGTGAAAATGAGATAGTAAATAAATTTTTGGAAGGATATCTTCGTTTTTTTGTATCTGATAAACAAACACAATGGGTCAAGTGGTTACCTCTCGCTGAATGGTGGTATAACATTTCCTTCCATACTGCAGCAAAAATGACCCCATTTATGGCACTTTATGGATATCATCCACCATCCATCACATCATCTTTAAGAGAAAATTCAAAGGTTCAAGTAGTGGAATATCACATTGAGCATCAACAAGAAGTTCTCCAACTCTTAAAGGATAACCTGAATTTGGCACAAAATCGAATGAAACAACAGGCAGATCAACATCGCAGCGAGAGAAGTTTTGATGTAGGAGACTGGGTAATTTTACGGCTACAACCATACAAACAAATGTCCCTCAAGCAAGCTAAGAAGGATAATAAATTATCGCCAAAGTACTATGGTCCTTACAAGGTGTTGCAAAAGTTTGGTACTATGGCATACAAATTGGAGCTTCCTACTTCTTCGCGAGTGCATCCAGTTTTCCATGTTTCATGCTTAAAGAAGGTTATAGGTGAAAATCTTCCAGTTCAAACAATATTGCCAGAACTTGATGAGGAAGGAAAAATCATATTGGAACCTAAAGCGGTCATGGAAACAAGAACTCAACAACTATGGAATCGATCAATTTCAGAGTAGCTCATCAAGTGGAAGAACTTACCCACTAAAGATTCTACATGGGAGGATGAGAATTTATACAAAAGCACCCAGAGCTACTCAAGCGTTGAGGAAAACAATGTTTTGAAGGAGAGGGGCATTTTAGGTCCCTATATTACTAGTATATTCCCTTATTCTTGTTAGTGTAACCCCTTATTGTTATTATTGTACCCCTGTAACCCCCATATTGTTATTATTGTGCCCTTAAATTATTATTGTTATGTCGGCTAGGATTAAATTGTGGCCCCACTAGGATTACATTGTGACCCCATGGACTCCTATATATAGAAAGGAGGTTTTGTAATTTTAATCATCCAAGAATTGTTCATTTATGTAATGTATTGGAGGTTTCCCCCTCGAAGTGGCTTATTTCTAAGGCATTGATATCTCTTTTCTTCTATTTTTGGAGCTAATTTCACAATAGTTAGCTCCATGATCAGTGGTTGGCTAAGGCAGTCTGCAACATTATTGGTTATGCCCTTCTTCTACTTGATGTTCAAATGGAATTATTTCAGGTATGTGGACCATTTCTGATGCCGATCGTTCTGCAACTTCCCTTGTGTTTGTATGAACTGCAATGGTTGGTGATCTGTGTGGATGACTCTTTCCTTCCCAAAAATGTTATTCTTCCATTTTCGGCAAGCCTGCACATTGGAATACATATCTTTGTCATAGGTGGGATACTTTCAAACTGTGTCTGAAAGTGTCTCACTGTGATATGCCACTAGATTCCCTTGTTGAGTAAGTACTACCCCAATATCATAGTGAGAGCCATCTGTCTCAATCTCAAATGGCTATTGCAAGTACGGTTATGTGAGAACTGGTGCAGATCAGAGGCGGTGCTTCAACTCTATGAACGCCTTTTGTTGAGATTCAGACCAAAATAATTTTTTCTTCGCTCCTCCCTTCATGACTTGACTCAAAGGCCAAGTGATAAGAGAGAACCCCAACATGAACCTGCGGTAGAAATTGGCAAGACGCAGAAAGTTCTAGAGCTCTATTAGAGTGGTTGGGGTTGGCCAATCCCGAATGACCTAGATCTTAGCTGCGTCCACATGCACCCCCTGCTCATCAATATTTTTTCCCAAATATTGAACCTGGGTCATGCCAAAAGTGCATTTCTCCAAATTTGCACACATGTGTTGTTGCAGTTTTTGGAGGACCTGTTGAAACTGGTGAAGGTGCTCTTCTAAATTTGGTTGAATATTAGGATGCCATCCAAATACACCACCACAAATGAGTTGGTGAATGGTCGCAATATTTCTTCCATCAGCCTCATGAGGGTTGCGGGAGAATTCGTCAACCTGAAAGGAATGTCCAACCATTAAAAAAGGCCCTCCTTGGATTTGAAGACAATCTTCCACACTCAGATGGTTCAATTGGTACCTGGTGATACCTGGACTTCAAGTCAATTTTGCTTAAATACTTGGCCCCCTTGAGTTGGTCTAGAAGGTCATCAATCTGTGGGATCAGATACCTATTCTGGACAGTGATCATGTTCAGCGCCCGATAGTTAATACAAAGTCTCCAAGTCCCATCCTTATTCTACACCAACAAGGTTAGACTCCCACTCGGCGATGAACTCGGTTAGATGTGACCTTTATGCAGCTGCTCCTTAATCTGCCTCTTGATTTTTTCGTTCTCCATAACAAAGCGCTAATAGATTGGTCCATTGGGTAGCGGTGGGATTGGGGTCATATGGATGGAGTGCTTGATCTGATAGTGCAGAGGCAACCCTCCAGGTGAGGTGAATATGTCCTTTTACTCCTCCACGACCTTGTCCATCTGTTGTTTTCATACGGAGGCGCCCTGTCTGGAGGTCGTGGAAACAATCTTCTTCTTTCCCCGAGGGTGGATCGTATTAAGAAATAAAAATTCTCAATTTTGGAAATGAGCTTAATACATTACTTTGCAATGATTAAAGAAATGGTGGTAGGTGGTGCTACCTCTGGTGTCATGTACAAATTATTACCCAAATAACAATAACAATGTCAGGCCTAGAGTCATACAAAACATTTTTCTTCCATAAGTATGGTTGGCCTAATAATACATTACAAACTTCCAAAGGATCAACATCATATAATACCTCACATGTGAAGTGCTTGAGGATTTAGGGAAGGAGACACTAATGGCTGATGCGAAGATCCCATCCTTGGTGAAGCAACCCGATGGTGTACAGTTGTGGGTGTGTTATGGTTGACAGGCCCAGCCACTTCACGACCTTTTCTGAAATGAGGTTCTTTTGGCTCCCTCTTTTGACAATTAACTATAGTGGAAATGGAAGAGGTGCTCCCCCTCCTCTGGATCCTCACATTCCTCCTTCTGGATCTTGGTGGTGGCAATGGTGGAATTGGGCTTCGCATCGATAATCTTCTTCCCTTTGGAATTCACTTTTTTGAGACCTGGCTCAGAATCAAAACATGCATCTAATTCATAAGCCTTCATCTTGGCCACCAGTGACTGCTTGGCCTGACAGTCACTTGTGTTGTAAGAGGAGCTCTTATGGAACTCACACCACTTCCCCATGTCCTTCTTTAGCTTCGTGCTATTTTTCTTCTTGCAGCTTTGTCGGGTTGTCCTGGGCCACCCCCCCTTGGCCTTGTCCTTTGTTCTATGGTTTGGTGGTACCTTTCCCTTGCTTCTAATTAGTAGATCCAAAGTCTCACCTCTTCTGTTTGAATTTATGATCAACCTTGGTAGCATACCAGTATTATACACCAAGTGAGGAGATATCGAGGAACTCCATTTCCTCCTATATTTATCTATGCAGACAACCATGGTACTTAAGCACCGAATGTTTCTTTGAATCTTTGATACCCAAATTTATGCGTAGGGTATGGAAAAAATTTGTCAAATCATGCATATCTTGATCCCTTTGCTGCTGCAACGTAGCCCATTGTATTTACTTATCCCCATTTCTCCCCACGGGGAAATATTGTTCCTTGATGGCATCTTGGAAATAATTCCAAGTGGGTCCGACCGAGAACAGGGATGATTCTTTATCGTCCTTTTGCTCATAGTAGGTTACCCACCAATCCTTGACATGGGGCGCAGGTTTGAGGAGTCCAAGAGTAATATTTTCTAGATTGGAAAAGGCTTGAACCGAAAAATATCCTTCTAATAGATTCAACCATCTATCTATGTGTTACACAGTAATTTGTTACCATCCCTGCAATCCCCATATCGCCCATTGGAGGGTCATTTCTGTGACCAATAAGCAGTGTCATGCCTTGCAAATACCATCATTGCATCCCTTTCCATGAGGACAACATTTCTTTTGTTGATCATTTCCTGAGCAGACCCCTAAAAACACTTATTTTTTCCTTGGCGCTGGTAGCCCGTTATGTACTCGCACCAATAAGGAAAATTAACACTGAGCCCACGCCAATTGGCGCTCTGTCCTAGTTAAGAACCCGCGCCAATCTTCTTTTGGAAA
This sequence comes from Pinus albicaulis, assembly GCA_034641835.2. Taxonomy (NCBI): domain Eukaryota; kingdom Viridiplantae; phylum Streptophyta; class Pinopsida; order Pinales; family Pinaceae; genus Pinus; species Pinus albicaulis. Next base: position 46,310,959 of record CM076578.1, read on the forward strand.
TTTTTTTAAAAAAAGAGGCAAAGTTTCGATTACAACAACTTCGTGGATGGGTCATCAGGAGTGGTTTCGACTAAATAACCACGGCCTTCCTCCTTTGGCCTCTTGTTTCCACCTTATGGGGAACCTATTGGAAATGTTGCCATTGATGGCAAAGGAGGTAGCAGATGCAGAGACATGAACAGTTACAAGGAGACAAAGACATACAATGGAGGCAGCAAAGAAGCAAACGAATGAAGCAAAGGAGACAGGCAGAGGCAGAGGAAATGAATATAAAGGAGAAAGGCAGAGGCAGAGGAAGCGAATACAGAGGCAAAGCTGTTATCACAGTAGTAGAGGCAGAGGCAGAGAAACAGAAGCAGCAGAGGCAGAGCCACGGCTGTTATTGCAGAGAAACAACTGTTATTCCGAGAATCTTTTACACAGCCGGGTGTTACACATAACATAAATTACATTCCGGGCTTTATATTCAAACGTGCAGTGGAATGCAATGAGATTGGATATGCTTTGAATTAGTTGGCATTCACTGTTTGAATTATGTTTGAAATTAATCCCCAGTTTTGAACAGAGCACTTGTATTCGATTGACATGAAGGTTATATATATTTTTACTATATATGTACACCAAAGAACTGTATGCTATATATATGGTAGGACCGTGTGGAAATACTGCCAGACCAAGGCTACTATGAATGGAGCGGAACCATAGTCAACAAAGAATATATATATAAATTAAAATGTGATGACATATATATATATATATATATATATATATATATATATATATATATATATATATATATATATATATATATATATATATATATATAGATAATTGAAATCGTGGAGGACCGGAACCTGGAGTGTAGGGAGAAGTGGAACCGTGACGGATGAGCAGTAACGGTGGTTTGGAGGAACAGTAAAGCAGAATGGTGGTATTCATCGCACCACCCTTATACGGAAAGTGGTATTGAAGGAATGGGCAGCGATTCCATAGAATGCCTGACGTGTGTCCCCGAGTGAAATTGGAAAACCACTTTTAATTGTGCACCATCGTGCGTTATGGTCTCCTCATGTTGATCAAGCGATATCCGTTGGATCGGGCAACGGGATATCGGCCATTGGATAGGCGAGGGAATTTAACAAGGTGCGTCGCGGAGTGGGCCCGAGTACTGTACACAAATGAAGGGAAAATGGTTATTAAACTTTGTTCATAATATTACATGGGCGAAGGTCAAGAATGTCATTCCGGAGGCCTCATATATGGTGACAAAGGTTATTCATTATCCCCCGCAGAATTTAAAAAGGAATGGTTTAATATATCCGAAAACTTTGGATATAGTTCAAGGTATTTTATTTAAATATTGCAACTCGGACATATGGAGACTAAGACCATATGTTTACGATTGTGAAGTCAGCACGCTATGAAATATATGGGAATGTAATATATTTTGATGTTATAAAGCCACGGACTATTAATAATTGTTAATGCTTGACTCGGAGATGGGCATACGATGAAGTGAATACATGGGTCCTCACATTTAGTGGGAAACATATATATATATATGCTGATATATATACTACGCTGATATTTAATATAGTGGGCTGTAATATTGCTCCAAAATTGTATTAAAACATTAATTGGGTTTATTACATGAGCATATTATGTATTGTATGGGTTTTATAATCGTGAGTATGAAAAGCCTCCACATTTGATTAAAGTGCCAGCCCAAGAGATTAGAACCTTGAAAGTTTGCCTAGATTTAAAATCAGCTGTTATATTAAAAAGAAGTTATAAATGCAGCAGGTGCACAAAGTACAGTGAACAGGAATAAATACAAGAATGAAGTGAACAGATGGAATATGCCAATGACAGTGAACAAAGAGTATGCAGAACTATTTCTTTACAGCAGCAAGAAAAGACAAATCCAACAAATCCAAAATCCAGAAAAGGAGCTAAATGGAATTGAGATGTATAACTGAAAAAAATGTAAATGTAAATATTTTTTATTGTTTGTGATGCAAAGGCAAGTATCCTAAGGAAAAGAAAAATCCCACTATAGCATGAAATTTTGTACACATTATAATTTTAATTGAGTTTGATAAAGGAATGAGAAGATAGAAGTCAAAAGGTCAGGGCTATTCACTTAAAATTCTCTGAGGAATGTAAAGAGTCATGTAATGAACTCTATATATAATATCACATTAATATGCAGAGTGTGTGTGTGAAGAATAGAGAAGGCAGAATATAAAAGATTGAGACAGAGAAAATTAAGAGAGGCAGAGCAGAAAGAGATGCTACAAAACAAAGCTGATATCTGAGGTAAATCAACAAACATTCAGTTTGATATATTGAGGAAGTTGGAGCTTCCCTATCAATTTGCAACTTGATAGCTGTCAGTTGTAGCTGACTGAGGTTGGAGCATCCTATAGGTTGGTGCCTGCAGAAAAACAGTGGTGAGAGGGAGTTGGAGCTTGCCTTTGCATCACAACAATAATAAGATGTGGTTTTCTCCCTTTATGGGTTTCCACTTATATCTGGTGTCTCTGTGCATGATGTTTATGTGTTGATCTGATTTATATCTTCTACTTAATACCTGCTACTCTCATATTAAATTTTGCTGCTATATTAAATTAATATTTTTTACTCACATTCTAAGATTACTCACATATTAAGTTGGACATGAAATGAAGATGTATGTTAGTTTGAATAAAAGGTTTAAAAAGTCCATGAATGTGTTAAACTGATTCACCCCCCCCTCTCAGTTTAACTAAGAGTTCAACAATTGGTATCAGAGCAGGTTCCTTTGTACAAGTCTAACAACTGAAAGGAGATCCTAGGTTCCCAAGATGGCTAGTAAAGAAGGATGCTCAACCAATAAAGCCCCTTTCTTCACTGGTGAAAATTATGCTTTCTGGAAAATCAGAATGAGGACATATATAATGTCTCTAGGAATAGAAGTCTGGGCTGCTGTGGAATTAGGATATGCCCCGAAGGCAACTGACACAGAAAAAGACTCAAAACAAGATTTTGTGGCTAATGCAAAAGCCATGAATGCCATCCTGAATGGATTATGTGAAGCAGAGTTTATTAAAGTAATGCACAAAGACAATGCCAAAAAAATATGGGATACTCTTGAAAACATACATGAGGGAGACCAGAAAGTAAAGACTGCCAAACTTCAAGTCTATAGAGCCCAGTTTGAAAACTTAAAAATGAATGATGATGAAGACATTGCCAGTTTCTTCCTAAAAGCTGCAGAAATTATTAATAATATGAAAGCTCTTGGAGAAAAAATGCCAGAAAGTATAATTGTGCAAAAGATTCTAAGATCTCTTCCATCCAAGTTTAATCCAAAGGTGTCTGCAATAGAAGAAACAGCTGATTGGGAGACCTTGACCATGAACCAGCTACTTGGAAATCTAACAGCCTATGAAATGAGGCTCCCACAGAAGAAGCCAAGTACGAGGGAAGCAACCTTTAAAACAGAAAAGAAGAAAGAAGAAGAGGGAGACATATGCTCTTGCTCGGATGAAGAAGAGGCAAAGTTTGTCAAGAAATTGGATAGAGGCTCAGGTAAATACAAAGGTAAAATTCCCTTCAAGTGATTTAACTATGGAAGAGTTGGAAACTATGCTGCTAAGTGTCCTCACAAAAAAGTAAGAAATCAGGCTGAAGAATCAGAGAAAAACACATCAAATAACTGGCAGAAAGGAAAGAAATTCAGTAGAAAATCCTTCTATGCTCAACAAGATAGCAGTACATCTAGAAGGTCATAGAATTTTTACTGATGGCCATAGAAGATCTTGAAGGTCTCTTGCTAGAAGTTGAGAAAGAAGGGGAAGTTGACCTTGAGGGGGAACTAAGAAGTGCTCTGGAGGAGATTGACAGACTCAAACTAAAATGCAGAAAACAAAAAGAGATTCTCCTCAAATGTGTGAAAGAATAAGAAAATTCAGAAGTCCTCATGCAGCTGAAGGTAAAGCTTGAAGAAGCCATGAAGATAGAAGATATATTACTTCAGCAAATCAAGGATAAAACTCGAGAACAAGAGAAGCTGGAAGAAGAAATTGTATATATGAGGAAGAAATTAGAAAGTGCTCAACAGAAAGTGTCTATATACCCTTCTCAAATGACAAGCTATGGTAAGTTGAATGAAATCTTGGATGCTCAAAGATCTCCTCTAATAAAAACTGGGATAGGCTATGAAGGAGAATCAAGTAAAGGCAAAGAAAAGGAAAACAAAAATATAATTTTTGTGAAAGCAACGAAGGCTAATGAAGCAGCTCAAATAATTCCTACAAAGGAAGAAACATGTAATGAGAGAGACAGAGACTAGAAGAAACCTCTAATAACAAAGATTGCAACAAATACTAAGACAACAGAGAAAGGATCATACACTCCTGATTATATCAAATTTGGAAGCCATCAAAGGAGATTCTTGCCTCCTATGAAGAATGCCACCTGTTATGTCTGCCACAAGCTGGGACACATTGCTGCATATTGTCATGCAAGGAGGAGTAATTCAAACCAGCTAAAGATGAAAACAGTAAAGAGACTGTCTCAAGCAAACAAATGGAAAAGACAACCTTACATCAGGTACGCAAACAGTTTCTATGGTTACTATTTTTATTGTAAGGAATTTGGCCATAAAATCGTTGAGTGTAGAAAGTATGGACAAAGATTGATGTTTAACACCTCAAGGAGGTTTATGATTTAAAGAAATTTTGTTCATACTCATAACTCTACAAAAATTATGATCAAATTTTGTGTATGCAATCAAGTTGGACATATACCTTCCAAATGTCCTCTAAGAAAATGTAGTCCATCATCCCACAAAAGATCCCAAACAAAAGGGTGCTTCCAGTGGATAAAGAAGGAGAATAAATGTGACCTGGCCCTAACTGCTCAAGACTTGAAAAGCCAGTGGTACCTGGACAGTGGCTGCTCAAAACATATGACTGGAGACAAAAGCAAGTTTATAACTCTTGATAAAAAGAAATATGGCAATGTTACTTTTGGCAATGATAAATCAGTAAGATCAAGGGAAAAGGCTCAGTCAGCATAGATAATGGAAGAGGAAAGGCCCAAGATGTACTATTTGTAGATGGGCTGAAAGAAAATTTACTGAGTGTCAGTCAGATGTGTGACAAAGGCTGTGAAGTTGTCTTTAGAGCACAAGATTGTGAAGTCAGATCAAGCACAACAGGAAAGACTCTGCTCAAAGGTGTTTGAATAGAGAGTAATGTTTACATAGTAAAAGAGGAGGATGAAGCCTGCCATCTTAGCAAACTTGAGGAGTCATGGTTATGGCATAGGAGATTGGGACATCTCAGCTTCGACCATATCATCAGACTGAGCAAGAAGAAAGCTGTCAGAGATATGCCAGAAATAAAAAGGCCTTCAAATGCCATATGCAAATCTTGTCAATTGGGGAAATAGAATCGCACATCCTTTAGATCTAAAGATGAGCTATCAACAAGAATACCACTCCAGCTTGTGCACATGGACCTGTGTGGACCTGCTAGAACTAAGACACCAAGTGGAGAGTCCTACTTCATGCTGATAATAGATGATTTCTCCAGAATGACATGGGTTTCTTTTCTCAAGAACAAATTAGAAGCACTGGAAAAGTTTAAGACATTCAAAGCATTAGCAGAAAATCAAACTGGACGCAAGCTAAAATGTATCAGATCAAATAGAGGAGGAGAATTCACAAATTATGACTTTGCAGACCTATGTAATGAACATGGAATAAAGCAACAATTTACCATTGCAAGGACACCTCAGCAAAATGGAGTAGCAGAGAGACAAAACAGGTCTGTACAACAAATGACCAGTGCTATGATGCAAGAGAGTAACATTACTCAAACCTTTTGGGCAGAAGTTGTACACACAGCAATACATATTCTAAACAAAGCTCATTTAAGACCTAACAGTGACAAGACACCTTATGAGCTATGGCATGGTAAACCTGCATCAATCAAGCACTTTAGAGTCTTTGGCAGCAAGTGCTACATAAAGAATAATGATGAAAATCTGAGGAAGTTTGATGCAAGAGAAGATGAAGGAATACTCTTAGGATATGCATCCAAGAGTAAAGGATACAAATGCTACAACAAGACTCTTCGAAAAAAAGTGGAAAGTATTGATGTAAGATTTGATGAAGAACTTCCAAACAAGACAAGAGATATAGATTGCAGCAGCCATCTTGAAAATCATGAAGAAGAGGACCAAGATGATGAAGAAACAAGAAAAACATCAGAAAATGTTGAACTGAACTCAAAAACCCCCTCAAGACACACTCAAAATAACCATCCAGAAGATCAAATCATAGGAGACAAGAGTGTAGGATGCGAGCAAGAAGCGAATGGCCCCGAACGGTGGAAGAAGTATACATATGATATTGTCTTAAATAGAACGAAAAGTTTGAAGAAGCCCAACAGGACAAGTATTGGGTAAGCGTGAATGAAGAATTGGACCAAATTGAGAAGAATAATACCTGGGAACTAGTTCCTAGACCAATTGAGAAGAATATCATTAGTTCAAAATGGGTATTCAAAAGCAAAATGAATGAGCAAGGACAAGTAACCAGGAATAAAGCCAGGCTGGTCTGCAAAGGATGCTCACAAATTGAACGACTTGATTATGAAGAAAAATTTTCCTGTGCAATAGGAATGGAAACTGTCAGAATGTTCTAACGTTGCATGCTGCAAGACTTCAAGGTATATCAAATGGATGTAAAATGCCTTTCTTAATGGAGATCTAGAAGAAGAAGTGTACATGGAACAACCGGAAGGCTTCTCATTGACAGACAAAGAAGACTATGTGTGCAGACTGAAGAAGGCCCTATATGGACTGAAACAGGCTCCTCGTGCTTGGTACTCAAGACTGGACAAATATTTTCAAAAACAGGGTTTTAGGAGAGGTGGAGTAGACAGCAATCTATACATAAAATCCCATGAAGATGAACTCCTGATTGTTGTAGTATATGTTGATGACATTATGTTTGGAAGCAACAAAGAGGAACTAGAAAAAGGGTTTGCTGATGAGATGAAAACATAGTTTGAAATGTCTATGATTGGAGAGCTCAGTTTCTACTTGGGACTGCAAATTCAGCAAAAGAACACAGGCACATTCATTTCTCAAGAAAAATACTTAAAAGAAATGCTGAAAAAATTCAAAATGGACGCCAAACATGTGTCCAACTCCATGACCACGAGTTTGCAAGCTATGTGTTGATGATGGGTTTGCTGATATAGATCAAAAGCTCTACGAGATCCATGATCGGAAGTCTATTGTATCTAACTGCATCAAGACCAGACATCATGCTAGCAGTAGGACTAGTGGCTAGATATCAAGCAGCACCTAAACAAAATCACCTTCTTGTAGTCAAAAGAATATTCATATATCTACAAGGAACAACACAGTATGGAATTTGGTATCCTAAAAGAAGAAAACTTCACTTTATCAGCATACACAGATGCAGATTGGGCCAGCTGTGAGGATGACAGGAAGAGTACAAGTGAAGGTGCATTCTATCTAGGAGAAAGTATGGTGGCATGGTTAAGCAAGAAACAAACATCTATCTCCCTATCTACAGCAGAAGCAGAATATATTGCAGCAGCAACATGTTGTACTCAAGTCATGTGGATGAAGCAAACTCTACAAGAAATGAAGGTAAGCATTGACGAACCTATCTCAATTAAATGTGATAATACAAGTGGTATAAGTATATCTAAAAATCCTGTGCTTCACTCAAAAACTAAGCATATCCCAATCAAGTATCATTTTCTCCGAGAACAAGTGGCTCAGAAGATAGTAAAACTGGAATATGTACCAACAAAAGAACAGACATCTGATATATTTACCAAACCTCTTACTGGAGAACCATTCCAATATTTGAGGGATAAAATAGGGGTAGTATATGTAGATGCTACTCTCTGATATAAAGAGAAATCACAGTCTCAGGGGGAGAACATAAATGATAATATCATTCCAGGGGGAGATCATCCAGCAAGGAAAACATGAATTAGGTCCTTAGGATCAAAGGATTAAGACAAAAGAACACCAAGTTATTATCCTAGAGTTGTCTGCATTATTCAAGCATGAAAAGGTCAATTATAGAACAAAGCATCAGTTTGAATCCAATCATACATCTCTGATTAGATAAAAGCTGATACATCTGTATTCTATGAAGTATCATTATTCTCACTTTTAGCTCTATACAAGTGAAAGAACTGTATCAATTTACAGTTTATATTCAAATTTGATAATCCTCAAAGTGTTCTCTCAACAAGTCTTATACATCACTTTGGAGCAGCATGGTACAAAGTCAGCAGAAGAGGACCTAAACATAACTCAGAGAGAGGAAATGCAAAAAGAAACCCTTTTCCATTGATGTCAAAGGGGGAGGAAAAGAAAACAATAGGAGGAAGAGAAGGCAAACAGGAAGAGCAAGCAACAGGAGAAAGAGCAGGAAAACAGAGAAAATGTATTGCCATCAATGCCAAAGGGGGAGACTGTTGGAAATGTTGCCATTGATGTCAAAGGAGGTAGCAGATGTAGAGACAGGAATAGTTACAAGGAGACAAAGACGGACAATGGAGGCAGCAAAGAAGCAAACGAATGAAGCAAAGGAGATAGGAAGAGGCAGAGGAAATGAATATAAAGGAGAAAGGCAGAGGCAAAGGAAGCAAATACAGAGGCAGAGCCATTATCACAGGCAGATCAACAGAAGCAGCAGAGGCAAAGCCACGGCTGTTATTGCAGAGAAACAACTGTTATTCCGAGAATCTTTTACACAGCTGGGCATTACACATAACATAAATTACATTCCGGGCTTTATATTCAAATATGCAGTGGAATGCAATGAGATTGGATATGCTTTGAATCAGTTGACATTCACTGTCTGAATTATGTTTAAAATTAATCCCTAGTTTTGAACAAAGCACTTGTATTCGATTGACATGAAGGTTATATATATGGTCTATATATATGCATACACCGAAGAATTGTGCATTATATATATATGGTAGGACTGTGTGGAAATGCCAGAGACCAAGGCCACTTATGAATGGAGCGGAACCATAGTCGTAACAAAGAATATATATATAATTGAAATGCGATGAATAGTTGTATATATATATATATAATTGAAATCGTGGAACCAAAACACGGAGCGTGAGGAGGAGTGGAAATAGTGATGAATGAAGCCCGACGGTTTGGAGGGCTTGATGCAGCGGAATGGTGGTCACACACCACTGTCACGGAAAGTGGTATTGAAGGAATGGGCAGCGATTCCATAGAATGCCTTACGTGTGTCCCCGAGTGAAATTGGAAAACCACTTTTTATTGTGCGCCATCGCGAGTTATGGTCTGCGCATGTTGATCAAGCGATATCCATTGGATCGGGCAACAGGATATCGGTCGTTGGATAGGCGAGGGAATTTAATAAGGTACGTCACGGAGTGGGCCCGAGTACTGTACACAAATGAAGGGAAAATGGTTATTAAACTTTGGTCATAATATTACATGGGCGAAGGTCAAGAATGTCATTCCGGACGCCTCGTATATGGTGACAAAGGTTAGTCATTATCCCCCGCGGAATTTAAAAATGAATGGTTTAATATATCCGAAAACTTTGGATATAGTTCAAGGTATTTTATTTAAATATTGCAACTCGGACATACGAAGACTAAGACCATATGTTTACGATTGTGAAGTCAACACACTATGAAATATATGGGAATGTAATATAGTTTGATGTTATAAAGCCACGGACTATTAATAATTGTTAATGCTTGACTCGGAGATGGGCATACGATGAAGTGAATACATGGGTCCTCACATTTAGTGGGAAACATATATATATGCTGATATATATACTACGCTGATATTTAATATAGTGGGCTGTAATATTGCTCCGAAATTGTATTAAAACATTAATTAGGTTTATTACATGAGCATATTATGTACTATATGGGTTTTATAATCGCGAGTATAAAAAGCCTCCACAGTTGATTAAAGTGCCAGCCCAAGAGATTAGAACCTTGAAAGTTTGCCCAGATTTAAAATCAGCTGTTATATTAAAAAGCAGTTATAAATGCAGCATGTGCACAAAGTATAGTGAACAGGAATAAATACAGGAATGAAGTGAACATATGGAATATGCCAATGACAGTGAACAAAGAGTATGCAGAACTATTTCTTTACAGCAGCAAGAAAAGACAAATCCAGCAAATCCAAAATCCAGAAAAGGAGCTGAATGGAATTGAGATGTATAACTGAAAAAAATGAAAATGTAAATATTTTTTATTGTTTGTGATGCAAATGCAAGTATCCCAAGGAAAAGAAAAATCCCACTATAGCATGAAATTTTGTACACATTATAATTTTTATTGAGTTTGATAAAGGAATGAGAAGATAGAAGTCAAAAGGTCAAAGCTATTCACTTCAAATTCTCTGAGGAATGTAAAGAGTCATGTAATGAACTCTATATATAATATCACATTAATATGCAGAGTGTGGGTGTGAAGAATAGAGAAGGAAGAATATAAAAGATTGAGACAGAGAAAAATTAAGAGAGGCAGAGCAGAAAGAGATGCTACAAAACAGAGCTGATATCTGAGGTAAATCAGCAAACATTCAGTTTGACATATTGAGGAAGTTGGAGCTTCCCTATCAAGTTGCAGCTTGATAGCTGTCAGTTGTAGCTGACTGAGGTTGGAACCTCCTGTAGGTTGGTGCCTGCAGAAAAACAGTGGTGAGAGGGAGTTGGAGCTTTCCTTTGCATCACAACAATAATAAGATGTGGTTTTCTCCCTTTATGGGTTTCCACTTATATCTGGTGTCTCTGTGCATGATGTTTATGTGTTGATCTGATTTATATATTCTACTTAATACCTGCTACTCTCATATTAAAGTCTGTTGTTATATTAAATTAATATTTTCCGCTCACATTCTAATATTACTCACATATTAAGTTGGACATGAAATGAAGATGTATGTTAGTTTGAATAAAAGGTTTAAAAAGTCCATGAATGTGTTAAAATGATTCACCCCCCCCTCTCAGTTTAACTAAGGGTTCAACAGAACCTCCCAAGGGATAAGGCCTCCCTTCCACTATTGTAGGGATCCCAAACTCCTCCTCTCCTCTATAAATATAACCTTCATCCATTGATGAAGGGGTTGAATGGCTGAATGGCTGAATGGCTGAATGGTTGAGTCTCCAAGTTCCAAAGAGCCATCAGAGCCTTATGCTGCAAGAGCCTTGATTCATTCCCTTAAGGCCAAATCCAAGCAAGGAGATCATTACCGAGACATCCGAAGAGAGAGGTTTGTCTCATCCCCGACAGGCTTTTTCAAGACGTGTTCCGCTGGCGACCCTCCGAAGGAGAATTCAGTGTCAGAGCTATGGTTTTATTCTTCTTTGATTGATTAATGATAAGCGACTATTGGTTATGGTTCCACTCCTGTTGTTGATTATGATGACGAGTTATGTCTTCTCTGACTGAAATATAGTTGCATATACTGGATTTTACGCTTGCGTTTGTTTTGTTTCTTGCGTGTGCAGGTGTCCGATCACGGAGATCGTGAGGATTGTGATCTGCCAGAGCTAAGGAACGGGAGTGCTACTTTCTCTACAAGCGACAGCGTTGGATTCCAGGTAAGCCTTCATCGCTAGTTGGTTTATTTGCAGTTAGGAACCTGCACTATAGCGTGAACGATTATTGCTAGACCCGTTCTGGGCTAGTAGGGATCGCCTCTGTCCGCAGAGGGTATTTACCTCCACAACAAATTGGCGACTCCGGTGGGGATCATCTAGCTTGTTTTTGCTCTACTTTGTAAGCTACAGATGGAGCCTGAAGTTAGCCAGATAGCCTTCGAAATGCTATTGCTCTGCATTAGCAAAGTAGATCAAAGATGCTTCAGTCAATATCCGGTTTAGTTTATGAACTGAACACTTGGAGTATTGTCTCGTCTTTTCGGTTGTTTCTCGATTCTGCTTGCTTGATCAGCTCTTTTGGCTGGCTCTTCTTGTGTTTGGCTTTTGGTTCAGCCCCAGAGGATCAGATCTGACCTCTGCTTTTCTGATTTTTCACCTTTTCATAGTTGGCTTGATTGGCGCGAGTTTAGCCTTGACAGTCGCGCCAGTTGGCACAGGTTGCCAGTTCATCACTCGCGCCATCCCCTGTCTGGCACGGATTACAGCCAGACATTCACGCCATCTCCTGTAGGTGCTAGGGTTTACCCTTGTTCAGAAGTTTCTTTTGGTCAGTACTTTGCTTCTGGGTTTGTTAGGGATTCTGCTTGAAGTGGTAAGTCTGGTCTTGGTTGGGAGAAATTCTTTGTTTTTTCATTTTCAGGCGTTGGCGCTTGTTTTCAGTTAACAACCCGCGCCAATTGGGCATTGGCGCTAGTTATCAGTGAGCAAGTCGCGCCAGTTGGCGCTAGTTGTCAATGACAAAGTCGGGCCAATTTCAGGGTGTGTAAAAATTGAGATTTTTTCCCTAAATCCTTCACCAGTGTGTCTTTCCCTTCTGGTCTTTTCACTATATGAGCATAGATTACATTGCTCATTGTTTGAAATGTCTTCTTTCCATGATTTTTTGATGTAAAAGGGAATGAATGCCTTGTTTTTATCTCTTTCTTTGGAAGTCCTCTTTGTGTTTGACCTCATATGTCTTGTCGCCTTTTGAGGGATTTCGTTACAAAGTGTTTGAAACAACGATTGCATTCTTAGTGTTTGTTTGCATCCCTTTTGCATTCATCCTTCCATTAAGAAGATTTGCGGTCTTTTAGTTTTTGTCTCATAGTTTTATTTTCATTAAAATGCATTAGATCACATTGAATTGAAAAGTATTTTTTGAGATCCATCATTGAACTTAGATTACATTGTTTAATGATTGAAAACTAGAAATCGCTTTGAGTGCATTCTCTTTTATTAAAAGCATGCTTTAAGTAGATTCTCATTTCATCGAAAAATGCATTCAGTGCATTCTTATCATTTCAAAAGGAAAAAGGAAATTGTGCATAGATTACAATTGCATCGTTTTCAGAAAAGAGGATTTTGCATAGATTACATTGCATCATTCGCATCGTTGAATGTTTTGGGATACTTTTGGATAGTGAAAGTCATCTAGTTCGGAAAAGTTTCTTTTTTAGTGTTGTTGTTTGTTGCATCATTGTTTGAAGCTCTTCCCTTAACTAGATATCATTCATCGAATTGAAAAGTTTTCTTTTCTCATATAGCTTCATATAGGATATTATTAGATGACATACGGTAGGGCTTGAAAACTGAAACATAATTGAAGATAAACATTAAAATTTATTCAATTTACACTAAGGCAAGCATTGAAACATTAACACAACATTTAGAGGTCTAGGCTAGAGACGTGTTCCGGTGTCTTTAAACCTAGTAGTTGTCATTCGCCTCTCGGCTTTAGACAGCACTAGTACGGACTTGTGCTCCCCGTACCGTCGCGTATATAAAGGGAGACCCCACTAGGTTTCTATCCTTTATCCATAGGAAGCCAAGTTTGCTGCCTTATACCCGTGATACACCAGACACAGCATTCAGGGAGATTGCCTGCACGTACGTCAAGTCCTTGGTTGATTTCTCCTTCATTTTTGAAACCAAGGTGTATATTGCAGTTCACGGTTATTTGGTACACCCTTTGCCTAGTATTCCTGAGCAGTCATTTTGATCTTTTCTGACTCTTTAAACTCGAAAGGATCATCAAGCACTTGTCCTTTCATGCTTGTCTCAAAACTGAAAGAGATAGAGTCACCTTTCATCTGTTTTTTGACTCTTAAAACATGAAACGGTGAAGTTTCTAAGTTTCGATGTGGTAAAATAAATCACCTACGACCACACGCCCTTTTAGATTTTCTTGTTGGTCGTTTGATTGTGTGCCTTGGTTTTTAGCCTATGTGCGATTTTCAGTTGTTTTGATGGCAACTTTTCCGGACTTCACCAACCAAGGAATCCCCTCCGATGGGAATCCTAGTCCTTTTCCTCCTTTTGGAAATGTTGGCGCTCCTTATATGGCAATGTTGTCCCTTCCTGGGTTAACTGTTGGGTTGCCTGTTTGGTTGTTTTCAACCTCTGTGGTCCCAAATGTCTCGGCTACTGGTCAATCAGTTCCTCCACCTGAACAACATTATGTTGATTCCAAGGTGGACCTCTCCCCTTCTTCGCCTGTTTCTGCATCCTCCTCTTCTACTTCTCCTAGTGAAAGTCTGGATTCAAGTAACCAAGTGGCTAAGAAGAAGAAGAATAAGACAAAGAAGAAGAAGTCTGATAAAGGAGAGGCTAGCTCTGCAGCTATTGTGCCTAAGAAGCCTTCCGTTGATAAACCTCCCAACCCTCCACGGAAATTCAAGTTCCCTTGCATGTTGGTCACGGGAAACCATCTTCTTCGAGATTTCCCTAGCATTCCCAAGGTGCTCGAAGCATGGTCCAATGGTCGTCCGCCGTTGCCTTTGGCTTTCGGGAGTTAGGTTGGGGGCACGTCTTCAGTTAGTGCTGGTAAGGCTCCTAAGAAACAGGGTAAGATTACCAATCCCTGTAAGTTGTGTGAAGGGCACCATTCCATTCACCTTTGTCCATATATGGATGAAGCCAAACGAGTTTTGGACAACTTAACCGGTTCTACACCATGCCTTCCAGCCGGTTATAATCGGCTTTCTTTGAGTCCTCCACCAGCTGATGCCATGATTGGTCAAGAGTCATCCTTGGTTGATCCCGCTCCCTCGGAAATTCAAATTCAGGAATCCGTCCCTGACCAACCATTGGTAGTGGGATCGGTTGAACTGGCCCCACCAATCGTGCACCAGGTCTTTTCCGTGGAGATTAGATCCCACATCCCTCAGGTTCTTCTTGTTTCTTCAGATTCCTCAGGTTTGGAGACAGATTCTCCTGTCCCTGTACCTCAAGAAGCTGCTCCTCTGCTTCAAGTGATGGAGGTCTCGGAGGATACTCCTCCTGCCTTCGAGATGGAGGTCGTGGAGGATGATCCTTCTTCTTCCGTAACACCAGGGGAAAACCATCTCGATTCAATGGTAGCCCCTCTGAGTAGTTTGGTCGCTTCCTTTGATTGGAGTCGATTTGTGGGATACCGCCTTCCGTCTTATGTGCCTTTTGAGATAACAGTACAGGCCTTTGGTCTGGTTGTACCCAGCACCATTATAGACGAAGGTGCGTCTGTTAGTGTTAATCCTCAACTACTTGGCACGCTTTCGGTTCACCGCCGCTTGCGCCTGTTACACAGAATCTGTTGGCATTTAACAGAAGAACGAGTCAATCATTAGGGATCCTTCCAAGGTTACCTGTCACTTTGGGAGGTAAAACCGTCCATATGGACATGATGGTTGTTCCAGGCCCCTTGGATTTCAATTTGCTTTTGGGGCGCGATTACACCTATGCCATGGGAGCGCTTGTCTCCTCCCTCTTTCGTGTGGTCTGTTTTCCACATGAAGGACGGATTGTGACCATTGATCATCTTTCATTCTTTGGTCCTGATGTGGCAGCTGGCCCGCCATCATCCCTTCCTAGTTTTTATCCACCCATTGTATCTTCCCCACTGCAGGTCAACTATGTGGCTACCTACCCCATGCCCGTACCTAGTGATAGTACCGTTTTGCATCAGGTGCTGGGGGCATTGGGTCCTGACTTCCAAGATGTTTTCCTTCCATCGGGAGTGGAACTCTTGGAAGCGATGACTTCTTTTTCATTATGATGAGGTCGTTCGGAGCAGAGTTCCTTGTCTTGTGTCAAGCTCCTTAAAAATGAAACAAGGTCTTCGGAGCAGAGTTCCTTGTCTTGTGTCAAGCTCCTTAAAAAATGAAACAAGGTTGTCAGAGCACAGTTCGTTTTCTTGTGTCAAGCTCCTTAAAAAATGAAACAAGCTTGTCGGAGCAGAGTTCCCTGTCTTGTGTCAAGCTCCTTAAAAAATGAAACAAGGTTGTTGGAGCAGAGTTCCTTCTCTTGTGTCAAGCTCCTTAAAAAATGAAACAAGGTTGTCGGAGCAGAGTTCCTTTTCTTGTGTCAAGCTCCTTAAACCATGAAACAAGGTGTCCTGAGGATAGTTCTTTTAATGTGTCAACCTCGTTAAAATAATGAAACACGCTCTTGTTCAATTCGAGTCTTTGATCAGATCTTGTAAAATCCCAGTCAAGTCTTTCTTAGATCTCGTAACTTGAACCTTCACTTCATCTTCCTTTCATATGGACTGAAGCTTGGGGGGCATGTACCTCGAATTGAGTCACCATGCTAGGGGCATGCTTAATATTTCAAGCATAGTTTGTTTCTGTTTCAAGTTTGTGTAAAAAATAAAACCGGTTTCAAGCATAGTTTATCTTTGTTTCAAGCTTGTGTAAAAATGAAACCAATTTCAAGCAGAGTTCCCTGATTTCAAGCTTGTGTAAAAATGAAACCATTCCCATTTTACCTCTTGTGATTGCCATTTTATCTGCCTGTTTTGCTATATGAGCCTTGGTTTTCTCACTCCATCGTCACTATCTGCTTGGCCGATCATATGCCTTCACTTGGTGGTTTTACCTGTTCCTGAGGAACCGCTGCGATGAGTGGTCTTGTTAGCCAGCCTCTTAACCTTTACTTGTTCTGAGCAGTTCCACTATTACCGGAACCAATAGCTACCCTTTATACCACTCGTTCCTCCAGGAGGAGTCATCTTTCAGCTCTTTTCTGACTCTCTAAACATGAAAAGATTGCTGAGTCCCTTGTCGTTTCGATCTCGTTAAAGTGGACGCGAAACGACATCTACCCAGTATACGTTTACCCCTTTTTCGGGCTGGGATAGATTATTTACGAAAAAGGAATACCCTAGCCTATCATGAATAGGAGGTTTTCTCAGACATAGTTCTCTACCTTTTCAGGTCTGAGGAACTATTTACAAAAAGGGACCTTTGGAGTTTACTTTTCTTCTATCTTTTCAAACTCTCTAAACATGAAAAGACATCGAGTTTTTCCTTTTTTAGATTCGTTAAACCTTGATGACATTGGATTCAGTTGTAATGACGATATTCGAGTTTATCCTTCCTAGGGCTCGTTAAATGTACTAGGATGGATTCGTCCGAAGGGCGGAATTATATGACAAGCATATGGTATCCTCTTCAAGCTTGTGTAAAAATAAAGAGGTACTCGCCATGAATGGTGGGGAAAATGGAGCTAACATCATTGTCGTGTCGGCAGTATGTCGCTCTTGAACATGGCACTTGTCTGCATTCGTGTCAGGTTGGGGACATCTCATCTCGTTTTCCACTTGCCTCCGTGGGTTTGGGTGATCCCTTTTGACCTCTCATCTACTCTTTGCCTCGTCATCATGACCTCTGATCTTTTGATGTCAAATACTGCCAAATCCACTGTCTCGCCGTCGATATGTTCAAGAGAAGTTAACCTCTGCAAATTTCAACCTTCCTCTGATTCTCATCTGATCTTGATTCACAAAGACATTATGTTCCTCTATCTCGCGTCGATGATGTGGGAAACACCATGGCCCACCTTTGATCAAGATCACTTCCTGTCGACTTTAGCTCATTATTCGAGAAGCTGATCTAGAGACTCCTTTCTGGTACCTTGGAGCCTGCATGCCTCAATGGCAGGTTCTTCACGTTCGACGTGAGGTTTTCATCACTGACCTCCGATCGAGTGATGCTACGGGTGTTTGACGCCAGCTCATTGATTCACATGCTGTAGATTGTACCTGTAGTACCTTGAGGGCCATTGTAATTATTGGTGGTACCTCTCGCATCTGTTAATAGCTTTCATCATCAGCTGGCAATCAGGCGATGTTCTTGCATGTTCGACTTCAGCTCACATATTCGCATGCTTGAGCTTGTACTTTATTCGGATCGAGATGGAGGGCAAGACCCTGGATTCCTATCTATTATAATCCAGGCTGCGATTTTGTGTATTATTATGATTAGTTACATGACACACTGATTGGATGGTTGTGACCATACCTGAGTCTATTTATCGATCCTCACTGGATGGCTGCGTCCATGCCTCAGATCTGGATTATTACATACTCTGTTATGGATGGTTGCGCCCATACCACATATATATCATGTATTTGAGATATCAGTTGTACTTCTCTATTCAGGTTTTCCAACGACGGTGTTTTCAGTTGGACACGTTCTCGTAAAGCATTTCAACCCTCTCTCTCTTTCGGGCCTCATGCTTTAGGGGGCATCTGTTACACAGTAATTTTTCACCATCCCTGCAATCCCCATATCGCCCATTGGAGGGTCATTTCTATGACTAATAAGCAGTGTCATGCCTTGCAAATACCATCATTGCATCCCTTTGCATGAGGACAACATTTCTTCTCTTGATCATTTCCTGAGCAGACCCCTAAAAACACCTGTTTTTGCCTTGGCGCTGGTAGCCCGTTATGTACTTGTGCCAATGAGGAAATTTAACACTGAGCCCGTGCCAATTGGTGCTCTGTCCCAGTTAAGCACCCGCGCTAATCTACTTTTGGAAAGTTTTTTAAAAAAAGAGGTGAAGTTTCGATTACAACAACTTCGTGGATGAGTCATCAGGAGTGGTTTCGACTGAATAACCATGGCCTTCCTCCTTTGGCCTCTTGTTTCTAGCTTATGGGGAACCTCCCAAGGGATAAGGCCTCCCTTCCACTATTGTGGGGATCCCAACTTCCTCCTCTCCTCTATAAATATAACCTTCATCCATTGATGAAGGGGCTGAATGGCTGAATGGCTAAATGGCTGAGTCTCCAAGTTCCAAAGAGCCATCAGAGCCTTATGCTGCAAGAGCCTTGATTCATTCCCTTAAGGCCAAATCCAAGCAAGGAGATCATTATCGAGACATCCGAAGAGAGAGGTTTGTCTCACAGGCTTTTTCGAGACGTGTTCTGCTGGCGACCCTCCGAAGGAGAATTCAGCGTCAGAGCTATGGTTGTATTCTTCTTTGATTGATTAATGATAAGCAACTATTGGTTATGGTTCCACTCCTGTTGTTGATTATGATGACGGGTTATGTCTTCTCTGACTGACAAATAGTTGCATATACTGGATTTTACGATTGCGTTTGTTTTGTTTCTTATGTGTGCAGGTGTCTGATCACGGAGATCGTGAGGATTGTGATCTGCCAGAGCTAAGGAACGGGAGTGCTACTTTCTCTACAAGAGACAACGTTGGATTCCAGGTAAGCCTTCATCGCTAGTTGGTTTATTTGCAATTAGGAACCTGCACTATAGCGTGAATGATTATTGCTAGACCCGGTCTGGGCTAGTAGGGATCGCCTCTGTCCGCAGAGGGGATTTACCTCCACAACACTATGGTTTCCGCATATATTTCGCCCTCAAATATGGGAATGCCGAAGTTAACTTGTACCTTAAAAGGAGTGGTGCCTCCAGAGTGGCTGTCAAATGAAGATATGTCACCTCTGGGTAGCCATCGAAGGATATGGAAAAATTTATCCATCATCGTGTTCCTCTGTTTCTCGACGGCCTCCTCGAGCAATATTTTTATAGGATATCCTACTCCCTCATCTTTCTTTTCTTCTGCCATGGGAGGCCATCGGGGGTTGCGAGGCTGATCTTGCAAAGGTTCAACCAGATCGAGCCCTAACTCCTTATACCCCGATCTCGTTGGGGACATGAAAAGAAAGATAGAGATTCAAGAAGACCACTTTGATACTACTGATCCAGACTTATGTAGGAACGCAATAAAATACATAAATAAACATAAACGCAGAGATGTAACAGAAATAAAGCTTCATTTCATTAATATCAAATAACTGAAATAAGCTTACATACATAATGGAAATAAACTATCTCGGGCGATGGTAGCTTATCTCTAAGAAGAGATGTTGCTGCTACATGCCTCTAAACTATGTTACAATGAGGCTCAAGGGCCTTTTTATTATTGAACAACATGGGAAAACCATAAAAAACCAAAGCCCTAACCCTAGGAGATGGAACACCAAGATTTTTTGGGCTCAGTTGGATTTAGTTGGGCAACCAACTTCGCGGGGTCGTAACTTGGTCATATTATCTTCGTTTGGTGCATATGATATATCGTTGGAAAGTTCTCTTCAATTTCTGTAATATTTTCCATAGGCCCTTGCCTATGGCTATGGGCCTACTGCGGACCTAAAAATATGCCGTTTAGGGGTTCAAAACTGCTCCAGAATTTTAGGACCTGACAAATTGCTAAAAATAGTAAATGCTATTACAAACAAGAAAACTGATGAAACTGATTAGAGGTCTAGGTGGAATAGGAGGGTGGCCACCATATACACTTGGATCGTCTATTTAATGGACGATGAGGAAGATGAGATTCATCATTCCTTCATCCATTCTCTTGGGAGAAAAGTGTTGTGAGACAAAGGATTCCATAGCAGTAGTACGTTGATTGAGGTCTTGGTGGTGGCCAAATGTAGAAATATTATGTGCAGTTCAGCCTACAGTTAGGAGGAGAGTCTTCCCAAAAATATTTGGTGCGCTTTGCAAAATTCAAAGAGAATTCAACTTCAAAATCACAAGTAAGGAATATCGTTGATACAAGTAAGTCATCTCTACTCATGTTTTTTGAAAATTCTATGTTAAATAGTTGAATAATTGGGTGTTGATTACTAATCATATAAATTGATATAATTATTTGTATATTTTAAATTGGGGTTGTTACAGAGGTGGTCTCAGGAAAATCACAAGGGTTGAGGGTGGAGATGCTTTTCTTCGGGTGAACCCTTGACAAGTGGGTGGAGACAGGAAAAAATCCTTTGGGTGTGGTGAAGAAATTCTGAGGCATCCAAGCTTGTATTGATTTTGGTGATTTGTGGACCTAGTGTGAGGTGAAATCCCTGTGGCTTAAGGGTGGAGATGGTTTTCCTTTGGATCCCCTATTTGGTTATGTTTTAGTTTATCCCATGTAATCCCAAATTCATGCTTGGAATATGGTATGGGGATTATTGGGTGGAAATAAATAATTGGTTCAGCCCAATATATGGTCAGGTGGAACATGGAAGTCCCTGAATTGGTTGGGGGGTTGTCTACCGACGTAACAGAATAGCTCGGACGACAGTTTTTTGCCGAGATTTGGTAAACAAAATTCAAAAATTCAGGTAGTTGAAGTTTTTGAATTTCATTTTTTATGATGAAAATGGATTCAACACCATCAAAACCCTTAGGGTGCCCAAAATACTGAATTTTAATGACTGTAAACCATATTTTTCAAAAATATTTACCGGAACTTTTCATAATCTTACCAGAATTTTAGGGTTATTCTGTGGTTTTTTTAGACTACGGCCTTGGTTGGTACTATGCATATGTTAATATGTGTTATTCTTTAATGAAGATTAATGAGCACAAGTTTTTTTTAAATGTGTTGAATTATGTGACTAGTTTGACATGACTCTATTTATGGTTAAGTGTGTATTACTCGCATAATGTATTTCTTGTTATATGAAGCACTCTTGTTATTGATAAATTTCATGGTTTGAAAATCACTTGGATAATTTATATGAATGCATGATCTCATATGTATTTTATTGCAGCTAGTATGAGATGGAAGCAAGCCTTCTTGATGAACATCTGATGAAACTAATGGAAACAGTGAACAAACTATGCATTCATGACCTACAGGTACCATAGTCACAAAGTGTTTATAAAAATGAAAGTTATGTTCCGGGAAACTATGAGTCACAACAAAGCTTAAGAACAAAGCATGAATACTTGTACATATTGTTGATAGATTTTTGGAAAAGTTTGGGAAATTGGCTTGAATGTTGGCCCTAAAATTCTGGAACAAAGTTTGTGGCGCATTGTTAGAACTAGGAAATTTCGGCCACAAACGCATTGAGGATGGGTATTGCATGCAACTGGAAGCCTCTAGCCACACTAACAAGCATGCATGCATGCGACTGAGAAGTAAATTAGGTAAAGGAGTGGTATAAGCTCAGGGAAAATGATCATGAGGTAAATATAGGTTGATAACAATGTGATCATGTGTCTCTAGGTGTTTGTAGTCAATTCTAAACATGTGGACCCCATTTCCATAACTGCGTCTTGGAAGTTGGGTCATACATGGTAAATGTGGGGTGGGGCGTTACATTTTTTATCAGGTTTGGATTAGATGTGGATATGTTTACTTTGTTCTTGTTCTCGTAAATGAGGATTACGACTAGCTTGAGCTCATAGGGTAATCTTAACTTCAACATTCTTCACACTACTCACAGTTTTAAATTGAATTATGGGTATGAGTAACTTTTGTATTTTATATACAAAATAATATCTATTCAATGTTTTAATCTTAACTTCAACAATATTCAAACTACTCATAGTTGTAAATTCATAAATTCAATTATGTGTTTTAGAAAAGAGAGAAAATAACTAATAATTTTAATTAAGTATTAATAAAAAATAAATTAAATTTATTAAAAAAAAAATTTAATTAGTATTTTTTAAATTTTCTGATTAAATATTGTTAAAAATAATTTTTTTTTTAATTATAAATATCAATAAAATTATATTATAATAAATTAAAATTCATAATAAAATTTTATCCAATTCTAAATCACTAAAAATATTCAAAACATTAATTAAAACTAAAATTGTAAATCATAGAATATCGCTGTGTATCATCATTTTAACAATAAAACCAAAAATATTAACAAAAATCTAATATAAAACATACTCAAATAAATCAAATTAAATGTTAAAATCAACACATATCTGGAAAAAAAAACCTAACACCTACCCTGTGCAATTTCAATCACTATTTGAACAATAATTCATAATCATAACTATGCCTAGAAACCATGGAAGTGTAAGCTTCCGTGGAATGTAAACCAAGGAAATGACTTCAAAGCATTTATCAAATATAGCCTCCACTTTTGTTCCGTTCTTATCCTTTTGCTTTCAATATAAAACAAAGCTTCCGAGTCAAAGTCTAAATTTGCAAGTGCATTAACGAGTTGAAATGATCAATGGAATCAATAGGAATATATACATTTGAACCTGCAAAGAGCAGATAAAATATCACACTGCAAACTCTACATAAATTCTATATATCAATCAAGGATGTTACACACATATTTATATAGGAAATAGTCTCAAGATAGGAAATATATCTTGGACGTATAGTAATTTGGTTGAGAGATTCTCTCAACCACACACTAAACTAGGAAAAAATATAGCTCTAGCTATATCCTATTATGTAGGAACAAACTCCTCAAATAGGGAATTACGACCATAGACAAGTAGGAATTAAATATTTCTAACTCCCCCCCTTAATGACTACTTGTCATGATCTTAATTCACAAAGTCTGGTTGTGGTCAAACATAACAAAGAATATGTCGACGTCCATATAAAGGAGCAACCATCCACCAGAATGCATGGGTACCAACCGCTAGTCCTGTAGGATGTCCTTCACATACATGATTCTGTCAACCATTATCACTGCATATATGTACCTAAAAATCCACCACCATCGGGAAAATTTCATGTGCAGAACCTCCAAAACAAAGAGAGATCAACGCCTTTTTAAGCCAAATATTCATGTCCAAATAACAATCGCTAACAGTTGCGCTGATTGCGCCTTTCGACGCAACTGTCAGATATAAAAGTGTGCCGACCCTCTTGTGCTCAAACACACCAATATCTGAGACCGTGAGCCAAGCGTTACTACAGTCCACCTGCTCCTATGAGCACAAAGCTCCCGTGTACACGTGGCCACAAAGGCACTTTAGCCACAAAGGCGATCCAGCCACTAAGGCTCTATATGTGGTTTTTAGCTCACCACCAACCAGCCACAAAGACGATATATGTGGTTTTTGGCTCACCACCAACTAGCCACAAAGGCGATATATGTGGTTTCTGGCTCACCACAAACCATCACTTTACAGTGACAAAAGATGGTTTCAGGTTGACCATAAACCATTACAAAGTGGTTTTAAGATCACCATGAACTTTCAAATGCCTTTACAAGGCTTACATTCCATACTTCAACATTTGGAGTTTCTGGGTACATATAATGACCATTACAACCACCAACTAGACTTGCTTATAACATGCTAGGGAGTCTATTCCACAAATCCACACTAACTCAAACAGACATCTACTTTGTTGTCCACCATAAATGTTGTTGCTACTTCATTACCTCATCTTCTCCTACATCCTGGGCATCCTTGTCTTTGTCAAATAACTTCTTGGAATTACATGCTTAACTTGTCATTCGTTAGAGTTGCAAATTCTAACAAAATAACTTTACCTACATTGAGTTAGCTAGGCTCAATAAGGCTCAATAATCTTTAAACATGATTCCAAGAAACTAAATAAAAACACTTCACATTAATTTCCCTCTCTGCCCAAAGATGATTATTTCCCAAACATACCAGCAACCATTCCAACGATACCTGTGAGGGGTCTACTGATAAAGAAACCGGATTGATGACTTTTCCACTAGATTCAATGCAGTGCATTCAAACACTGATGATCCAGACATAGGCACCCACAGCCACACAAAGAGAACACAATTTTCCATTCAAGAATAGTAATCCAGGACTCCACGGTCCAATCCTCCGTCGTGTTTCAGTATCCAATTCACTGGCATCGCAACATAATGCCACTTCCCCTGTTCATTGTATCAAGGCTTGGTAACTGCTTCCAAACATGCCTCCTCATGCTTGCTGACATACTGCAACAACTAAGATCCACTATCGAGCTAATCTCCTCAAAATTGAAGATTTAGATCATTTCCATCACACTGGGCACATACAAACTCGATCATCCTCCAATCGATGATGTACTTCCAAGAACTATCCTTTGATGCCATTTTCATTGTCATGTCTTCATCATATCTGGTAGTAAATCATTTCTGCAAATAAATTTTTATATTGTTGGAATGGAAAATTCCAACATAGATTCATACTTGTGACAATAGTTTGCCAAGCTAAATGTCACAACAATACAACATCTAATTCTTTTAACCAGATTTAAATAAACTCATTTACATGTTAAGTTGGCCTATCTCAACATGAAAGCAAAATAATTCATGAAGACAATTTGTTTCATCAAAGGAAATATGTTGGAACTTTTAGTTTCATCTATATAGAAGAATAATCATGTGAAGGCTTCCACACCTCTTCTAAAACCTGCAGAAGACCCACCAAACCTCCATACGCAGACTCCATCGGTCCACAACATTGGAAATCCAATCCTCTTCCGCTTGCAACTCGACACAAAATTCACAAGCAACTATGGATTTGGTTTTAATATGCCCAAGCCTAAATTGTTCAATTCAAGTTGATTACACAGATCTTCCCTGCTCTCTAATTCAAAAACACCCTCTTTTTTCATGAAACCATATGTGCGACTGGAATTCTCCTAGCAGCAGATCACCACTCTGTCAACGTCATTGATCTTGTTGACATTCGATTTCTCTCAGTCGTCTCATTCAAATAGCAGCAAACGAAATGATGCAAAACAAGAGATAAAATTATGATATGCTCTTATAATATTCACCAAAAAAGCCAGGCTCATTTAATTTCTTTGTCCAGCCTTTTGATTCAATTGGGATCCACCATAAAAAATAAGAAAAACAGTGCAGCAAAGAGTGATACAATGCACCTTTGTAGATTGATCATAACACGCCGGGAGAATAAATTGATCAGGTTCAATTTCCATCCTTTGCATTCGATGAAACAGTGTGAAAGTTTCTTCGGTTAGCCCACGGATTTCACAAGGATTCTCACGCTCGCGATTCCAAAAAATCTGAAATGAAACTGCTACGTCGTCGATTTCTGGCAGAATTTCTGAGACAAAGACTTGTTCCGAAGCATTCCATAAATGAGAATTACGGGAAAATGAAGCTCTTTTTGATCAATATGAAGCATGCGTTGTAGAAAAATTTAAGACGAAAAATTAGATCCAGAATGAAGATCAAAACAACTGGAATCTCCCGCAGAAGGCCGATGCAAAATCACTCCCCACATGACCCAAATCATCACGCACTACCGATGTTGAATTGACCTGCCCGGCCGCCGCCCGGAATCGAGAAGCCTGCCTGCCGGATCAACAGAAGTGGCATATGTAGAAACGCCCATGCTTCCAGCTACTCCAAAGTGTCTCTGGCTCACGTAGCACGCCAATCTTTAAACCACGCAGCACTCCAACCTTTCAACAATTCTGCAACTACACAATACTCTCAGACTGTACAGTACTTCCTTTGCTTCTGCAATTGCACGAACTACTTTTTCTTTTGGTTCTTTGCTTAAGCCAATCAAATGCCTTTGATGCTTGGAACTTCCACCCAAATTAAACAAAAATAATCTCCCTGCTTCTATATCGACGTTCTTGAAATGGAGAAATGTTGTTGCTTCCAGGCGAAGTAAAAGGAATTTCAGTAGTGCCAGTGCAAGTGAGACACGCAACGGACTGCAATGGTGATCTCCTCTGTCAGCGATTACATTGGCTGCTCATAACATCAACACGCCTTGTAAGCATCTCCACGGGCTTCCACACATTAACGCACTAAGTGCTGACACATTATAGGTCTGTTGTAATATGTGTATCCGCACACAGATCACATGTCAACAGTGTGTCACTTCACAAGAACTAAGTTCTCAAGACCCTCGCTTCAGGATCGAGTTCCCTTCAATCCCCGAGATCTCTCAAAAAAGGAACGCTCGAACAGCTCCTCCTGTGCACAAGGAAATCAGTGAGATCGGACTTCAAACCACTCAACACACTGTGCACACAGCACGCAACCTCCAAACCATGCAGCCTCACCAAATTGCTACAGCCTCAAACCAAGCTCGATGGACAAACAAACAACTAAAAACAAAACTCTCTTATTTCTTATTTCCCTCAGCCCACGAGGGGCCGAGGCCAAGGCCTTTATGGCTCCAATACCAAGATAAAATATCACACTGCAAACTCTACATAAATTCTATATATCAATCAAGGATGTTACACACATATTTATACAGGAAATAGTCTCAAGATAGGAAATCTATCTTGGGCGTACAGTAATTTGGTTGAGATATTCTCTCAACCACACACTAAACTAGGAAAAAATATAGCTCTAGCTATATCATATTATGTAGGAACAAACTCCTCAAATAGGGAATTACAACCATAGACAAGTAGGAATTAAATATTTCTAACTAGAGTTGGGCAATTTGAAGCAGGTGTCCATGGAGCTCCAGAGGGGATGAAAAGAAAGGGCTGTGGTCAGTATCCATCAGGAGGCCACATCTTGGAGGTCAGTATTCATAAATTCTTCTGAGGTTGTAGTAAACTTGGTTGCCTGGATTTCCATCAATGGTGCTGGTCTTAAGAAATGAGGCCAAAGCAACATCCTGTCATTTGAATATACCCACATCAATATTAATGAAAAAAATAGTTATTAGGTTTCAAGTGGACTCCATATATACAGTTGGGTTTTAGGTTTTGGTGGAAATCACAGGCTAATGATTGAAAACTGCATAAATTGAGATGGGTTATACTTTTTCAAAAAATCCATAGGCCTTCATTACCAGTGAAATTAGGGAGTTATTTTGTTGTGTTGATTCTGATAGATTTTATACCTTGGGTGGGCTGAGTTGATATAGAATTTCTTGTTGCAATTCTCTGTGTACCATTACGCTTGCTGATGGGTGTTCTGATCCAAGGCCATGGTAGAATTCATATTCGTTCAACAGGTTTGGAGCTCCCTGCATAGATCGAATTGAAAAGTTTTCATTTCCCCCATCTAAACAAAGAAATACACACATATATATAACTGGGTTTAAGAATATGAAACATTGGAGAGCTTTTACCTGTTAAAAATATGACAACAAAATGTAAATTTACTTATTACCTATGTAGTTGGAATAACGAAATGTAGTTTGAATAACGAGATGTAGTTGGAATAATGAAATATGTCTAGGTTAAATAAGACGGCCTGAGAGGCTTGTAAAGCATGGAGAATCATTTTTTGGTTAATAAGAGTTTCTAAGTGTTTTTATCCTTCAGTTCCTTCAGTTTCCAATTCAGTTATTTTCCTCCTATTTTCTTTCTGGCTTATTTTTTTCCCCACAACAAGTGGTATCAGAGCTAGTTCAAGTTGAAATTCCGCTGATTAAAACCCCTGTGAGAAAGGAAAGCAGTCTTAGAGCCGTCGTGAGAGAGGGAGGCCGCTGTGAGAAAGGGAAGCAACAGAAACCATTGCCATCCAACAAAATAGAAGATGATGTCGAGTGGAGAAGCTCATTGCTTTTGGGATGCATGGAATGACAAGCCAACAAGATTTCACGTCGTTGCAGGAGGAGCCGCATGCCGTTGCAAGAAAGAAGACGTGCGCCATTTGACATCCCACTTCCTTTTTGCCATCCACTGGAAAAAGAAGCCTTTGCCGCCTTGTCTGAAATCGACTTCCCAGAATAAGCTGCCCAGAGAAAGCCCGTGTGAAAAAAAAGATTGAGGCTGCCATTCTGACTGAGCAAGGATCTTGTCTGAAATTGACTGCCCAGAATAAGCCGCCCAGAGAAAGTTCCTTCTGTTGTATTTTGGAAGAAATCGACTGCCTGGTGTGGAGCTTACGAAGAGCATTTTGCTGTAGAGGGAAGAGCTGCATATATTGCAGAGGGAAGAGCCCTCAATGAGAACTAACGTTGGCACCCAGAACTGGAGAAGCTGGTTGCAGAGGATGCTCATCAAATTTGAGTGGAGGCTGACTGCCTAAAAGGTATTTTTTTTTCTTGAAGCGTTTTGTGATCTGTTTTTTTTTAAGACAGAGGGAAAACTACATTGAGAAAAAAGGGTTTTTTGAACAGAAATTGTTCTTTTTTTTTCTAAAGGGTTCAGTTGGAGAACAAGGGTTTGAATAGAAATTGTTCAGTTTAAGAAAAAAGGGAGAATAGGGTTTGAAGGTTTTTTGTGAGATTTCTCTGAAGTAATAGTAGGGTTTTTTTTTTTAAGAAATTGTGGAAGAAATTGTTTATTTTTTAAAAAAGGGTTCAGCTTTTCAAGAATTGATTTAGTTGAAAAGGTGGAAAAGAAATAGAAATTGTATTTCTTTGAAAAAATAGTAGAGGAAGGAGAATCTGAAACCTTTAAAACCCTAAAAGAAGAGATTTGAAACCCTTGAAACCCTAGAAGAAGAGGGGAAATCTTGAAACCCTAGA
Organism: Pinus albicaulis; assembly: GCA_034641835.2. Lineage (NCBI taxonomy): Eukaryota > Viridiplantae > Streptophyta > Pinopsida > Pinales > Pinaceae > Pinus > Pinus albicaulis. The sequence goes on from CM076578.1 coordinate 46,340,112, forward strand.
AGAAGAGGGGATTTTTTTTAATTTGTAGAAGAAGGGAAATCTAAAAGCCTAGGAGGGAGAAATGGCAAAAATGACAAACGCAAAATTTGAGGTGGAAAAATTCACCAGGAAAAACAATTTTGCTCTGTGGAAACTGAAGGTTAGGGATTTGCTGGTGCAACAAGGGTTGCATAAAGCATTAGATGGGATAAATAAAAAACCAGCAAGCATGACGAAATCGGACTGGGAGGACTTGGATGCCCGAGCTCTTAGTACCGTTCAGTTATGTTTGGCATATGAAGTACTCTTCAATATTGTTGGAGAGAGTACAACTGCAGGGTTGTGGAAAAAATTGGAAACACTCTATATGACAAAATCTTTGACAAACAGGATCTATTTAAAAAGACAACTGTACAGTCTTCGAATGAAGGAGGGTACAAAAATTGCAGATCACTTAAATGTTTTTAATATGCTTATTTTCCAATTGTCTGATATGGAAGTAAAAATGGAGGAAAAAGACAAGGCAATAACCTTGTTGTGTTCCTTGTCTGAGCCTTGGGATCACTTCGTGAACTCAATCAGTTTGAGCACTGCCGATTCATTAAAGCTTGAATCTGTCGTGGGTGCTCTCTTGTCTGAAGAGGTACGAAGGAAATCTAGCATTGAGACATCGACACCTGAAGCCATGGTAGCCAGAGTTCGGTCAAAGGAAAGGGGGGAGAAGACAAGAGGTTCTTCCATATCGAAGTCAAAGAGTGGCAAGAAGTGTAAAGCCAAGTGCTGGTACTCCAATAAACTTGGACACCTCAAGAAATATTGTTGGAAACAGAAGGAATCAGAGAACCATAACAAGGAAGAAAACCAAGTTGATTCAGGTATGGTTGATGAGGTTTTAATTGCTGAAGCTCTCCCTGTCTGTAATGTCTCTCAAGATGCTGATAATTGGCTATTAGACTCTGGTGCTTCTCATCATATGAGTCTGCACTGAAGTTGGTTTACTTCATATGAAACTGTAAATGGTAGTTTTGTTTTCATGGGAAATAATGCATCTTGTCAGACTGTTGGGATTGGTAATGTAAAAATTAAAATGTATGATGGTACAGTTAAAACATTATCTGTTCCTGATCTAAAGCAAAACTTGATTTCCTTGGGAGTTTTGGATTCGAGTGGTTATAAATTTACAGGTCAGAATGGAGTGCTGAAAGTCTCAAAAGGAGCCTTGGTTGTGATGAAGGATGAAAAGGTTGGAAATCTGTACAGACTCAAAGGAAGCACTCAAGTTAGTGAAGCAGCGATCGTATCAGAGAAAGCAGAAGAAGGTTCTCGTCTATGGCATCAGCGGTTGGGTCACATGAGCGAGAAAGGTCTTCAGGTACTGATGAACCGCAAGTTGCTTCCTGATTTGAAATCCTTGAAATTGGATTTTTTGTAAATATTGTGTGTTTAGTAAACAATGTAAACAAAGGTTCAAGACTGGAAATCATAATAGTAAGCAGATTTTGGACTACATTCATTCTGATCTGTGGGGACCATCTTCTACTGTGTCTTATGGAGGTGCATCATATTTTTTAACGTTTATTGATGATTTCTCCCGAAAAGTTTGGGTCTATATGTTGAAAAAGAAAGTTAATGTATTTAATGTGTTTAAACAATTTAAAACAATGGTGGAAAAGAAAACAGACAAATCAATTAAATTTTTAAGAACTGACAATGGCGGTGAATTTACGTCTTTAGAATTTGAACAATTTTTTAAGGATGAAGGGATTGTTAGACATAAAACTACTATTTATACCCCTCAGCAAAATGGCATTGTTGAACGGATGAATCGGACTCTTATGGAAAGAGCCAGAAGCATGATCAGTAATGCTAACTTGCAAAAGGAGTTGTGGGAAGAAGCAGTATCCACTGCTTGTTATTTAGTTAACAAATCACCTTCAGTTGCAATAAACTGTCAAATTCCTGAAGAAGTTTGGTCGGGTCAGTCTTGTGATTATTCGCATTTGAAGAATTTTGGTTGTGATGCCTATGCTCTTATTCCTAGAAATCAACGTTCAAAATTAGATCCAAAATCAAAATGTTGTATCTTTGTTGGATATGATTATTCAGTAAAGGGATATAGGTTGTGGGATCCTTCTTCACGGAAGATAGTCATTAGTAGAGATGTAGCATTGGACGAATCTTCTCTTTTAAAATAAGATGTTGAAAAGGTTGAACAAGAGCAGGTATCACCAAGTCAGCAGATTCAATTGGAGACTAAACCTTTTTCAGAAAGTCGAAAGGAAGGAGAGACTTCTGATGAAGAAGGTGGAGAAGCAAAGGAAACTGGAGAAATTCCAGAACCAATTCAGCAAACAGACACTCTACGAAGGTCTACAAGGGAAAGAAAAACACCTACAAGGTATGAAGATTCTGCTTCATTGTTTGCATTGATTACTGAAGATGGGGAAGCTTCTTGTTATCAGGAAGCAGTTGATGATGCAGATAGCAAGATATGGAAAAAGGCTATGGAAGAAGAAATGGACTCCTTAGCCAAAAACAATACCTGGGATCTTGTAGAACTTCCTGAAGGGAGAAGTGTTGTTGGGTGCAAATGGGTCTTCAAGTTGAAAAGGAAAGTTGATGGAAGTATCGAAAGGTATAAGGCGAGACTGTTTGCAAAAGGGTATTCTCAGGTTGAAGGTGTTGACTTTCATGAGATCTTTTCACCAATAGTTAAACTTGTTTCTATTCGTATTGTGTTAGCACTAACTGCTTTACTTGACCTTGAGTTAGAACAATTAGATGTTAAAACAACCTTTCTTCATGGTGATTTGGATGAAGAGATATATATGGATCAGCTAGAAGGTTTTGTACAAGGTCGCAGCAGAAGATTAGTTTGCAAGCTCGGGAAATCATTGTATGGCCTGAGGCAGTCGCCCAGGAAATGGTACAAGAAGTTTGATTCCTCCATGGTGAGCCAGAATTTTATTAGAAGTGAGTATGATCATTGTGTATACTTCAAAAGTTTCAATGGCATATTCATTATCCTGGTGTTGTATGTTGATGATATGCTTATTGCAAGCAAAAACAAGGAAGAAATCAACAAGTTAAAGGCTCAGCTCTCTAAGACGTTTGAAATGAAGGATCTTGGAGCAGCAAAACATATCTTGGGCATGGAGATACACAAAGACAGGAAGAATGGTAAGCTTTGGTTATCACAACAAAAGTATGTGGAGAAAGTACTTGAAAAGTTTGGTATGAACAATGTGAAACCTGTTAATGTTCCATTAGCTTCCCATTTTAAGCTTTCTTCAGATTTAAGTCCTAGAACTAATGAAGAAAAGAAGTATATGTCTTGTGTACCATATGCAAATGCGGTAGGCAACTTAATGTATGCGATGGTATCTACAAGACCTGACATTTCACATGCAGTTGGAGTTGTCAGCAGGTTCATGGCAAATCCAAGGGAAGAACATTGGAGAGCAGTGAAATGGGTGCTTCGGTATTTGAGAGGCACAAGTGACCATTGCATTAGCTTTGATGGTCGTGAAGGTTCAGTCTACGGATATGTGGATGCTGATTATGCAGGTGATTTGGACAAAAGGAGGTCTACTACAGGTTATGTTTTTACTCTTGCAAGTGGAGTAATCAGCTGGATGTCAAAACTTCAAGAGACAGTTGCCTTGTCCACTATTAAAGCAGAGTATATAGCTGCTTCAGATGCCTGTAAAGAGGCAATCTAGTTAAAAGGTTTGCTTGATGAGATTGGAAGGACACAGTAGAAAGTGAATGTGTTTTGTGACAGTCAGAGCGCTATTCATTTGGCTACAAATCCAGCCTATCACAGCAAGACCAAGCACATCAATGTAAGGTATCATTTTGTGAGACATGTAATCGAAGGCGGCAAAGTAATTCTCAAGAAGGTCCGCACATAGGAAAATCATGCAGATATATTCACAAAGCCAGTTACAGTAGAGAAGCTGAGATGGTGTCTCGCTTCTCTCGGCTTGCAGAAAATATGATGAATGGGCATGGGCAAGGGATTAGAAAAATTGTTGTCAAGGTGGAGTTTGTTAAAAATATGACAACAAAATGTAAATTTACTTATTACCTATGTAGTTGGAATAACGAAATGTAGTTTGAATAACGAGATATAGTTGGAATAACGAAATATGTCTAGGTTAAATAAGATGGCTCAAGAGGCTTGTAAGGAGAATCATTTTTTGGTTAATAAGAGTTTCCAAGTGTTTTTATCCTTCAGTTCCTTCAATTTCCAATTCAGTTATTTTTCTCCTATTTTCTTTCTGGCTTATTGTTTTCCCCACAACATTACCAATCAATTCAGTTTGTACAGAGCAAAAACTGTATATATAGTATTATAAATCTTCATAAATGTTTCTTATGCTTAGACCCAGTTTCATACAAAATATACAGCAGAACCTGCATATAAAAAAACCATGGTGGGTATTTAAAATAATCTCTGAAGCATCATAACATTAATTAACAGTAATTGCTTTGGATTCATAAGGTCAACAACCTGCTGGACATCTAGGTCTGTACAAAACCCATGAGGCAGCATGGTGGCAGCAACATAAACTGCAACAGCAATCTTATGGCCAAATACATGGATTGCATGTGTCAAGTTTAGTCCTCCAGCACTATGGCCAACCAGCACAACCTACATCAATCAAACAACAGATAAATATACCAAATAACTTCACAACTTACATGCAGGCAAAGGCAATTGAATCCATGGTGATCACAGACCTTCTGAGAGAGAGGTATTTTTGAGAGTATGTTCATCAGAGGGCTGTCATAATCCTCAAAGGAAGTGATTGAATCAGGATCCACTGTGTTCAGGCCTGATCCTGTGAGATCTATAGCAGTGACTTTATGCCCATAGTTTTGCAGAAGATGGATGAGCTTGTACCAGCACCAAGCTTCATGCCCTGCACCATGTATCAGCACGAAATGGAATTTGCCATATTGATGGTTATGGCACTCATTTTTCACTACAGCCATCGAGTTTCTCCCCTCTCCTTGATTTTGGTGATAGTGATCCAATTAGAATGGGGCTTTCTGGCTGTTTATAGCCATTGAAGCAAAAAAAATGTAAGATGGGTTCTGTAATGATTGGCTAGATTGCTTGGTCATATTCCGAGTCAAGCAAAATTGATGGGTTATTATTGGGTTTTGTAACTTAAAACTGGACTCAACCAAAAGAAAATAAAAATAGTTGTCAGAGTCTTTGAGACTCTGACAGAGGAGATTGGCTATAAACATGACATAGTTGACTTTGGTCATGTTTTGGATTTGAATAAGCCATTTTTTCTTATTTCAAGATTTCCACAAGCCGTCGTTGTTCTATTTCAAAGATTTTATTTTGTAGATGTGCATTATCAAATTTATTTCTCAATGATTAGATGAAGCAGAAAAGCGGATGTCATGGCTGGAAGGGTTAGTTGGGATCTGATTTTTCGTTGTTTTTTGTATTTTCAGTTTTCTTTTTCCTTATGTGGATGGAGATGGTTAGTTATGAGGCTTGAACGCGTCCATATTTTGTTACAAATTCTACCCATAAAATGACCATCAATTTAAATTTCCCAGTCGATAATAACTGTTATCGACTGCACGGAATCTTCCTTTAGTCAAAGTGGTATCAGATTTTAAGTTTGGATAACAACATAGAATATATTATTAGATGAGATTTAAATTAGTTGGTTTCTGTGAGGTGTAGTTTTAGAAGTTGCAGGTTTAAATTTGGTAAGGAGAGATTGAGGATAAAAGTCATTTTGGCGAATTAAGATAGAAATTATGTTGGATGCATTAAACTTCCCGAAAAAGATAAACATCATTTTGGGGAATTAAGATGGAAGTCACTTTGAAGTCATTAAACTTCCTATAAAAAAAAAGAATGGATCAGTCTTTTTCCATCCAATAAATTGTTTCGTCTAGGCCTAGGCTAAAAAAACAATAAAAATAACTTTCATCTGCTAAACTAAAAAAAACATAAAACTTCACATTCTGTAATCATATAAAATTTTTCAATTACAAAATATGTAATAAATGAGCTAGCCAGTGCCTAGGCTCCAAAAACACATGGAACTTTCCCTCACTGTAGGAATAAGTCTTTATGGGATGTAATCATATAAGACTTTAAGGTCTGTAATCATTTATCTCTCTCTGCAGGAATAAGACTTTGCAATCTGTAATCATATAAGACTTCAAGGCCTGTAATGTTATAACATTTTTCAAATACAAAGTAGGTTTAACACATTCAGATTGAATGTGACTTTATTGTATTATCTTTTTATCTAAATTATGATAAATCCCTAATAAATTAGAGTGTGTCATCCGGGTAGAAATTCTGAATTGGCAATTTATTGGAATAGTAAAATCAATATAAATTGGTAATTTATTGAAATAATTGGACAAAAGCTACTGTGAATTCACGCAGTAATTTAGACCCAAAAATTATGAATTAGTAATAATACTTCCGTGATATTATGCACTCCCCAATTATTTCGAGTAATAATACTTCCCTGATATTATGCACTCCCAATTGATCCAGTATTTGTGAAGTTATATTGAACGTAATAATCTGTATTATATTATGCACTCCCAATTGATTCAGTATTTGTAAAGTTATATTGAACATAATAATCTGTATTTTTGTACTTTGGTTGATTGCGTTATATGGACGTACTGATACGAGTTGTCGATCAATACCATTGGTTTATTGGCTGCATGCCAGGTCAGGAGGCTGCACTGCATAAACTCAGTAAAGTGACAGAGACAGTCAGATATGGAAAAGATTTCAACAAAAAGATAGACAGTTGATAGTGTGGTTCTTGGCAGCTTCTGCCACAATTCTTCAGGTTCAACGGGTGTAAATAAGGGTGTTCTCTTAAAGGCTAACATGTCCAGATCAGAAGGCTAACATGTCCAGATCAGATTCAATGAATAACAGTGATGGTCCGTGATGGTTTGAATTTTCCAGTCTTGACTTTCTAAGTTGAATAGAGGGTTGAATGAAATAATTGATTGAGATTGTGTGCTAAATTTCAAATAAAGCAAATTGGTTTGCCATGTGAATGTTAAATATAAGTTTTGAGATATTTCTGTGTGATAAAATTTATAGATTGTTTAGAGTTTTGTTTTTGTTTTTTTAATTAAATGTATTGGAATTTTTTTTTATAACTGTATTTTGATGGTTTAGTTTGCAAATGTTTTAAAAGTTTTTCAGTGTGTTAAATTAATTTATATATTTAAAAAATACATTTTAAATATTAAGAAATTATAATGTTATTTAAAATTATATCATCAAAATTTAAAAAAAATAAGAACAAGAACATCTAATTGTGTTTAGTAGAAGAGATGTTGTCATGTCATGTAAACATTAGTGGTTTTGGGACTTACAACATAGTTCTAGTATTGTTAACTCAACATGGTTTTTTCAATGATTTTTTTATCCTATGGTATTATTCTCTAATGTATTTTATTTAAAAACATAAAAGTAAAATGAGTTGGAGGGACTTGAGGGAGTGGGGTCAAGACAACTAACCCTAGTTGCTTCAACCCTGGTTCTTGCCTCACATTCTCTTCTCCATTGTGGAGGTTTTGATGTTGGCTAGTAGATGTTGTTGCACCATTGTCTAGCCCTCTGTGGGTAGAGTTGAGGGGATAGAGTTGCTAGACTCTTTCTCGTGCCTTTTCTTGCCAGGGTTAGTTACTGTCACTTCGAATGGGCTTTCTGTGGTGGATTTTGTTTTCTATGGTGGATTTTGTTTGTTGTGGGCGGACATACATATTTTGCAGTGGCTTCTCGACTTCGTTGGCACAAGCAGCGTCATAGGTCTGCTCTTCTTTCTTTCGGGCCGCGTCACATCTTCTTCCCATCACTTTCCATATTATCCAGTGGTCGACTTCTCAGTTATCTACAAGTTATCCACCTGTGTTCTCAATGGGCTTTGGGGCACAACACATTCTTTTATTCTCTTATGTGGCTTGGTTTTGGGTCACATTTTTGAGTTTTCAAAGTGGCTTGTACCATGTTTTTTTTAGTTTATTTTCTCTTGATGTTGGGTTGTTTGCCCTAATATTTACCACTTGTTGAGGCATGAGGTTCTTGCTCAGTCTTCTTGTATTTTTTTGATTTGTTGTGTAGTGATGGCCAGATTATTTTTGTGTTGATTCTGCTCCTTTTTGGGATTTTGCGTCATGTTTTTCTATGGGTTTCTTTACTATGTGTATGGGGTTTGTTGCCCCTAGGGTTTCTCTCCCAAAATCTTTTTTGACATTTGTTTGCCGCCTATATGAGACTTGAATTGATCAGATTTGCATACACACATGGTGTGTCTATAGTATGTAATTATTATTCTATATTTACATAATAAAAATTACTATTTTTTTCTTTGGAAAAAAAAAAGTAAAATAAGTTAAAGAATATGTAAAAAAATTAAAATACCACTTTAAATTCAATTACTTCTCAACTACATATGTGAATATGCTCCACATTTTAAACCAATAATGAAAAAAAAAACATTTTGAATATATAAATATATATTTTAAAGAAATCTTATAAAATTCTTTTAAATATGAAATGGAAAACAATTTATGCACAGATATCATAATAGCTATAATAAAAACTAACAATTAAACTAGACTACATTTATCTTAATTGAAGATCTATTTCCTAGAAAGAGATGAAATCTCTTTTCACTCTAAAAGAGATTTACACTTCAAAAAAACATCTCAAAAAATTTTAATTCTCTTAAAAATTAATACATCTAAAATTTAAAAAAATCTAAATTAATAATTAAACTATACCTATAATAAATAAAATTTCATACAAAAGATTACACTATTTAAACACCATAAGAAAGTGTGAGCAACCAACCTACCCCTATACGAATAATATTTATTTTAAAAAACCACTACGTTTAAACACCATATAAACACCATAGTAAATTGTTACTAATTTTTATATTTAAACACCACGGGAAATTGTTATTAATTTTTATATTTAAACACTATAAGAAATTGTTACTATTTTTAAAATGAATTAATGTAAAGACATTTTTTTTTGTTTCCACGGTTTTCAAACTTTTAATTAAATGATGAGCATTTTATACATCTAAATTTCCATTTTTTAATTGAGAAACTCAAAAAAGTTGCATTGCATTGCATCATTCTAATTTTTTAAAAAGTATTTTTCATGATTTTGTGTTAAAAACCAATATTGTAATTTTAATGTTCTATTGAACATGAGTGAAGTTCTCTGAAGCTAAGATATTAAACGAGCTATATTTTTAGCCTTTAAATTTTTTTTTCAAAGTAGAATGACTATTTGATTTAGGTGTTGATTTTTAAGATTTGTTTTTTGTTATGATATTTGGATCAAAATGTCATGCTTGAAAAATATTGAAATTTTAAGGCTTATTGTAATTGTGATATTTTATTTTAATTCCATGGTTAAAAAATGTCATAATTTTAAGGTTTTTTTAGAGTCATGTTATTTGATCTTTAACACCATGGTTGAAAATTATTGGAATTTTAAGGTTTTTCATGATCATGATCTAGCGTTTAATGTCATGGTGAAAAATGTTGAAATTTTAACCTTAAAAAAGGTCATGCAACATCACCACTTTTCTATTTCAGGACCATTTTTTCAAGTTTTTTGCAAAAATATATGGGTTTTTTGGGCTACTGCTCTCATTTTGAGATTATAGTTCTCATTAATTTGGTAACATTTTTTAACTCTCAATTTATATTAATAAAAAAAATAATAGAATATTGTAGAACACAAGCTCGATAAAATGATGGTAGTTATCTCTTAAGAGAGAGATTGTCGCTACACGTATTCTCCAAAGTTGTTACATGCGGTCGAAAGAATGGATTTTTAACATAAGGAAAGAATTGTAGAGGTCCAAAACCCTAACCCTAGATGATGAAGTGCCAAAAGGTTTGCAGGCTCCTAGGTGGTTGGTCGGTACATCAATTGCCAGGAGACACAACTTTTGCATACACTCTTTGTTTGGGGCATACAATAACTTGTTGGAAAGGGATATCTAAGGGTTGCAAATTTTGCCTAGGGCTAGGGAATGTTATGGAAACCCATAGCCCCATGAATTGCAAAAAAACATTGTTTATGGCCTTAGAACACCTCAAAAGTTTAGAACCCAAAAACCATGGAAAATTTGTGAAGAAGGTAGAAAATCATTGAGCCAATGGAAGAGGTGGGTGACCACCAATATCTAGCTATATTAGTCCTCCCCTTTCAAGAAGTAATGGGCTCAATTGTGACAAATTCCCTCATCAAATGGGGAAACGTTTGTTGAATTTGGCTCCTAGTGAACCAATTCCCTTGGTGAAGAAGTTTGTTGTTGGAAAGTATCCTTTGTCTTGGTGTCCATGATCTAATCCATTATATCCTATGTAATACTACCAGAGTTGAGTTTTATGGTTTCCAATTTCTCCACTACCTCTGGGGTGTCCAACAAAGGTGGAAAACATGGCCAAAGTAGCTCTACATTAAATCCTAGGTGCAAGCTAAGGAAAGGGAGAATACTAAATTCAAAAGTGTTTCCACCCACAACCTTTGTAATTATGTAAGGCCCATATTGAAGTGGTCTAAGATTCCTATGGTAGTATGTGAGGCACTCTTTCTCTAAATGCAACCACACCTTATCTCCAACCTGAAACTTATGTGTAACCCTATTTTGGTCATGTTGCTGCTTGTACTTGGCATTGGCTTTCTACAAGATATCATGAACTTATTATTGGAGGTGTTGTAGTATATTTAACAAATTTGACTATTATATATTCCTTTACCTAAGCATGGAAGGACTCTACCAATGAAGATGCAATGGGCATAGCCACATCAATTGGGGCAAATGCTTGGAACCCCAAACACACCTAAAAAGGATTGTGTCCAATAGATTTATGGAGGGATATGTTATAGCTAGATTGAATATATTTAAGGATTTCATCCCATGTACATGGATGCTTGGAATTGTACATGCGCAAAATATGAACAATCATCTTATTAACCACTTCGATTTTTCCATTTGTTTTGGGATGAAAGGCAGCCGATTTGGTCAACTTGGTAACCATTAGAAACCATACACTAGAAAAAAAGGTACTAAGGAACTTATTGTCCCTATTTGAAATAATGGTCCAAGGCAACCCAAAATGAACCCAAACATGCTCAAAGAATATTTTAGCAGTGGATTTAATTATGATACTCTTATTGCATAGTGCCAAAATGGTCATCTTAGAGAATCAATCGACAACCACAAACACACAATTGTTACTATGTCTGGTGGAGGTAAAACCTAACATGTAATACATGGACTCCAACTTTGATGACTTGTTTGGGCTAGTTAGAGGAGTGTATAGTCCCTACTTCTCAGATATTTGGTTTAGCAATGACATGGGCATTACATGACTTGATATACCAATGGACATCCCCTCGAAGCTTTGGCCGATATAAATACTTTTAAGTATTGCTACTATCTTCTCCACACAAAAGTGCCCTGCCACCAACTGTAATATGTCCCCCAAATAAACTTCTTATGCTCACTTGAAGGAACACAAAGGTGGCGCATGTAACACAAGAGTGCATTCTAGAGGTGGAATTTTGGAACTTTTTTTCCTATGATCAATGTATTGTATGTGGAAATGAATTCAAAGTCACTATTGTATCATTATGGCCACCCAAAGGTCTCATGCCCACAAGAGTTAAGAACTATGGTTAGTTCCATAACTAGGGGCCAACTAAGGTAGTCTAGAACATGGCTGGTGTTTCCCTTATGTTTTATGTTCAAGTGGAATTGTCGTAGGTATGTGGACCATTTCTCACGCTGATCATTTTCTAACTTTCCTTGTGTTTGCATGAGTTACATAGGCATGTGATGAATGTGGATGATTGTTTCATTCCCCAAAATATAATGATTGTAGTAATGGAACTCCTTCATGATGTACTGCATCTCCTTATAATAGGTGGGGTATCTTCGGACAATATTAGAGAGTGTTTCATTATGATAGGCCACTAGATGCCTGTTGAGTGAAGATTGCATCAATAGCATGGAGTACATATCCTTGTCATGGGTGGGGTATCTCTGAACATCATCAAAGAGTATTTCTCTATGATACGCCACCAAATGTCCTTTTTGAGTGAGGAGTACATCAATAGAATATTCGTAAGCATACATCTCAATCACAAATGGATCTTACAGGTATGGAAAGATGAGGGCTAGTGCGAAGCAGAGGTAGTTTTTTAGATCCTCGAATTCTTTTTTTGTGACTCATACCAAGAAAAATTTTCTTTAGTTTCACCCTTGGTCACTTGACTTAAGCGCCAAGTGATATGAGAAAAACCTAACATGAATCTTCGATAGAACTTAAAAAGGCCCAGGAAGCTATGGAGCTCAGTTAGAGTCATTGAGGCTAGCCAAACCTGAATGACTTGGACCTTAGTTAGGTCAACATGAACCCCATGTTCATCCATGATGTATCCCATATATTGTAATATTTATATGCAAAATGAGAATTTATCTAGATTGGCATACAAATTTTGTTGTGACATGGTGCTTAGGACCTACTGAATGTATTACAAATGTTCTACCCAAGTTCTGATAAATATGAGGATGTCAGCCACATAAACAACTACAAATAGTTTGTAAATGGTCATAGGATATCATCCATCATCCTTAAGAATGGTGTTGGAGCATTAGTCAAGCACAATGGCATTACCAACCACTCAAAAAGGCCTTCTTTATATTTTAAGGTTGTCTTCCATACATCAGTTTTTTTAAGTGGAACATGGTGGTTGCTGACTTCAAATCAATATTACAAAATAAATTTTCACCCTTAATATGATCGAGAAGATTTTCAATACAAGGGATCATGTATTTGTTCTTGACAAGGGTTTTTTTCAAGGAAATTAGTATAGAGTCTCCATGCCCCATCCTTCTTATAGACCAACACAATTGGACCCTCACAAGGTGAAGAGCTCGATATAATGTGGGCCTTTTGGATGAGACCATGCATCTAACATTTTATTTTTGTGTTCTTTAAAGAGAAATAATTTATATATTGGGACATTAGGTAAAGGATCACTAGGTATCAATTCAATTGAGTATTTGACCTTGCAATGCAGAGGCACCCCCATAGGTGGAGCAAAGATATCTATGTATGTATCTATAATCTTGGCCACTTTCTTCAATTAGGAAGAGAGGCCCAATGTTGAGGTTGTGGTGGTCATAATGACCTTCCTTTCACCTTTTGACCGAACCATGAAGAGGGAAAAATTTGCAGTATGAGATATTACCTTTCAACATTATTTTGTTGAGATCATTGAAATCACAATAGTTGGAAATACCTCTGGTCCCCTCTAGATCTAACCTCCTAGAGTAAAAATGACACTAAGAGGACATGATTCATAAACAACATGAAATTTCCACATATAAGGTTTTCGTAAAAATACATCAAAAACATCAAGTGGGGCGACATCAAATAATATCTCAAATTTTAAGGGTTTGATGCCATAGGATAGGGGAAATTATTGGTTGACACAAATGTCTCACCCATGGCTCAACCAACCAATGTTGTATGTTTAGGGGTGTGGCACTATCGATATCCTCAAGCTCTTGATGATCTTAGTTGAGATCAATTTCTTCTGGCTCCTACTATGAACATTAAAATGTAGTGGGGTGCCCTTTACTCACATCTATTAATGGAATAAGTATCCCCCCTCTTCAAGCTATTGTTGGTAATGTTGGCATTGATGTCAAATAGCATAGAAGTGACTACATATTAATAAGCAATGTTTAAACTCAGATAATATATGGAGCTATGTTAGAGTCATCGAGGCTATCCAAACCTGAATGAATTGGACCTTAGTTAGGTCCACATGCACCCCATGTTCATCCATGATGTATCCCATATATTGTATTATTGATATGCCAAATGAGCATTTCTCTAGATTGGCATACAAATTTTGTTGTCATGGGGTGCTTAGGACCTACTGAATGTATTACAAATGTTCTACCCAAGTTCTGATAAAGATGAGGATTCCATCCAAATATACAACCACAAGTATTTTTTGAATGGACATCGGATATCATCCATCATCCTCAAGAATATTTTTGGAGCATTAGTCAAGCCAAAGGGCATTACCAACCACTCAAAATCCCTTCTTTATATTTTAAGGTTGTCTTACATACATAAGTTTTTTTAATTGGAACATGGTGGTTGTTGACTTGAGATAATTCTTACGAAATAAAATTTCACCCTTAATCTGATCAAGAATATTGTCAATACAAGGGATCATGTATTTATTCTTGACAAGGGTTTTTTCAGGGAAATCAATACAGAGTCTCCTGCCTCATCCTTCTTCTAGACCAACACAATTGGACTCTCACAAGGTGAAGAGCTCAGTAGAATGTGGCCCTTTTGGAAGATATCGTGCATCTAACATTTTATTTCCCTATTCTTTAAAGAGAAAGAATTTATACATTGGGACATTATGTAAAGGGGCACTAGGTATCAAGTCAATTTAGTGTTTGACCTTGCAATGTAGAGGCACCCCCACAGGTGGAGAGAAGATATCTATGTATGTCTCTAGCATCTTGGCCACTTGTATTAGGAAGAGAGGCCTAATGTTGAGGTTGTGGTGGGCGTAATGACCTTTCTTTCACCTTCTGACTGAACCATGAAGAGGGAAAACTTTGCAGAATGAGATATTACCTTTCAACACTATTTTGTTGATATCAATGAAATTACAGTAGTTGGAACTAACTATGGTACCCTCTAGAGCTAACCTCCTAGAGTAAAAATGACACTAAGAGGACATGATTTATAAACAACATGACATTTCCACATATAAGGTTTTCCTAAAATTACATCACAAACATCAAGTGGGGTGACAAAAAATAATATCTCAAATTTGAAGGGCTTGATGCCATAGGATAGGGGAAATTGTTGGTTTACATGAATGTCACGCCCATGGCTCAACCAACCAATGTTGTATGTTTAGGGTTGTGAAACTATCAATAGCCTCAATATCTTGATGGTCTTAGCTAAGATCACATTCTTCTAGCTCCTACAATCAACAATAAAATTTAGTGGGGTGCTATTCACTCACATTTATGAATGGAATAGGTGCTCCCCTTCTTCAATTTATTGTTGGTAATGTTGCCATTCATTTAAAATGGCATTGAAGTGACAACATAATAATCATCAATGTTTAAACTCATATCAGAAATATGTAAACTCAGATAAGCTATGGAGCTTTGTTAGATTCATCGAGGCTAGCCAAACCTGAATGAATTGGACCTTCGTTAGGTCCACATGCACCCCATGTTCATCCATGATGTATCCCATATACTGTATTACTTATTTTCCAAATGAGAATTTCCCTATATTTACATACGAATTTTGTTGTCATGGGGTGCTTAGGACCTACTAAATGTATTACAAATGTTCTACCCATGTTATGATAAATATGAGGATGTCATCCACATATACAACCGCAAATAGTTCATGAATTGTAGTAGGATATGATACATCGTCCTCAAGAATGTTGTTGGAGAAATATTCAAGCCAAAGGGCATTACCAACTGCTCAAAAAGTCCTTTAGTTTTTAAGGTTGTCTTCCATACATCAATTTTTTTAATTGGAACCCAGTGGTTGTTGACTTCAGATCAATCTTAAAAAAGAAATTGTCAGCCATAATATCAAGAAGATTGTCGATACAAGGGATCATGTATTTGTTCTTGGCAAGGGTTTTTTTAAGGGAAATTAGTATAGAGTCTCCATGGCACATCCTTCCTCTAGACCAACACAATTGGACTCTCACAATGTGAAGAGCTCAGTAGAATGTGGCTCTTTTGGATGATATCATGCATCTAATATTTTCTTTCCTTTTTCTTTAAAAAGAAATAATTTATATATTGGGACATTATATAAAGGAGCACTAGGTATCAATTCAATTCATTTTTGTACCTTGCAATGCAGAGGCACCCCCATAGGTGGAGCAAATATATCTATGTATGTCTCTAGAATCTTGGCCACTTTCTTCTATTAGGAAAAGAGGCCCAATATTGAGATTGTGGTGGTCGTAATGACCTTCCTTTCACCTTTTGACTAAACCATGAAGAGCGAGAACTTTGCAGTATGAGATATTACCTTTAAACACTATTTTTTTGAGATCAATGAAATTACAGTAGTTGGAACTACCTCCGGTACCATCTAGAGCTAACCTCCTAGAGTAAAAATGACACTAAGAGGACATGATTCATAAACAACATGGCATTTCCACATATAAGGTTTTCCTAAAAGAAAATCACAAACATAAAGTGGGGAAACATCAAATAATATATAAAATTTGAAGGGCTTGATGCCATAGGATAAGGGAAATTGTTGGTTGACACAGATGTCCCACCCATGGCTCAACCAACCAATGGTGTATCTTTAGGGGTGTGGCACTCTCAATAGCCTCAATCTCTTGATGATCTTAGCTGAGATCAAGTTCTTATGGCTCCTACTATCAACAATAAAATGTAGTGGGGTGCCCTTCACTCACATCTATGAATGGAATAGGCACTCCCCCTCTTCAAACTATTGTTGGTAATGTTGGCATTGATGTAAAATGGAATTGAAGTGACAACATAAGAATAAACAATGTTTAAACTCAAATGAGCAATATGTAAACTGATATAAGCAAAGTGAATACATGGGAGAAGAAATTTTTAATTTCCATTGAATATAAATGTTATTATCAACTTTCAGTATGATATATTTTGAGTTTACATTTGCAAGAAGGAACTATAGAGTGCAATAATGTGTTGAATTTACATTTCCATGCCATATAGTGCAATCATTATCGATGGTTTGTATTATCTCATTTTTTTAAATCTTATTTTTCTTGAATTTATCTTCAAATTCGAAAATGAAGAGATAAACCACAAAGAACCATGGAATACAAGGAGGAAACCCTTCACTTAAAATTCCTACATTGGAATACAAAAAATCAACAAACTATGTATATAAATTATGTGTTTTGAATGATAGAGCTTCTAGTGAATTCAAATTTATGTGAGAACAAGTTAATGCATTTCCTGGTAAAGAGAGAAAAGGGAATAGGAGCAGAAGTAAAGCATAATTGAGGAAGAGGAGTAGAGGAGATGAACATCTGAAAAGAGGATAGAGACAATGTTTAAATTAGAGACAAAGACCAAGTAAATCAACAAAGTTAATTTGTAATCTATTTAGGATATCGGTGTCTTCTTTCAAGTAGTATCCTTATAAAGAGCGGGTTGGAGCTTGGAGAAGAGGGAGTGGGTGCTCCCAACAAGTTGTTTCTTGCAGTAGAAAACTGAGGTAGAAGCCTCCTAGAGGTAGAATCCTACAAAAAATTCATGTAAAAGGAGTGTGTGATTTCTTGTACATCAACAACCAAAATATGTGGTGTTTCCCTTTATGGGTTTCCATATATATCTGGTGTCTCTATGTTGCATGAGATATTAATATGTATTCCTATGAATTCATTGTTAAGTGTTGAACTCATATATAAACCTTCCAATATATAAAAAAAAGTGTTAAAAGGAAAAACACATATATAAATTTGATAATTGATTGAAAAAAGAGATATAAGTTTGCTAAAATGATTTGAAATTGGCCATTTAAAAATACATAATTACTAATTCAACCTCCCTATCAATAATCAAATATTTTCAACAACTACCGTGGCTCTTCTTATTTGATATTTAGGGTTGTTGGGGCCCTTGTTTTTAAATTCAACAGCTTTTGAGTTGTGGCTAGTACGTGGCGGAACGCAACCAAGGTAGGCAGAAAGATGTCAAGGTTGCGAAGGAGTAAAGGACAAGTGTCACAGCTGTTGCGAAAGAAATCACAGATGGTGGAAGAGCACGGAAGGAAACGTGCACTAGAAATCCCGACTAACAGAAAGAAATAGAAGACAGCCGAGCGAGAAGAAAGGAGGATCCGTCAGTCGCACTGGCAGTAGAAAAAATAGGCAGCCGACCAGTGTGAAGAGGGGTGGTTGGCGCGGATGGGATCAGGTAGCAGGGAGCCACAGGAGAGCTCTGTCTGGGTTGTACTGTTCTCTATTCCTCTGTATTTATGTATTTCTCTATGTGCAACAGGACTTCTTGTATTCTGTTATGTTCATGCTCACGTAGTTGAGCTCTGTAATAGCTTGTCACTGATAACCGATTCTTATTATAATCAGAAGTGTTGTTTTGGATGTCTATTATGGTATTTAATGAATGGTTTTGCAAGCACTCTTAAATTTTTATTTACTACAAGTCTAAATGCATTTCCGAGAGATATATGTCATGGAACATTATGTTGCGGTTGTTTAGACTTTTAACATAACTTCGATTTACCCGGATCAATGTTGTTGAGTTGATACCGATCGACTCCCTACCTTAGTAAGGTCATGGCATGCCTTGGGTGAGACTCTCGGCTCTTCGGAGCTAGGTGAAAATGTCGGCGTGAAGATAGACTATAGTAGAAAACCTTGTTGGCCCTTAACCTGAACCCGGGTCTTCTCTGCGAGACCTGTTCTCTCGCCAAAAAATGGTTCCATTGTCGGGACCTGAAATTTCATTTGGGAGCTAGATCATGGTATCTTGGATCTTCGAAAGAGAAATACGAAGCTGGTGAGATAACCACCTGGATCAGTTCATTGCTCAGCAGCTGAACTGAGACGATAGAAGGAGAAAACGATTAAAAACATGGTTCTATTCTCCGAATCTGCTAGTGATACCTACAAAATATTTTGGGGAAAGTTCCCAGAGGAACTCTATAACTGGTTGCGGAGGCTTCAGACCAAGGCTATCAAAGAAAAGTCGCGAAAGGTCAATCGCAAGTGGGTGCACGAGGATCTAGTGGCCCTTCATCGGTTAAACACTAATTTAACCTGAGCTGTAGATTTTTGGGTGGAATCTTCCTTGGACAGATACATAATGCAGTTTGCAGTGGAGTGCTACCAGTCTTTCTCGAGAGTAGAAGATACATTCAGATCTGGGTTAAGGAGGAAGCTGCTGAAGGAGATCCCATTGTGGATTAAAGCATTGATGGTAGATGAAGGACTAATGGGGTTCCAAAAAGCAGAGATGGAAGTGTAAAACCTACGGCGTCGGGGGAATGGATTAAGGGAGAGATGCTACAAGAACAATGAAACAGGGGAGTAGGATTATGGATGTTGAGACCGCCAATAGGCTCAGGGATTGAGGATCACATCGGAGGGGGCATATGGCAGAAAGGTGGCGAGAGAGGGTGATAAAGGAGGTGAAGAGACAGGAAAGTGGTTGAAATAAAAAAGAGGAGGCGCCTCAGAGGACAAAGGGAATGGAAAGTCAGGTGGTTCCCCACGATATACGAGGGACAATTAAAGAAGTGCGGCAGGTGTATAGGAGCCCAACCCAGATGAAGAAAGGAAAGAAGTCTGACAAAGAAGGTACAGACGCAAGCCCGGAGGAGGTGTCTGATGTGGACATGCACGTTGCAATGGAGAAAATATTTCAAGAAATGTCGGCGTCCATATCTCAAGGTATTCCTATTCCCCACAGTTCAAGTAGTGCTAGTCCCAACCTTCCCCTGGTGCTCTATAAACCACTCAGTGAAATTTTTGTTAAGTTGCGTGAATTAAGTAAGTTGCACAATATTCAGTCCCCAGCAGTAATACATACTAGTAGTAGGATTGCTAGTGGTACAATCTCACAACCAGGAACCAACGACTTCATTTTAGTGACGCCTATGCAAGTGAACATGGCGGGATCACTTACCCAGTATCCAGAGTTCTTTGGGAGGGGTAACAACGATGTCGAACAACACAGGTACCTCTGCGAGGCCATATGGAGGGCACGATAGACACTAGATGTTGGGAAGTTGATAGAATTTCAGACCACCCTTAGGGAGAGAGCCCTATGCTGGTTTATGAAATGGTCGGAAGCTCATCCGAATCCAATAATGGCAGATGTGAAGAGGGATTTCATTAAGGAGTTCAAAATGCCCCAAACAGACCAACAAGGCATGTCAGAGATGTGGGAAATCAAGTAGTGAGAAGGAGAGACTGCTTGGGATTTGATGTGAAGATTCAAGGACGCAATCAGAAAACTCACCTATCCGATTGATACAAACCATCAGAGGGATTGGTTCATTAAAGCTCTATTACCTTTGACCCAAACTCCATTAACTCAACAAAGGATCGAGACGTTGCAAGACGCACTAGAACAAGCGATGAAGATAAAAGATATGACGGGTTACCTGCAAGAGTTTAAGGGAGGAGCAGTGGTACATGACCCCTCTATCATGGGTCTGCAGCATCAAATAGCAAGTTTGACAAAAAAAATCAAGGAAATTCAACCAATGCGACCGACGAGACCGAATGTATGGTGCACGCATTGTCTCATGGAAGGACATGTGGCAGCTGAATGTCCACGGATGCAGGGGCAGAACGTGGGGACATTGGCTGCAGGGGCACAGGGGGCTCCACCATTAGGAGGGGTTGTGCAAATAAACACCCAGGGGGTATATCCAACGCAATAGAAATACACAGGATTCCCTGCACAACAAAGTCTAGCCACCATTGAGTACTGTGAAATATGTAAGAATACGGGCCATCAACCTCGCTTGTGTCTGATCTTAAAAAATTATTCCAACGTCCTGAATAATATATACTATGATGTATGTGCATCAACAAAACACGGCACAGAGCAGTTTCGAGCACTGGATGCCCTGGCGGAATGGCTGGACCAGCCTTCATATAGAGTGAACGAAGCTCCCCGAGGAAGAGGAGGAGGCATGAGAGGAGGTCGAGCAGGAGGTAGAGGTCCAGTAAGATGCTATAACTACGATTAGGAAGGACATGTAGCTAGATAATGTCCACTACCTAGAAGACCTTGGTGTTCACAGTGCCAGGTTAACACACACGCAACAGAAGATTTCCCAGAGCTTATCAAAAGATGGGAGGAAAGAACTAGACAAAGGGGGACAAATTTAGTAAATGTAGAACCCAGGTTAATGGGAACTCAAACAATGAAAAACGTGGCCATAGTAACACGAGGAGGAAAAATAACAGGGGAAGATGCACGTACTATGGACCCAATAAAATTGATCAGGCCAACATCCCCAAAACTCCTGATCAAACTAGAACGACAGAAACAAATTTTTCAGGAGGCAGCAAAAAAAATTGCCCAACTCGGGGGAAACAAAGGAATTTAGTTACAAAAAACTTAGGAAGACAATGAAACCCAAAGTAATTCTGAAGCTTTGATCCAAGAGTGGTTCCATTTATTCCTGAAAATTGTTAACAACACACCAATGCTAGCACAGCTAAAGCAGAACTTGGAAGGGGTGCTGAAGAAGAACATATGAGCAAGAGAATCAACGGACGCAAAACAGAAGTATGTACAGAGAGTGAAAAGAAATAAAAGAAGGACGGGAAAGTAATTCCGAGTGAACACACAAGTTGCGGGTTTCCAAATTAAAGACACCATGCTTGATTTGGGATTTGATGTCAATATCATGCCAAGAAAAACTTGGGAAGCATTAGGAAGGACAAGATTGACATATTCACCAATTCAACTTCGGATGGCGAACCAGTATTGCATTGTTCCCATCGGCCGACTGGAGGAAGTTGAAGTTGACATTGCAGGAGTAAATACATTTACGGACTTTGAAGTCATCGACATCATGGGAGATAAAGATCCATATCCTGCACTATTAGGAATTGATTAGGCCTTTGAAAATTATGCAATAATAGATCTGAAGAAAGAACTGATGATCTTCGAGGACGGGGAGATCAAAGTCACTTAGCCACTCGACCCATACCAAGGACCGAGATATACAGAGACTGTGGATAACAGAGAAGATGCTCAACTTTTGGACCATCTCTATCAAATGACTGCAGGAAGAAGAGAAGATTACATTAACCCGACAACAGAAGGCTCTGTAAGCTAGAGGAGCATCCAAAGCTCAGAATTTGGATCAGAAATAGCTTGGGATGATTGGCAGCAAGGAGGTTATGAAAAAAATAAAAGAATATGCACCAATATTGGAAGAATCAATTGGATCTGGGCCGAGGTTCGAGAATACCCAATCTTATCTGATATGAAGGCGGAAAAACTTTTCATATCTAAGATAGAAAATAAGGTACCGGAAAGTCAAAGAGTACCATTGATGGACATGGAATTATAGTCCACATCTGCGAGATGGTGGAGTAATCATCACAACTCGTTGACACAATGGGACGAAGTTGCAGCAGTGCTAAAAGCCAGATTTAAGGAAGAGGAAGGACCCCGGAGTAAGGACAAGTACTAAGGGGACTCAGAACCTAGAAACCATCTGGAGAAATGTGATGCACAATGGAGAACAGATGTATATCTGGAAGAACTGTGGGTCCACCGGTTTATCGACTCTCTGGACGTAATTCCGCAGGCCTAGTACCTGACGGAGGAAAAAAGAAGAGGGACCAACAAATGGCAGGAAGTTGCGGAAAAATTCACACAGTGTTTCTCATTTGAAGGAAAGACAGAGCCGATTAGACAAGATTTGCAGGATATCAAGAAAGTACTGTTCTTCTCGGATATTCAAAAGATAGATGAGCAATCACTTCAATACCAAGGTGTCAAACAAAATATGGCATGTCAAAAGATAAACAATGAAATGGATGATGACAATCTGGAGGATCTCAGGCACCTGTATTTTGAAGAAACAAAGGGGGAGAGGGACATCAAAGAAGAACCAATGACGGAAGGAATCCATTTGCTACCACTAAGAACCAAGAAAGTAAATATTGGAACAGAAGACAAGCCTAAACTAGCGACAATTGGAGACTACTGGGATGAAAAAACAACTAAGGAAATATTCAGTCTACTCAAGGAATATGAGGACTTGTTTCCCTCATCAGTAGCGGATCTAAAGGGCATAAAAGGGGATATGGGAGAGATGCAGATAATACTAAAGCTCGACGCAAGGCCTATGAAACATAGGCCATATCGTTTGAACCCAAGAGTAAAGGAAAAGGTGAAAGAAGAGATCGAAAAGATGTTAAAAGTAGGATTAATATTCCCAGTAGAGGAAGAAAAATGGGTAAGTCCAATAGTTATACAGAAAAAAAAGGAGAAATCTGAGATACGAGTTTGTGAAGATTACAGAAGCTTAAACAATGCTTGTATCCATGATCTATTTCCCACTCCATTCAGTGACGAAGTTCTAGAAAACGTTGCGGGGAAAAAGGCATACTCGTTCACTGATGGATTCTCAGGATACAATCAGGTAATAATAGCGGAGGAAGACAAGAAAAATACAACACTAACCACCGAATGGGGCTCTTTTGCATACAATGTGATGTCCTTTGAATTGAAAAATGCACCAGCAGTCTTCTCTCGCATTTTGATAGCCACTTTTCAGGAATACATCCACAAGTTCTTAGAGGTCTACATGGACGACTAGACTATCTATAGCATACTAAAGGATCATGCGAGCCTGTTAAGAGTAATGTTTGATAGATGTCAACAGTTGCAAATCTTGTTGAACCTGAAGACGTGTATATTTTCTGTACCATTTGGAACACTGCTAGGACACGTAATATGTAACCAAGGTGTCTATGTAGACCTGACCAAAGTAGCAGTAATAGTCAATATGGAGGCGCTAGAAACAGTAAAACAACTAAGATAATTGTTGGGTCACACAAGTTACTACCAGCGTTTCATTCGCAACTACGTGAAGATAATAGCGCCATTATAGAAGCCACTGAAGAAGTCAGAACAGTTCCAGTGGATAGACAGTTGTAGAACAGCCCTGGATACCCTAAAGGAAAATATGGCGAGTGCACCAATACTAGTTCACCTCGACTGGGACAAATAGTTTCATGTACACATCGATGCTTCCAGAATTGCGCTCAGAGTAGTCTTGGCTCAACCTGGAGACACTTCAATTGATCATCCGGTATATTTTTCCAGTCGCAAGTTGTCCACAGTGGAACAGAACTACACAACAACAGAGCGGGAGGCATTGGCAATAGTGTACTCTCTTCAGAAATTCTGCCACTACATGTTGGGAGGTAAGTTCAAATTTTTCACAGATCACTCAGCGTTTAAATATTTAGTAAACAAACCGGTCTTAGAAGGGAGAATCTGGAAATGGCTCCTACTATTTCAGGAGTTCACCTTCGAGGTAATTGTAAAGCCTGGAAGATTGAACGTAGGACTTGATCACCTATCCCGACTAGAGAATGGAAAAAATGGAGGATCTCTAGATGATCAGTTACCATATGCTGATCTTTTCAGAGTAGAAGCCATCCCAGACTACCTGAACGAAATAGCAGCCTACCTCACGATGGGACAGTGTCCGCAAGAGTATACTTCAACACAGAAAAGGCACCTAGTAGTTCGAGTTGCAGAGTACTAGCTAATAGGGGGACACTTATACAAGATGGGCTGGACCATATTCTTTGAAGATGTGTCTTGGACCACGAAAGGGAAACTATTCTATGGGAAAGCCACAGTGGTGTTGCGGGAGGACATGTGAGAGCTAAACCGATGGCACACAAGGTACTACAAGCAGGCTTATGGTGGCCAACAGTGCATAAGGGCAACAAAGAATTTGTTTAGAAATGTGATGTTTGTCAATGGACAGAACGACCATCCCACAGAGATGAACTTTTTCTTCATCCGATAAAAGTACTGCAGCCATTCGAAAAGTGGGCAGTCGATTTTGTAGGACCAATTACACCGGCTGCAAGGTACTCAAAGGCAAGGTACATAATAACGGCGACCGACTATCGGACGAGGTGGGAAGAAGTAGCGCCAGTGAGGAACTGCACGACAGAGACTACTGCTAGGTTCATATTTGGAAATATAATCAGCTGATTTGGGTGTCCAAAAAGCCTGACTAGTGACCAGGGTACCCACTTCATCAATGACACCATCAAATCCTTGCTGGAAAGCTTCATGATACAACACCATAAAAGCAGTCCGTATCATCTGCAAGTGTGTTAGGTCTCTGTAATTTAGTAGAGTGACAAGACTAAACGCTGTAGAGCCTACATCAAAAACCACTTTGGGATTCTAGGATCTAGCCCTCTTGAATCCAGAGAGGGATCTCTCTATAAATTCAAAGATTGATTTATCTTTTAAGGTTTTAGTATGATATTAGACTAGTTATTAAGGACAAGGGTTTTTGTTTGTTTGGTTGGTCGAGTATGATCTTTAATTGGATGGAATATCACAAAATGAAAGAGTTCTGAAGGGTGAAGATGCAAGTGTATTGAGAAGTTTTTAGCAGATAGGATTAGTATGAAGCAGCTTTAAACCATTGGGCAATGGAGTCACAAAAGGGTTTAATTGTGCAACAATTTCAAGAGTGGTCCAAGGGGCAAGTCATCTATATCAAAATATCCTTTAGATTAAATGATGGAGTGGAACATTAAAAGTGTTGAGAAAGGGGAAAAAGCCAATAATTTCAACAAGGATTTATCAACTTACCCTACAAGAAAAGCCTTTGTAAGTAACTATTTGAAACCAACCAAAGGACAGGGATAACCATAAACTTCTTTGGACAAGCTTGTATTAAAGCTAACTTATCAGACAACAATCCAGTAATCTCACCAGACTACTTTCAGAAGCGATGAAAACAGATAAGAAAAAAAAAGTGCAGCTTAAGATTAGGTCATATGTATTAAAATCAAAGCCTGCTTTTAGCATACTCTTAGGGAAACCTTCAAACAACTTTTGGAGAAAGAACTAGAAGACAGGGCAAACCATAGCTTTTCTATTTTAACTCTACTTAGCATGTAATGAAATATCATTCAAGAACTTCCTTTCAAGTTTTTCACATCAAGACATGGACTAACCAACATTCTTTGATAATGTTTACACTTAATTTAAGTCATTCCCAAATATCACAATTAGCAGAAAACATATAGATAAAGATTATCAATGAGAGTAGGGTACTTCTAACAGTAAATCCTAGCTCTATGCTTGTTGTTCTTTATCAGAGAAAAGTGAACAAAATGGCATACATGAAAGGAAAACAATAACAATAAGAGGTACTTCACCAATGATATAGACCAGGATCCCAAAAATCAGCTTGTATATTGATTGTCAATCCAGTTACAAACTACAATGTCCAATGTTTCATCACAGCTTCAAACTTCTCTTCTCAGCCTATCTTCTTCAGTAACTTAACAGAGCTTCAGAGCTTCAGAACTTATTTACATTAACAATGATCCGATACAACAACTATTACATCAAAAGTCCAACAACCAACCCTTTACAATGTGCTCCTCAAGGAGATTTTATAAGAAAATGAGGAGGTGGAAGAGTTTCTAGGGTTCAAGTATTATTAATTTCATACTAAATGCAACTCCTAACCTTGAAAACCATGCAAGGCATAAGGCATGAAAGCATTCAATTTACAACTCTGTTTCATTAACTCTGTTTTCTGCTTTTTAGGCTTAGTGGGTGAAAAGATTGACTTTAAGGCTCTTTTAATTTTTTACAATAACTTTGCTGATAGTTTAAGATATTTCTTCTATTTGCAATAACTGTTCAGCTGCCTTTGGCCTTAATGTTACTGAATATGCTTTGATCTGGGTATTCCTTTGAGGCAGAGAGGTTACAAGTGGCAATATGGTAGCTGGGGAATCAATTAGCCCCTCTGATGTGGCATTTGAGGCTTTTCTGGAGGTTTGTCTTCATTCTGTGGATTAGGCCTTCGATATTCAATTTGTGCCTTGATCCCTTTAAGCTTTGATTATATCTTTAATCCTTTGATTATGCTCTGATCCTCATCTTTGACACTGATACTCTTTCATTAATTGATGCTGACTATGTTTGCTATTTGCAGGTGCGCAGAGGGTTTGTTAAAGAGTTTGTCCAAAAAGTCGATGATCATGACTCATCGATCCTTCCAAACCGTGAAATTTAAACCCCTGATCTCTTTAATTTGTATTCAGGGTTATGAGGATCGTCATCCTCAGCCCATAACACTGTAATTTCCTACGAGAGGGTTTTTAACTTTGTGACTCATAAAATCTGCATAAAAACAAACAAAGTTATTTAAATCCTACAACTGATTGATTAAAACTGCGTTGGAGGGTTCATGGAAGCATTTAGGAGCTGTGAGGATGGAGGGATTTGCAGTGGAGAACAGGTTTCTATGCCAAAACAGAGACCCAGGGTTTAAAATTTAAATATGGCGCGAATTGGGAGGAAGCGGTTTCGGGAAAACCATCAGTGGTTTTCGCGCAGCATTTGGGTGGGTAGACAATATTAAATTTTGGAACATGATACGACTCATTGCTCGATGCGTGGAAAATGAAAATTGTTTTTATCGCGCGGAAGTAGCGCACTGTGGAGGAGGGGTGAAAATCGTGTGATATTGATCATCGACCGTTGGATTAGAGGCTCCAAATCCAACGGTGTGGGTTGAGCGTGATGGATGAAGAGCTACGGGGTAAAAGTATATGCGGGGTCCATGGTGATGTAACGCTTTTGTCGCGTAGTGGACAGGCGCAATAGGTTATCAGGTTAAGTCCCGATCGTCAGATTTCTTTGATGGACGGTTATGATTAAGAGAAGAAGCAGATATGTTCGAAAGGGAAGAAATAAAGGGAAAGGGAACGGGCGGAAGGATGGGGCCAGATGGTCGTTGATCTACAAAGATCAACGGTCTGAATTTGTTTAGACCATAATTTCGGGAAAGAGGGAAATAGAAGGAAAGTAAGGTTTTGGGAAGGGTTTTCAAGTCTTTTAGTGCCCGATTGCGGGGCTTTAGGACGCATGGAGGAAGGGGCTAAAGGAAATAAGCCCTCGGGGGCTTAATGATTTCAAAAGTGCAAAAGGTTTTTTTTAGGCCAAAAATAGAGATTTTGAGGCCAAAAGAGGGTCCTGATAGGTGAGATAAGGGTTTTTAAACCAAATGAAAGGGGGACATAAGGTTTAAAAAAGGGTTTTGGAATGGTTTAGAAGTCAAATGAAGGTCTTTATGGATGAATATGGAGAATGAAAAGGAGAAGTGTAATGAGGGAAAATGGAGTTTTTAAGTAGTCTTTCTCTTAGTACACAACAGGTACTTTAGGACTAATAGTGAAACAGCAGTGAAGATTAACTCAAAGGGTAATTATCATAAGACTTCAAGAACTCACAATTTGGAAATGAATTGTTTCTTGAAGACTAAAAAGATTTAGCCACCATTTGGTATGAAAAAATTTATAGGTGGCTAACAGTGGCTCCACTTGGGGAGGAAAACTAGTTCTTTAGGTTTCTAGAACCTCAGCTATTGATCTCTGGCTTTTCAGTAAACCAGTGCCTTCATCCATTGGGCAACAACTTTCCTTTAGCTGATCCTTGTTTGATCTGATGACATCTACAACAATATGATCAATGGAATTCTATCAAAACAACATCTCTACCTACCCACTCCTAATGAACCTAACATTTTTTCTTCTTTCAAAGTGCTTTTGGACTAGAAAACTCTTTTTATCAATATTTTATTCTTTTGAAAAACAGGAAGCTAGTCTATTTCTACTCTTATTTCTCCATGAGCTCAGTTTAAACAGTTGAGCTCATAAATTTCTCTACCTAACTACTATCTGTCAGGATTAGACTGTCTGATAGACCTTTATTCTCTATTTCTAAAAACAGAAAATATAAAGCAACCAAGTTAGGATTAAGCAGTCTGACTGGCTGTAGATCTATGGCATAAAAAAAAACTGCACATAATCTTTATGAAAAGTAAAACAAAATTTGTGAAGGCTTAAGATCTGAAAACTAAAACATCCTTCATTATTTCTTCAGCTCTGATTTTGAATTTGTTTGAGCTGTCTTTTCTCTCTTTTTTGGTTCAATTTTTAAGCATATTGGAACCCGTTTGTTTTCTATCCTTCGCTCAAGATTTAAACAGATTAGAGCCATTCTTCTTTTTAAACTCATAGGTTCAAATTTTGAGCTTGTTTGAACCTTTGTTTTTCTATCCTAATCTACCTTACTGATAAGCCAAGATTGAGCTTTTTGGAAAATCTGATTCACTAACCTATCAGCAGTAAATTTAAACTTATCCAATCATGATTTGAATGTATGATTGAATAGAAAGTGTTTCTTGTGGTAGTGGCATTTAAGCTTGCACACTTTCAAATTTTATTTCTCTTTTTGGTATGGGGCTGTACCTTTCTTGTTTTCATTTTCCCCTCTTTTCTATTTTTATTGTTTTTGTATTTTTTATTTTTCTAACTTTGAAAGCAGTGATAGATATGATATTTACAATGAGGGAAAATGAAATAGCTTCAAACTGGTATAGTTAAGAAAAATAATGTTTGAGCATCCTGCCATTGACAGGACCCCCAATAATTTCAATTCCATTCACTTCCTGCAAGAAATAAACATTGTTACCTACAGTAGAATGAATGAGATAAGGGCATAGCCATAAGTTATCAAATTTTCCATGTTTTCCCTTATCTTCTCTCCTGGAATCCCACTTCAAAACTTTGTTTCCAATGTTGAAATCACAGACCTTTGTCCTTTTATCAAACAACTTCTTGATGTTGTCTTGCTTGTGTAATGCTCTGTTGTAGACTTCCTCTCTGGTTTGTTGAAGATGCATAGTCTGATTGATTCTTCTTGTCATGTCATTATCCTCAGACTGTACTTCTTGGATCAGCTTCATGACTGGCACTCCTAGACTGGTTGGAAAAATTGCATCTGCTCCATAAACTAGCTGTTACGGAGACATTCCAATTGATTTCTTAAGTGTTAATCTGTCAGCCCATGATGCATGTACCAGCTTTGTGTACCATGATCTTTTATTGTCTTCCAACAACTTTTTTATTATATTCACCAAACTTTTGTTTGAGGATTCTGTCAACCCATTACCCTGAGGGCAATAAGCAGTGGAATGACCCAATGTAATCTGATATTTATGACAGAATTCAACCATATTTTCGGATCCAAATGAAGTAGCATTGTTAGTGATAATCTTTCTAGGAAAGCCAAATCTAGATAGGATATGATTTTCAAGGAATTTTATGATGACAGAGTCAGTGGCTTGCCTAGAAGGGATGGCTTCTATCCATTTGGTAAAAAATTCTGTTGCAGTGAGGACCCATCTATGTTGGGCAAATGAGGCTGGATGGATTTCCCCAATGAAGTCTAAACCCCACTGCTAAAAAGGAGCTTCAACAGTGACTGGATGCAAGGGTAAGGGAAGTAGTTTTCTTTTGCCTTCAAAGAGTTGGCATTTGTGACAGGAAATAATCATTTTGTGGACATCTTGAAAGAGGGTGGGCCAACAGTAACTGGCTCTAAGGATTTTATTGGCAGTTGTCTTCCAATAGAGGTGGCCTCTACATTCTCCTTCATATAATTCATGCTTGATATTATCTGCATCAGTTTCAGGCAAACATTTAAGCAATAATCCACTAGCACTTTTCCAATATAGACATTTATCTAAAATGCAGTAATTAAAAGCTTTCAACTTTAAAAATCTTGCCTTCGTTTTAGACAAACCAGGAGGTGTATTTAAATTGAGCAAAACATATAAAATATTAGCATACCAAGATGAAAACAGAAAATGATCTTCCATAATGGGAGTTACCAACTCCTCCTGTTCATCTAATGCATCTAACATGTTTATATCAAGGGCTTCAAAATTAGACACAGCCATTAATCTTGCTAGTCCTTACCCTTTTATGAGCTTAGTGGGCTTGATTTCTAAGTCATATTCAAGTATCACAACAATCCACTTTCCTCTTTTTCCATCTGGATCCTGGGTTAAAATGTATTTTACAACTGAATTTGGCACAAATGCAATTACGTGGGAATGTAAAATGTAAACTCTGAAGTCTTTAAAGTTTTTGACTAAGGCAAAGGCTTGTTTTTCCATGATATTATACTTCAGAGGTGCATCTATTAATTCCTTACTAAAGAATGCTATTGGCTACTCTTGTCCCTTCAAGTTCTTCTGTAATAGGACAGCAGCTATAGTGTGTTCTGATGCAAATGAAAAAATGAAGAAATCTTTTGTAAAATCAGGACTAATGAGAACTGGTGTTTTGGTTAATGCTTGTTTTTCCAGTTCAAATGATTTCTTTTCTTCTAAGGCCCACTTGACTCCTCCTTCTCTTTTAAGCATATTGGTCATGTTTCTAAGGAGTTCAGCTAGATTGGGTATAAACATTCTCAATAAATTAATCTTTCCAATGAAAGATTGAAGTTCCTTGATGTTTCTAGGATGGTTGATTTGCAATATACCATCAATCCTCTTTGGGTCTATCTTTATCCCTTCTTCTGATATGATGTGCCCAAGTAGTTTTCCTTCCTGGAGACCAAACATTGTTTTCTTTGGATTTAAAGATAACCCATATCTTCTGCATTTCTCAAAGACCTTTTTCAAGTGTTCTAGGTGTTCTTCATCTATTTTGGAAAAAACAATGATGTCATCAAGGTAAATAATGATGAAGAAGCCTAATTCTTCTGAGAATGCAATATCCATGGCTCTCTGAAATGTAGCACCAACATTCATTAAACCAAAGGGAATTTTCAGATACATGAAAGTACCCCAAGGTGTAGTAAAGGTTGTTTTGAGTTGATCATCAGGATGTACCAGAATTTGATTTTAACCTGAGAAGCCATATAGCAAAGAAATTATTCTAGAACCAACTACTTTTTGTAAAATGTGATCCATCTTGGGTAAAGGGTAGTTGTCCTTTAATGAGGCTCTGTTTAAGTTCCTAAAATAAATAAAAAGCCTTATTTTTCCTGTCTTCTTCCTAACTGACACAAGACTAGATACCCAATCCGAATATCTATCAAGGACTATGATTCCAGCATCATACATTTTCTTAATTTCTTTCTCAACCTAGGGTAATTTAACAAGGTTTATTCTGCGCAATTTTTATCTATAGGGCTTCTGGTTTTCTTTGAGGGGTATCTTATGCTGAATTATCTCTGTGTCATAAGATTTTAGACCCTCATAACTCCATGCAAATACATTAGAAAATTCCTTAAAGAGCTCAATGTATTTCAGTTTAATGTGAGCTCGCAAGGTTTTAGACAGTTTAATCATTTTTGGCTTTTGTTCACTGCCTATGTTACATTCTTCTACTTTGGTTTCAACAGATTCCAGTTTTGGTTTTTTGGAAACATCATTGAAATCAAACAATTCTTCTAATGGGACCAGTCCTTTTGGCAAGCTTTGAGTGTTAGATTGCAGCATTTCTAAGTCTTCTTTTTCTAAATCTGCACTAATTTCTTTTGTATGTTCAAGTTTATTAGATAACAGATTTATATCAGCAATCTCTGGAGAATTTACTTCTTCATCAAGTATATTTTCTTCAATAGGACAGTCATTTTCATAATCTGAATCTGAACTTGGTGGCTGCAATTCATTTTTGGACTGTAGCAAGTCTTCTATTTGTTTATCTCCCTCAAACACTTGCCAGTATTTTTCATTGTCTGGGATGGCTGGTCTGTATTTCTCTTGGATTGTGTGTTGTTTGCTTTCACAAGGTATTTTGCAAGTACTAGCAGAAATGGCCAGTGCATTGGCCAGCAAATTTTGGTTTCTGGGGACAAACGTAAGTTCATACTCATCAAAATTTTTGAGTAAATCCAGGGTGTCATTCCTATAGGCTCTCAATCTGGGATGTTTTGTAGTGTATTCCCCATTAATTTGCCTAATTATGAGTTCGAAATCTCCATGAACAATTATCCTTCTGGCTTCTAATTTTTTCAATAAATGCAAGCCTAGAAGGAGTGCCTCATATTTAGCTATGTTATTTGTGCATGGAAAGTTCAATTTGTATGAGTGTCCTTCAGCATGATTGTTATTTGTGTTGTGAAGCCACACTCTTGCACTATTCTTACTGTGAGAACCATCAAAAATCATCCTCCAAAGAGGACTAGTTTCAGATTTACTAATTTGACTACCTTCCTCTTTATCTTGTGTGCTTTTAGATTGTTCTTGTAAGCCAGTACTGTGTTGAATTTGGTTTAGCTCCTCATGTTCTTCCTTATGTTGAGGAATTTTCTCTTGATTCTCAAGGTCGACAACCAATGGATGACTGCTATGTAGCCCTAGACCTGTGATTAGTTTGCTGTGATCTTCTGATTTGGCAAACTATCTTGATACTTTTGTCTTATCTTCCTCCTTTTCTATGTATGCCACTATGTTACAATGAGGGGTGGCCACTAAGTTAGTCAATTTTTCTCGCTCATTAGATGTTTCATGATTGAAGAGAATAAATGAGTCAAGGCCTGTATGCACAGAATAAAGAGGAGATTTTTCTGGTCTCTCTTGGCTACTGACCATGTATTGCATGTGAGATTCCCTATAAAGTCTTCTAGTTTGATTAAAAACAGGGATGGTAGCATATGTCATATCCATTTGCATTGTTCCTTGTAACTTAGCTCCCCATGATCTTGATAACATCATACCATACTTGGGGGGTACATCAGCCACTATGATATCCATCACTAAACATTTGGCTGGAATTTGAGCTAAGTTCACACAAAGGTCTTTGATCAAACCTAAATATTTCACTCTACTGGAGTCAAAAGAGTATAGACCTTTGTATGGTCTGGTGATTTCAAGGCCTAGACTCTCCATTACTCCTTTGGGCATTAAGTTTTGAGAGGCCCCTGAGTCATGCATAGCATTGTGTAAAATTTTGTCGTGAATTTTCAAACTGACATAGAATGGAGGAACTAGCCCTTCTTGGAATCTTCCTTGAATCTTAGGACCAAATAAGAGCTCTGGTTGGTCATAATTGAGGTTGACAGTGTTATTATTTTCTCCTATGTTGAAGGCTTTCAAAATTTGAGATCTATAGACATCTTGGGTGACTAATTCAGTGAGGGGAACATAGATTTTAATCTTAGCAATTTCCTGTTCCAAACTAGAAGGCAGCTGATTTTTTACAATGTTGGTTTCAGCCTTGTTAATCACTACTTTATCAACAACATCAGTTTGTTGATTTCCTCTATTTACATTGGTCAAAATTGTTTTAATAGGAGCACTAGCTGAAGTACTAATGCTGCTGAGGTCTGCACACTGTTTTTCATTAATTTGAGTGCCTTTCTCTTTGTTTTGATCAAACTTTACAGCCACTATTTTGTCCCTTTGTTTAATGTTTTTGGGTTTGCTCACAGGGTTGTTTTTTGTAGAATTTTCAAAGGCCTTATTCTTGGGAGGTTCCTGATTCTTTTTACTCCTAAGGTCATATTCCTTTGGGGTCTCTATGATGACATTTTCCAACTCTTGATAATAACGTTCATCCTCTGTTCTTTCATCATCATAGGGTGTGTATAGACCTTGTTTTCTATTAATAGGAACATAAAAGTGGTCACTACCTACTCCCAGCATGTTTATGTTATCTTCCTCTGTTTGTTCAATTGTTTCTTCAACCTCACTTACATAGTTTTCTTGGAAAGGAGGTCTGATCTGTTGATCATCCTCTCTTTTTCTGTTTTGAGGTTGATTTCTCCTAAAGTTCTGATTTTGATTTTGAGATTGATTTCTGTTTTGGGGAGCTGATTTGTTTTCTCTAGCTTGTGCTCTCTCAAGTATGCTCATCTTCTTCATCATATCCTCCATCATTCTTTCCATTTTTGAGCTAGATGTGGAGGGTGCACTTTCTTCCCTAAATGATACTTTCTTCTCATTCCTCATCCTAGCCATTTTCTCAATCAGATTCACTTCCACAGCTAGAGCTCCTTTCTGCATGTCTTCTAAAGTCAAGGGGTCTCTTTCTCTAAGATGATAAGCCATTTTAGGGTCAAATCCTTCAGGAAATTTGACCAAAGTTGAGACTTGTGGAGGTTTCAATTCTAGGGGTAGGGCATTATAAACATTATTGAATCTAGTGCAATAATTTTGAACACTTTCCCAAGTGTTTCTTTTGAGATTGTTGTAATCTGAAAGTATTTGGAGAGGGTTTTTTATAACTTCCCATTTTTTTAGGAATAACTGATGGAGAGCTTGGAGATCATTAATACTTTGAGGGGTTAGGCATTTGAACCATTTTCTTGCTTCTCCCCCTATACTTTGAGAAAATAACCTAAGTTTGACAGTTTCATCATCAATCTCATTCCTATCACAATAGCCATTCATCTTGTCCACATGTTGTGAAGCAGTAGTAGCACCATTGGCATCATATAATGGTATCTTGGACTGATAGTCCTATGGCAGATTGACTAAAGGTAAATGAAGGACTAGAGGGGTATACCATGTTGCCATGATAGGAGGTTGTGGAAAAAGTGGGGGGTTTATAGATGGAGGATGTAAAATGGGAGGGGGTTGGTGAAATGGTGTGGTTTGATCAGTGGGTGTATGGATAAAAGAAGTGGATGGACCAGCAAGAGGGTGTTGAGTAGATCTAGGATGAGAGAAACCAAAATTATACAGAAAATGTGAATCAGGTGGAGTAATTTCTCTGCTCCCAAGATGTTCACCTCTATCTTGGGATGAAGGTGGAGACTCAAAATGTATCTGATCTATTTCATCAAGTGACCTAGTTCTGAATGAGTTTCTTAAGTCAACTTGTGAATCTTGTAGAGATGTAAGATTTTCAGGAACAGAATTAGCTCTATGGAGTGGTCTGACAATAGTTGAAGCTTTAGCCTTAGGAGATTTCCTAAGTATACTTTTAGGATTATCAACTATCTCAGGAGGGTTTGGGTCAGGATAGGCTCTAGTATTAACTCTTCTAGAAGCCACTATGGTATGTTTTTCAGACCCAATAACAAGAAAAGTTTAACCAAATATGACAATCTTTAGTAGGCTAACTGATCTTTAGCAAGAAAACTTTAATCCTCAAAGTTTTCTTAACTGAGTTTGTATGATGTTATGATAAGGAGTTTCCCAATGGAGTCTTTGGAAAACTAAGGAAAATCAACAGGCCTACTGATCTTCAGTGGAGTCACCAAGTGAAAAAATTTTACTTGACTTCAGGGCTTGAATGTTGTTCACCATCAACAATCAAAAACTACTCTAGGCAGACACTTGGTTCATTAGTTAAAAATGGGATTATCTGAGTTGTGAAGTTATCTATTAATTCATAAAATCCCCAGTATGGTCGCCAGAAATGTTAGGTCTCTGTAATTTAGTAGAGTGACAAGACTAAAAAATGCAGAGCCTACATCAAAAACCACTTTGGGATTCTAGGATCTAGCCCTCCTGAATCCAGAGAGGGATCTCTCTATAAATGCACAGATTGATTTATCTTTTAAGATTTTAGTATGATATTAGGCTAGTTATTAAGGATAAGGGTTTTTGTTTGTTTGGTTGGTCGAGTATGATCTTTAATTGGATGGAATATCACAAAATGAAAAAGTTCCAAAGGGTGAAGATGCAAGTGTATTGAGAAGTGCTTAGTAGATAGGATTAGTATGAAGCAGCTTTAAACCTTTGGGAAATGGAGTCACAAAAGGGTTTAATTGTGCAACAATTTCAAGAGTGGTCCAAGGGGTAAGTAATCTATATCAAAATATCCTTTAGATTAAATGATGGAGTGGAACATTAAAAATGTTGAGAAAGGGGGAAAAGCCAATAATTTCAACAAGGATTTATCAACTTACCCTACAAGAAAAGCCTTTGAAAGTAACTGTTTGAAACCAGCCAAAGGACAGGGATAACGATAAACTTCTTTGGACAAGCTTGTATTAAAGCTAACTTATCAGACAAAAATCCAGTAATCTCACCAGACTACTTTCAGAAGTGATGAAAACAGATAAGAAAAACAAAGTGCAACTTAAGATCAGGTCAAATGTATTAAAATCAAAGCCTGCTTTTAGCATACTCTTAGGGAAACCTTCAAAAAACTTTTGGAGAAAGAACTAGAAGACAGGGAAAACTATAAAATTTTCTATTTTAACTCTACTTAGCATGTAATGATTGTGTTTTTTGTTTGTAGGTGCGCAGAGGGTTTGTTAAAGAGTTTGTCCAAAAATTCGATGATCATGACTCATCGATCCTTCCAAACTGTGAAATTTAAACCCATGATCTCTTTAATTTGTATTCAGGGTTATGAGGATCGTCATCCTCGGCCCATAACACTGTAATTTCCTATGGGAGGGTTTTTAACTTTGTGACTCGTAAAACCTGCATAAAAACAAACAAAGTTATTTAAATCCTACGAATGAGTGGTTAAAATTGCTTTGGAGGGTTCATGGAAGCATTTAGGAGCTATGAGGATGGATGGATTTGCAGTGGAGAACGCGTTTCTATGCCAAAACAGAGACTCAGGGTTTAAAATTGAAATATGGCGTGAATTGGGAAGAAGCGGTTTTGGGAAAACCATCAGTGGTTTTCGCGTAGCATTTGGGTGGGTAGGCGGTATTAAATTTTGCAACGCGATACGACTCATTGCTCGACGCGTGGAAAATGAAAACCATTTTTATCACGCGGAAGTAGCGCACTATGGAGGAGGGGTGAAAATCACGCGATATTGATCATCGATCGTTGGATTGAAGGCTCCAGATCCAACGGTGCGGGTTGAGTGCAATGGATGAAGAGCTGCAAGGTAAAAGTATATGCGGGGTCCATGGTGACATAACGCTTTTGTCACGTAGTGGACGGGCGCAATAGGTTATCAGGTTAAGTCCCAATTGTTAGATTTCTTTGATGGACGGTTATGATTAAGAGAAGAAGCAGGTATGTTCGAAAGGGAAGAAATAAAGGGAACGGGAATGGGCGGAAGGATGGGGCCCAATGGCCGTTGATCTACAAAGATCAACGGTCTGAATTTGTTTAGACCATAATGTCGGGAAAGAGGGAAATATAAGGAAAGTAAGGTTTCGGGAAGGGTTTTCAAGTCTTTTAGCGCCCAATTGCAGGGCTTTAGGACGCATGGAGGAAGGGGATAAAGGAAATAAGCCCTCGGGGGCTTAATGATTTTAGAAGTTCAAAAGGCTATTTTTAGGCGAAAAAAAAAGAGATTTTAAGGCCAAAAGAGGGTCTGATAGGTGAGATAAGGGTTTTTAAATCAAATGAAAGGGGGACATAAGGTTTTAAAAAGGGTTTTGGAATGGTTTAGAAGTAAAATGAAGGTCTTTATGGATGAATATGGAGAATGAAAATGAGAAGTGTAATGAGGGAAAATGGAGTTTTTAAGTAGTCTTTCTCTCAGTACACAGCAGGTACTTTAGGACTAATAGTGAAACAGCAGTGAAGATTAACTCAAAGGGTAATTATCATAAGACTTCAAGAACTCACAATTTGGAAATGAATTGTTTCTTTAAGGCTAAAAAGATTTAGCCACCATTTGGTATGACAAACTTTATAGGTGGCTAACAAAGTGAACGGTACAGTGGAAGCATTCAACAAGATACTGGAGAAAGGCCTGACGAAGATATACAATGTGTAGCGCGATGACTGGGATGAGCGGATACTAGCAACACTGTGGGCATACCAAACACGGTAAAATGACTAAACAATCAAACACCATTCCAGCTAGTCTACGGGAGCGAAGCGGTAGTCCCAGCGGAATTCATCATACCAAGCCTTCGAATCGCAACAACACTACAGTTATCTGAAGAAGAATCACTAAAAGAGTGATTGTAGGAACTGCAAGAACTTGAAGAAGGATGATTTCTTGCGGAATTTCACCAAACGGTACAAAAGGAGAGGCAAAAAGCTTGGCACGACTGGCATATTAAGCACAAGACTTTTCAGGTCGGGGAGAAAGTTCTACTATATGACGGCAAATACTAGAAATTCCCAGGGAAGCTGCAGATGCATTGGCTAGGACCATTTCATGTCATAGAAATCAAAGATTCAGGAGTAGTTTAGTTGGCACAACTGAATGGCCAAGTCCTACAGGGATAGGTCAACAGCACACGCCTGAAGCCCTACCAAGAGTAAGGTAACCATTTCATTTCCAATAACTCTTGCAACCGAGAGGATTTAGTAGGGTAGAATAGCGTCAATAACTCTCTCGCACCCGATATGAGCATAGATAGGATCCCACTTTACCAAAACCAGAAAAAACAAGAGTAACTATTGTTGAGTTGTAGAGACCGCAAGGCAACCAATTGTGGTCGGGGAGGGGTAGTGTCCAACATGTCATCCACGTCAGATATAAAAGCGTGCCGAACATCATCCCATCATCATTACGCGTAGTACCAGTGTCAGTCCCTATGATTACCAAGATTTGGAAATAATTTCCATAATTAGCATCACCCATACCGTAATAAATTTTCCATAATTAGACATAACCACCAGCCGTCACGTCTTCCCAAATCCCAAAACCACAGTCAACAATGTCAGAACCCACCTCAGCAGCTAACTAATCGCACGATTGTAGCCGCGGGAGAAGCCAGGGAAAAATTAATTAGTTATGGGGTCTCATCAACCTCACCCGTGCCATTTACTTACATAACCCGCATGCAGAGAAGCGCGAGAATGCCAAAAAAATCTGAGTTAGAATCAGAAACATCCAAAAGAGCAAGGGAACCAGAAGTAGAATAGAGAAGGCGTCCGAGAGAAGGAATTCAAGAGAAAAGAGAGAGAAATGTTCTATAGGTATACCAGCGACGAGCCACAATGACCAAAGTAAGCCCAACGGTTGTGGAGTAGGGGATTGACAGCAGAATTCAAAAGATGGAGTCCCTTGTGGGTAAATACGACAGTGCAACCTTGATCGACATAGACCTTACAGATTCTTTTGAGTTTCTAGCACTGAAAAGGCATGTGTACATAGAGAATTATGCAACAGAAGCAGGGCGGGTAGCAACAAGAGTTCTGCCAAAGTTCATGGGCATCCACTAGTCCACGATACTAAAATTGAAGAATTAACCAGTGTTCGGGATTACAAGCGCTGCGATGCAGTGCATAAAATTTCTATTAAGCAGAATCCATAGCGATTCTCTATGGCTGGAAAAGGAATTCCCAATTCATTTAGATGTCATCCACAGATTAACGGGACTGTCACAAAAGGGAAGGGACATATCATCAACGTTCCAAACTATATCTAAGAGGGCAAAGAAGTCTGGAGACATGGACTACTACGTCAATTATGGCACTAGAAGAGGAGGGAAAGGAGAAAAGATCGAATTTATCAATAGACCAGAGGTCAAGTTCGCCTGCTACCTAATTGCTAGCAAGAAAATGAGGCACTATACCAAAGAGGAGTGCACACTGGATACAATTTCGGTTGCGGAGCATTCTGTCCAAGGGAAAATGTTGAATTGGTGCTCTTTCTTGCTAAAAGAATTGTTCAAAGCTTGCGAGGACAATTACAAGAGAGCGACCAGGTTTATTTATGGATATTTGATCATGGAAATGGCCATGTGGAAATGGACCTTCCCAAGTATCCGGGTACTGGTCGAGATAATAGAATACCAACCTATGGTAATGAAGTTTGTGCCTTGGAAAGTGTCCGAGGACCCTAGCACAAAAGAAGTGAATGCAGAAGCTTTCAGAGTCTGGTATGGCCAGATGGTTGACGTCGTGACGAGTCAACAAAGAATTCCAAGAAATCTGTTAGATGGATATAGCAAGCAAGTATGGTTCGGAATCACCCACAAGCAGAATTTTCTTAGGCCTACATGTGTACTGGAAACAACGTTCAAGATGAGGCCCTTGAAGTTCTAGATTGACGAAGCAGCCTTTCACACGGAGGTCTGTTCATGGCCAGGAGTGGTGATGGAGGTCAGGGATGGGGTCTACACGTATTTCTTCGACAGAATTCTACCAAACCTGCTGCCGGGAGAAACTTCAGAGGAAGCAGCGACCAGGATGTCAAACCTATAGTTTTTCCTTATCATTGAGCAGCTAAACACCAAGGTAAAAAATTTTAATAGGGTATTTCAAGTACTAACAAGCAATGTCGCTACATTTCCGACATTTTCAGAGTTTCAGGCATCCCATTCCAATCCATCTCCCAACACGGCCTCAATATTTGTGCCCATACCCAATGTTTTGTTTAATTCAACACCTAAGCTAAACGCTAGTTGGAAAAGGAAATAAGAAGAGTACAAAACCATGATATTAACGAGAAAAAAAGGCCAAGTCGCACAGTCTAAGCGTAGTCGATATCACTAGGGAGGATCCACCTCGACAGTTGTGTATAGGGGTACCAATCACAGAAGAGCTGACAGTTGAGCCCGAAGAGGCCAGAGGGTTACCACTCCACAACCCCATATACCCCCTTGATTTCTTAAACATCCGCATACCGCCACCTTTCACCCACCAACTACCACCCACCACCTCATCCATCTCCTGGGAACCCCACAACTCCACACCATCCACTTCATCAGCCACCGTGTTAGATTCAATCGTCAGAAGAATAAATAATGGGGACCACGAAATGGAAGTTAACTTGGGTATAGAGGAGGTACCCCCAGTTGACCCAACTCTGATCCCGCCAACTTCTTTTACCGAGCTCATTAATCAAATAGAGCAGTCAATGGAAGAAACAACTGGGTCACTCCCCGAGCAGACTCCGCTCCACCCAGCTGACCTAGTAGGTCAAGAAGGGCAACAAGATATACAGATGGCTGACTCCAGAAACTGGCTACCGCACCAAACACCGCCACAATCACTGCAGGACCAGTCAGCGAGATCTATCGCCAGCGGATAGCCACTCCATGCACGAATGCTAGATCAGGGTACCTCCGGTACAGAAAGCATGGAAACTTCGGGGATAGCCCAACTGTACCATTTCATTCAGAGAGCAGCACAACAAGCCGAGAGACTCCATTCGTAGCTCTAGCAGAGATGCAAGCAGCAACAACAATAGATAAGCACGCATACTGAAGAGTGTGAACGGCTGAAGACGGAAAATGGGCAGTTACAGGATTAATTGGAGATAATAACCAGAGTATTCAGGGACGTTTGGCCTACAGTAATGGTTAGCAGCAGCCAAATACCAGAAGAGATGCAAGAAACCACTGTAGTCGGGCGGGCGGTCCACCTCAGGGTGGCCTATTCAAATATCCCGCAGGAAAATGTAGAACTCAAGGAAGAATTGGTAGCCCGACCCACATTACCCGACCCAACGGTTGTGTACTCAACACAAATTTCAGAAAGACAGGGCCAAGTAACAAAAATGCAGGAAGTTCTGAGTACTGCACCAAAAGAAGCATACAACCTACTGAAGGGTCTATAGGAATGCTTGACAGCCCTTAATCTGAAGGCACAACTGGTCTCACTACGGCTACAACAAATATCAAGAGAATCCAAGAGGCCACGGACCCGACTAGACTTGACGAACTCTATACACAGGCAGAAATGTTAGAAGTCCAGATACAACAAATCGAAGAGAATTCAACGGCGGCTAAGCAAGCCATCTAGGAGCTCTAGAAGCCCGTAAAAGCCAGTGCACAAAAAATGCAACAATTGGCCTCTGAGGCAAATACTCAAATCAACACCGTGTTTGGTTCCCTGCTGCCGAATGTAGGGGAAGAAATTGTCATGAAAATAACAGCCAAGACTGATAAGCTAATGCAAGGATGGCAACAGGCCATGAAAACCTTCCAAGAACTCAAGGAATCAGCTCTAACCAAGGTTCCAGAGTTGGGGCCCTTTTTTGGAAAACTGGGAGAAGGAAGGCAGGCAGAGCAGGGTGCAGGGACGAGTGGACCCATGGAAGTAGAGACAGTGCAGAACAATTGACTCGGGGTGAGTCAATAGGATGTGGTCGGACCCTACTGGGGCCCTTGTTTTGAAATTCAACAGCTTTTGAGTTGCGGCTAGTACATGGCGGAACACAACCATGGTAGGCAGAAATATTCAAGGCTGCGAAGGAGAAAAGGACAAGTGTCACAGCTGTTCCAGGAGCAAGCACAGATGGCAGAAGAGCGCGGAAGTAAATGAGCAGTAGAACTCTCGACTAATAGAAAGAAACAGAAGACAATTGAGCGAGAAGAAAGGAGGAACTGTCAGTCACGCTAGCAGCAGAACAAATAGGCAGCCAGCCAGTGTGAAGAGGGGTGGTTGGCACGGACGGGATCAGGCAGTAGGGAGCCACATGAGAGCTTTGTCTGGGTTGTACTATTCTCCATTCCTCTATATTTCTGTATTTCTCTATGTCTAGTAGGACTTCTTGTATTCTGTTTTGTTCATGCTCACGTAGTTGAGCTCTGTAATAGCTTGTCACTAATAGATAATGCTTACTATAATCAGAAGTGATGTTGTGGATGTCTGTTATGGTCTTGAATGAATGGTTTTGTAAGCACTCTTAAAATTTTATTTACTGGAAGTTTGAATGAATTTCCGAGAGATATATGTCATGGAACGTTGTGTTGCAGTTGTTTATACTTTTAACATAACTTTGACTTACCCGGATCAATGTTTTTGAGTTGATACCGATCGACTCCCTACCTTAGTAAGGTCGCGACATGCCTCAGGTGAGACTCTCAGCTCTTCGGAGTTGGGTGAAAATTCCGACGTGAAGCTAGACTACGGCGGAAAACCTTGTTGGCCCTTAGCCTGAACTTGAGTCTTCTCTGCGAGACCTGTTCTCTCACCAACAAGGGTTATGATGGTAGCATTGGGTTTTGTATTGATGATCCTCTTTATTTTATCCCATTCTAAATCAAAATCAGAGCTATAGATTGTTTCTTTTTCTTCAATCTTTGCCAACAATGATTATTTCAAACAATATTCGTTAGTGTTGCGCCAGGGGCTTTTATGGAACTAATACCACTTTCCAATGTCCTTTTTTGATTTCTTGTTATCATTCTTTGCATGTAACTTGGGCCGATTTTCTATAGGTTGGCTCACCTGACTCTATCCCTTATTTTAAAAGTTTCAACCACCATTTCTAGGCTTCTAATGTAGTGGATTTGCAAACCCAAACTCCTACATGTTCCTCTACTTCAATTTATACTCAATTTTAATATCACATCGAAAGCAACTCCTAGTGAGGATATGTCAAAAAAATCCATCTATGTTTGGGTGTACCTGTGTATACCATTATGGTACTTTATAACCAGGTGCCACTTGGAGTCTCTAAATTTGGCTTTGAGTGCAAGGCATGGAAAATATTGGTGTACTCTAGCATTATCTAGTCTCTCTCGTCTCACAGGGTTTTTCATCTCATGTACCAGTCATCATAGTTCCCTACAGGGTAGTGTT
This sequence comes from Pinus albicaulis, assembly GCA_034641835.2. Classification (NCBI taxonomy): domain Eukaryota; kingdom Viridiplantae; phylum Streptophyta; class Pinopsida; order Pinales; family Pinaceae; genus Pinus; species Pinus albicaulis. Next base: position 46,384,179 of record CM076578.1, read on the forward strand.
CCTCGAGGGAATCAACAAAATATTCCCAAGTGGGTCATGCCTTGAACGTTTCAAACTCATCTTTGTTATGTCTCTCCCAATAAGCTTCCCACCAATATTTGACATGGGGAAGAACTTTGAAGAGTGTTACACCAATTTTTGGTCATCTAACCCATTATCATTAGATGGACCTAAGTACACCATGTAAGACCAATTTCACCCTAAGTAAAATTGCTTTCAATATGTAAAATAACTTAATAAAACACATTTATTAGGTTGTTTATGGTCTAAACAGGAAACCCCAAGGGAAAATATTAAAAAAATATATATTTGTTTGGTTTTCCTCATGGAATAATTAATTAAACAATAATTTAATTATTATTCTGGGTCATATTTAACCCAAAACAAGGAAATTAATTAGATAAATCCTTATTTATCTTATTATTTTCTAGGAATAATTATTTAAACCTTATTTAAATAATATTCCTTGTTAAATTTGACTAAATCATTTATAAATAATTGAATAAATCATTATTTATTCAATTATCATTCAACCACTTCCTCAAAATGATAAATAAATCATTTATTTATTTATTATTTACAAATAAAGGGATTTGACCCAAGTCAAATACCTTTCCCCTCCAACAAATATAATAAAATATTCCATAAAAGGTGGATCTAGATTTGGTTAATATTATTTTAATCATGCACCAAGATCTAGAATGACCTAATGTTTTGTTATAAATAGAAGGGTTTTTTCCTACCATTCTTCACCTTTTGTTGCCTCTTAGATCACTCTAGATCTATAATCTTGGTCTGACTTTGAGTCATTATCATTGTCATATTTTCTATTATTTGCTTTGTGAGCTCCCTTTGAGTTCTATGTTTGTCTGGGTTCTAGATCTGAAGTGCTGAGGACTTCCAAGAACCCATCCCATCAAGGAGAATTGGAAACACCTTTCTTTTTTTCCTCACCATATGACTACACCCCAATGACCGTGGTGGAGCATAGTTACATAAGCACGAAGATTAATTTAAATGCAGTTTATTAACCCATAAATCACGGTCTAATCGCTTAATTTGAATTTAATTTTTGGTTTTGTAAAAACACACTTAGAGAGCTAACAACAAGTTAAACTCCACTTATCACTTAATAAATCTCAATTAAAATGGCATAGGTTTGGCGAGTTCCACCAATTTCAGCACCACTACCATTTTTAGCGGCCTTAACTGGAGATGTTCCAGTTTTGGTGGAGTTTTCCTAGGGAAAACTGAAGAAGCCATGAATTTGGCATTTTTTGACCAATTTTGGCTCAAGAAGAGTCATTCCTAGATAATTTTGATGCTATAAAGCTGATGGTGCAAGTTTTAGAGGTGTTGGAGCACTTCTATAAGTGTTTTTTGCCACTTTGAATATTAAAGAAGCCTAGGGCCACCATGAGAGGAGGTCATGCCTAGATCAACCGAAGACAATTTTCAAAGCTTGAAGAGTTTATTTTAAGGTTCTTAGGAATTTTGAATCCAATGGAGCAGGCTGCAAAGAAATTGGAGCACTGTAGGTGCATGTGATCAGACAATTGACCATTAATCCCAAGAGGTCCTAGCCAGTTGAATCAGGTCGATGGAGATGTATCCTAGGAGAGGTGAACTCCGTTATCAGCTATTATGTAATGTGTATGATGTGTGTTATTTCTCTTCATTTTATTTGTTGTACATGAGGTTTTTACAACTAATTAAATGATAAATTTCTCATAAAAAAGCTCAAAAACTTGACACATAAACCACTTCACAAATGGCTAATTTGAGATGATCCTAAACACATTTTTTTTTAAACTGGTGAGGGAGCTAGCACAGAAAAACTAGATTTCCCATATTCATATCAACTTCTGACCTTGCTTGACAACCTGGATAACTATCAAGGTGCGTTTCTCGCGGATCTGCAACTCCCTGGTGGAATTCGTGAAATGCTTTTAGTGGGAGTGATGCAAGGTTCAACTGGTATTATGCCAATGCAATGCTTGTGCTTGATTTTTGGCAGTGTCAAAATATAGGGCTCCTGTAGAGATTTTCAAATCTCAAATGTCAGAAGTAACTTCCACCTATAGACCTGTTGTACTCATGCCTTCTGGTTCCCTCCTTACTTGAGTCACATTTGCTTGAAACATGCTCTCTTGGGCTACGATCGTTTGAACTATGCTTGTCTGCACCTGCAATTCTTTAAGGCCCTTGTGTACCTCTTCCAATACACCCTTGAATTGGTCCTCAATGTTTCCCCAGATATGCTCGATGATGTGTCGGATTGTATCGTCAATCTTGTCAAATTCCCCTTCAGTGACGACCATCGGTTCTCCTCCAGCTAACTTATTGGACTTTATCTATTTCTGCGGTGCTCCTCCATCGAATTTATGTCGCCTCTTGAGAGCAAAGGGGAAGGTCAGGTCCTCTAGACCAAAAATTGGATCTTCGCCACCAAAATCACCTCCCTGAGTCTCCTAATCATCCTTCTTAGTCTCTGGCTCGACTTATTTTTTAGTTTCTTTCTTAGCCTCAAAGGTGACTTTCTTGTCTTCCTTGCTTGTTGGCTTCCTAGTTGCAGTATATTTCTTCGCTCCACTATTGTGTGCCCACTATGTCTCCGCTCCTTCCATGGATGGAGTTAACTAGTCACTTGGCCATTGAATGAATATGTGTGTGATGTCATCCTCGGTCACCATGTACGGAAGCTCGTACCATACTTCTACAAGATCCTTCTTTGCGCATATGTGTACATGGTGAAAATCTTCCTTAAAATTGGAAATCTGGTGATATTATTCATAAAGGCTTGGTGATAGCCTTGGCTTCTGACTAATCACCATGCGCAAACTCATCTCAAAACAAACCCAAAATATCTTACTCTCCATCACCCTTTTTGGATCATTTGAATTCCATAGCGAGGCGTACCTCGCAACCTCGGAGATATCCGGATCCACCGTGGGGAATTGTGACTCATATAGCTCTTTCCATGCCATTAGCACAATTAAGAGAAATATCCACATGTAGTGGAATTTCTTACCCTCCTCATGTGTTTCTCTGCAATCATCCAAAAATTCTTTACATAAATACCCAGCCCAGTTTAACTAGAGTCCTTTGTTACACTACATAGCCATATATACTACAGGCGCTGGTACCTCCTTTGCGCAGCAAGTTGGGGAATCCTAGAGGTGCCTTGATGATCTCCAAAGTCTAATTGTGATGCACTTCTAGGGGTTGAAAGGTTTTTTTCTTCTTCTTCGTTCTCAGATCCAAATAAGGGACTATACTAAGTCTCAATGTAGTTGTCACGATCTACCATAAATATTTTACCACTTTGCATAGCTCTAGATTTACGTCCCCCAAACATAAATATGATTGCATGTGTAGTACACCCTTCTCACATAACAACATCTTAATCCACAGCTTTAAAGAGTTTAAGTACAAACCTCCTAGACCCTTGAAAATGTTGCGCTCGGCTTCGCTGTAGGACACGTATGTATCAATCACGAACTAAGTAATAAATCCTCCAAGAATACTATTGATCCAATAATCAAAAATCCTTGAGATCTTTTTATCAGTCTCCTTGAGTCGCTTAACCAGATTTGGGTTCCATGCAGTAGGCTCGCCATGCTTAAAATAGGTCTCATTCTCAGCTAGTCTTGATAGCCACTCGAGAAACTCGTTAGCAAACGATGAGAAAAATATCTCATGTTGATCTATAAAATTATACTTTTGCAACCACTTCTCAGTTGACAAGCATGGATTTATGTTTTCTTGTACAAAAAATTCTCGCTCTTTCAGAGATACCTAATCTTGAATTTATTTTCTGGTAAGATTCCACATCCACATATCCCTCAGTCTTCAGATCCTAGTCCTGGTAACAAAACCAATATTTGTTGGCTTGAGGGGGCCTAGACCCAGGTTCAGAGATTGTTGCGTGAACCCAAAAAACCCTCTATTACCATCCTTTCGGCAATAATCTATTGCGCAAACCAAAGTCTCACCCGAGACAATATTAGGGGATTCTAGAACCAGGTTTATGCATCCAGAGGGACTATGTAGTGTGGCTTTAGGGCTAATATTCTCTTAAAAATTATCCAGAGCCTCACAAAACTATTATGACAAATATAAATTTGTTGTTCAAAAAATCTACTTAACTACTTTGCAGACTGCTCCTTTCTACTTTAACATGCATTAATCACAATAATAAGCCATATACAAGTCTTCGCGATGCGATTATAGATAAAAACCCTGATCTAGCACATATACTCATAAAACATAGACAATGTAAGCATACAAGTAAAGTACACATATATGTCTTCAAAGTCTTCTTTTATTAGCTCAGAATTTCTCAATATAATAGTTCCTTCCCTGTGCACACAACTGCAGGGGTCTGTGCACTCAGCTGCAGACTTCCCAATGTCTCCACGCACACAACTGTAAGAGCCTTCCATTTCGCACAAAACAACATAATAAAAACTTAATTCAGATCTAACAAGACATTCATATGCATTATATGTCCTCCAATTGATATCCTAGACTCCTTATATAGTTTTTCCTTTAACAACACCGTGGTCCGAAAACCATGCATGGAGCTCAATGTATACAAAATTTTCCCATCACTTTAAAAATTAAGGGTCTTTGACCTGCCCCAAAGCCCTTTGACTCTAAAAAATTTGTGCACAACGCTCTTCGCTCCTCAAAATGCAGATTCTTTACCAAAACTTTAGACATAGAGGCACCCTCTCCAACAGTTAGCTCCATGATCAGCAGTTGGCTAAGGAAGTTTGCAATATTATTGGTTATGCCCTTCTTGTACTTCATGTTCAAATGGAATTGTTTCAGGTATGTGGACCATTTCTGATGCCAATCGTTCTACAACTTCCCATGTGTTTGTATGGACTGAAATGGTTGGTGATATGTGTGGATGAATCTTTCCTTCCCCAAAATGTTATGCTTCCATTGTCGACAGGCCTGCACATTGAAATACATATCTTTGTCATAGGTGGGATACTTTTAGACTGTGTCTAAAAGTGCCTCCCTATGATATGCCACTAGATGCCTCTGTTGAGTAAGTACTGCCCCAATAGCATAGTCAGAGGCATCTGTCTCAATCTCAAATGGTTGTTTCAAGTATGGTTATGTGAGAACTGGTGCAGATCAAAGGCGGTGCTTCAACTCTATGAATGCCTTTTGTTGAGATTCAGTCCAAAATATTTTTTCTTTCGCTCCTCCCTTGGTGACTTGACTCAAAGGCCAAGTGATATGAGAGAACCCCAACACGAACCTGCAGTAGAAATTGGCAAGACCTAGAAATTTTCAGAGCTCTATTAGAGTGGTTGGGGTTAGCCAATCCCAAATGGCCTAGTTCTTGGCTGGGTCCACATGCACCCCCTTCTCATCAATAATTTTACCCAGATATTGAACCTGGGTCATGCCAAAAGTGCATTTCTGTAAATTTGCACACAACATGTGTTGCTGCAGTTTTTGGAGGACCTGTTGAAACTAGTGGAGGTGCTCTTCGAAACTCTGGTTGAAGATCAGGATGCCATCCAAATACACCACCACCAATGAGTTAGTGAATGGTCACAATATTTCATCCATCAGCCTCATGTGGGTTGCGGGAGAATTCGTCAACTCGAGAGGCATGTCCAACCATTAAAAAAGGCCCTCCTTGGATTTTAAGAGAATCTTCCACACTCAGATGGTTCAATTGGTACTTGATGATACCTCGACTTCAAGTCAATCTTGCTAAAATAGTTGGCCCCCTTGAGTTAGTATAGAAGGTTAATCTATGGGATCAGATACCTATTCCGGATAGTGATCGTTTCCAGCACCCGATAGTCAGTACAAAGTCTCCAAGTCCCATCCTTCTTCTGCACCAACACGATCAAACTCCCACAGGGTGATGAACTTGGTCGAATGTGACCTTTTTGCAGCAGCTCCTGAATCTGCCTCTTGATTTTTTGTTCTCCATAACAGAGCACTAATAGACTAGTCCATTGGGTAGCGATGATCTTGGGGTCATATCGATGGAGTGCTTGACCTGATAGTGCAGAGGCACCCCTCCAGGTGAGGTGAATATGTCCTCGTACTCCTCCATGACCTTGTCCATCTGTTGTTTTTGTACGGAGGCACCCTGTTTGGAGGTCGTGGCCACAATCTTCTTCTTTCCATGAGGGTGGATCATAACGAGAAAACAAATTCCTGATTTTGGAAATGAGTTTAATACATTACTTTTCAATGATTAAATAAATGGTGGTAGGTGGTGCTACCTCTGGTGTCATGTACAACTTATTACCCAAAGTAACAATAACAATGTGAGGCCTAGACTCATACACAACATTTTGCTTCCACAAGTATGGTTGGCCTAATAATACATTACAAACTTCAAGAGGATCAACATCATATAATACCTCACATGTGAAGTGCTTGAGGATGTGGGGAAGGCGACATTGATGGTTGATGTGAAGATCCCATCCTTGGTGAAGCAACCCGATGGTGTACGGTTGTGGGTGTGTTATGGTCAGTAAGCCTAGCCACTTCACAAACTTTGCTGAAATGAGGTTCTTTTGGCTCCCGCTTTCGACAATTAACTACTGTGGGAATAGAAGAGGTGAACCTCCTCCTCTGGATCCTCAGGTTCCTCCTTCTGGATCTTGGTGGTGGCAACGGTGGAACTGGGCTTCGCATCAATAATCTTCTTCCCTTTGGAATTCACCTTTTTGAGACCTGACTCAGAATCAGAACATGCATCTGATTCATAAGCCTTCAGCGTGGACACTAGTGGCTGCTTGGCCTGACAGTCACTTGTGTTGTAAGAGGAGCTCTTATGGAACTCACACCACTTCCCCATGTCCTTCTTTAGTTTCGTGGTGTTTTTCTTCGCTTGCAGCTTTGGCAGGTTGTCTTGGGCCACCCCCCCTTGGCCTTGTCCTTTGTTCTATGGTTTGGTGGTGCCTTTCCCTTGCTTCTGATTAGTAGATCCAAAGTCTCGCTTCTTCTGTTTGAATTTATGCTCAATCTTGGCAGCATACCGGTTTTATACACCAAGCGAGGAGATGTCGAGGAACTCCATTTCCTCCTATATTTATCTATGCAGACAACCGTGGTACTTAAGCACCAAATGTTTCTTGGAATCTTTGATACCCAAATTTATGCGTAGGGTACGGAACAAATTTGTCAACTCATGCATATTTTGATCCCTTTGCTACCGCAATGTAGCCCATTGTATGTACTTGTCCCCATTTCTCCCCACGGGGAAATATTGTTCCTTGATGGCGTCTCGGAAATAATTCCAAGAGGGTGCGACCAAGAACAGGGATGATTCCCTATCGTCCTTTTGCTCACAATAGGTTGCGCACCAATCCTTGACATGGGGCGCGGATTTCTAACCATTCATATCAATCCCTTGCCTTTCCTTATAATGTTAACATGAACATTTTCATAAGGCAGTCTTCATGCCATTCAGTCTTTATCTTCCATACATGTATATGAAGTTTGATGAGATGTATCGATGGGTCATCAAACTTTTCACCTCGAAAAACAGGAAAGTTATCATCCCAAAACACCTGGGGCATCTTATATGGGAACCCAGGGATATGATCTCTACTCATTGGGGCATATCTTCGTTGTATCCTTGGATTCATGTTCGTAAATCAGAAAAGAGGTCACTTTGTCTATTCAACCAGTTCAGAGTCTTCTACCAGTGGAGTCATTTGGTATTTTTGGGAGTTTTGGAGTCGCCAGGTGGAGGATTTCAAAAATATTTTGATGAGTTGTTGTCCACCATAAACAATTGAATACCAATCTAAGGAGCTTTGTGGGTCTTCTGAGGTCTTAGGATTTATAAGAGGTAATTCACTCAGAAGTCCCCAGTGGAGTCACCATTATGTTGGAGTCCTGTGATTTGGCAGATTGGCATACCAAATGACAAGGAAACATCAGAACCACTTTGGAATCCTAGGATCTAGTCCTCCTAGATTCAGAGAGGGATCTCTCTATATGTGTTTTTATAATGATATGATTTTAAGCTCATGATATGATATTAGGCTAGTTATGAAGTACAAGAGGTTTTTTTGTTTGTTTTTGGTTGGGAATCATTAACTGAGAAGGTCATGTGAAGTGAAAGAGGGAAAAAATAGAATAATTTTTCAGCATAGGAAGATAGGTCAAGAAAAAGTGTCAATCCATTGGGCTATGGAGTCATAAAAGGGTTTACTTGCACAAAAACTATTCAAGGGTTTCCATAAGGCAATTCATCTATATTAAAAGATCTCTTTAAGTTGATTTTGTGGTATGGAACATTAAGAAGTGTGCTGAAAGGAGAAAACATATAAGAAAACAAAGGGCAGCCGAAGATCAGGTAAGGAATTTGAACCTATCCTACTTTCAGCATACTCTCAAGGGAAAACATTTAAGGTAAACATAAAAAGTAGCCTAAGATCAAGTAAGGACTTTTAACCTATCTTTCTTTCAGCATACTCTTAAGGGAAATATTCAAAAAATCTATTTGAGACTAAACAAGGGACAAGGCTAACCATAAACTTCCTTGATTAGGACTCTACTTAGCATGCAGTGAAAATATCATTCAAGAAAAACATCTCAGGTTTTACTCAGCAAGACATGGGCTCACCAACATTCCTTGACTGGTTATACTCTATTGAAATCATTCCCAAAGCAACAATTAGAAGAAAACATAGAGATAAAGCTTATCAGTGTGAAATAGGGTGCTTTGCAGTAAATCCTAATCTATATTTCCTGTTCTTTATCAGAGAAAGTGGACAGTATGGAAACATAAGGAGAATAACAATTACAGTAAGAAAACATCACCAATAATATAGACCAGGATCCTGTGAATCTGCTTGTTTATTTGATGTCCAAGACCAGTTACATACTCGAGTCCAATGGCTTTCTACAGTCCAATACTTCTCTTCCCAGCCTACTATATTACAACTACTCAACTACTTCCACTTAATAACAGTTCAAATAATCAACAAATTTCCAACCCTTTACAATGAGCTCCTCATGGAGTCTTTATAGAAGAATGAGGAGGTGGAGTGAAAGAGAGGGTTCATTTGTTCAATTAATACAAAATAAATGCTTCTCGGCCTTTGGGAGGCCTAATGGAGAATATATCTAATGTCTTAACTCTGTTAATTGATTTTTACATTAACTTTCATCTACTTCTGTCACTTTTGTTGACTTTTGAGGCTTTGGTAGATGGCAATTACTTCTGAGCTGTCTTTGGAAAAATATCTTTGACTGTGCATTAACTTTGTATGATTTTTGAGTAAATAAGCCTGTAGGTGGCACTTTTAGTCTTCGGAAGAGTAAATAGCATTGATGATATGGCAATTTAAGGTGGTCTTTTGCTGATCTGTCCTGATTTGTCACTTTAAACACTGATAGTAGTCTTTGATTTTCTTTGTCTTTTACTGCGCTTTATCCTTAATCTGCACGGTTTAAGTATTTTAATCTTCGGGCTTTTGACTTTAACCTTTAACTTTAATTATCTTTACACTGATCTTCACGGTTGTTGGAAGGTGTCTCTTTCTGTAATTTCCGACCATAGAGGATCATTACCCTCGGCCTCTGTCACCTTTAGTGAATATGGGACGACTTTTATGCTACGAAATCACCATTAAACCTGCAACGTAACATAAAATATTAATAAATCCTGCGTTTTGGGGATACAACTGCTTCAGAGGGATCGGCGGAGGGTGAAAGAGCAGTGCGGAAGGAGGAAAATGCATCAAGGGAGGGTTCCATGGTGAAACCATGAAAAACCAGGGAAACATTTGAATCTGGCGTGAAAATGGTGATGAGCAGTTTTGTGCAATACCAGAGTGGTATTCGTGATGGGGTCAAGCGGTAAATGGTTTTGGTCGAAGAACACGATACGGTTCAAGTGTTGACACCTGTTCACCTCAAAACCACCAATTTCGCGTTGAAAATGGTGTTTAAACAGTTATGGAGAAATGAGAGCGAAGAACAAGGACCGTTGGATCGGGGAAATGGACAGTCAGGATTAAATCGCGGAAATGACTTGGTAGGGGACAGACGAGAGGGAGGATGGCGATGCGAAAGAGTGCAAGCCGTCCGATCTAGGGAGAGTTAGATCAATGATGGAGGAAGGGCGGTGGGACCCAGCAGATGATGTCAGCAGTTTTGGCGCATAGCGGAAAATTATTGGGCAGAGTTGAAAAGAGGGGATCAATGGGAGCCGTCAGATCGGGGAAATGGATGGCTGAGATGAACTCGGAGGATCGGCATATCGGCAGAGTAAAGGGTCTGGGAACAAAGGAATTGAGATCGTCAATGTGTGATGTCCGATGGACTTAGCGCTCGGTCACAGAGCGCGGTCTTATGGCAGAAAAGGGGCTCGAGGTTTAAGCGAAAGGGGCTTAAGGCCTTAGATTTTAAAATGAGGGTTTTTGACTGAAAATGAAGGTTTTCGAAGGATTTTAAGGGTTTTGATAAGGGGAAAAAAGGGATAAAAACCTTAATAAAATGATTTTACAAGGTTTAAAGGGGAATTTTGAGGAAAATAAAGGGTAAAAATGGGAAAAATGGGTGAAATGAAGGGGCTTTTAGAGGGATTTTTCAAAGGAAAAAATGGTGTAAAATGGGTCTCAAAACAATCTTTTCTTTGGGACAGCAGGGCTTTCTTTGAAGGTTTTGAAATGAAGATATCAAAGAGGTGGAGATTTTGGCGAAGGTCCACAACAAGGCTTCAAGAACTCACAGATTTTGCATGAAATTTTTTTCTTGAAGACTAATAGACTTGTTTTAGCCATCATCAGTTATGACAAAATTTTATTGATGGCTAACAGTTGGCACAAGCATCATCATAGGTCTGCTCTTCTTTCTTTCGGGCTGCGTCACAACTTCTTCCCATCACTTTTCATATTATCCACGGGTCTACTTCTCAGTTATCTACAAGGTATCCACATGTGTTCTTAATGGGCTTTGGGGCACAACACATTCTTTTATTCTCTTATGTGGCTTGGTTTTGGGTCACATTTTGAGTTTTCAAAGTGGCTTGTACCATTTGTTTTTTAGTTTATTTTCTCTTGATGTTGGGTTTTTTGCCCTAATATTTACCACTTGTTGAGGCATGAGGTTCTTTCTCAGTCTTTTTGTATTTTTTTATTTGTTGTGCAATGATGGCCATATTATTTTTGAGTTGATTCTGCTCCTCTTTGGGATTTTGCGTCATGTTTTTCTATGGGTTCTTTACTATGTGTATGGGATTTGTTGTCCCTAGGGTTTCTCTCTCAAAATCATTTTTGACATTTGTTTGCAGCCTATTTGAGACTTGAATTGATCAGATTTGCATACACACATGGTGTGTCTATAGTATGTAATTATTATTCTATATTTACATAATAAAAATTACTATTTTTTTCTTTGGAAAAAATAAAAGTAAAATAAGTTAAAGAATATGTAAAAAAAATAAAATACCACTTTAAATTCAATTACTTTCCAATTACATATGTGAATATGTTCCACATTTTAAACCAATAAAAAAAAATAAAACATTTTGAATATATAAATATATATTTTAAATAAATTTTATAAAATTCTTTTAAATATGAAATGGAAAACAATTTATGCACATATATCATAATAGCTATAATAAAAACTAATAATTAAATTAGACTAGATTTATTTTAATTCAAGATCTACTTAGTAGAGAGATCAAATCTCTTTTCACTCTAAAAGAATTCTACACTTCAAAAAAAACATCTCAAAAAATTTTAATCCTCTTAAAAAATAATACATCTAAAATTTTAAAAAATCTAAATTAATAATAAAACTATACCTATAATAAATAATATTTGATAAAAAAAATCACACTATTAAAACACCATAAGAAAGTGTGAGCAACCAACCTACCCCTATAATAAATAGTATTTATTTTAAAAAACCACTCCGTTTAAACACCATATAAACACCATAGTAAATTGTTACTAATTTTTATATTTAAACACCACAGGAAATTGTTACTAATTTTTATATTTAAACACTATAAGAAATTGTTACTATTGTTACTAATTTTTATATTTAAACACTATAAGAAATTTTTACTATTTTTTAAATGAATTAATGTAAAGAAAATTTTGTTTGTTTCCATGGTTTTCAAACTTTTAATTAAATGATGAGCATTTTATACATCTAAATTTCCATTATCTAATTAAGAAATTCAAAAAATTTGCATTGCATTGCATCATTCTATTTTTTTAAAGGGTATTTTCATGATTTTGTGTTAAAAAACAATATTGTAATTTTAGTGTTCTAATGAAAATGTGTGAAGTTTGTTGGCTAAGATCTTCAAAGAGCTATACTTTTAGCCTTTAAAAAAAAATTGCTCACAGTAGAATGCTATTTGATCTTTAACACCATGGTTGAAAATTATTGGAATTTTAAGGTTTTCCATGATCATGATCTAGTGTTTAATGTCATGGTGAAAAATGTTGAAATTTTAATCTTAAAAAAAGGTCATGAAACATCACCACTTTTCTATTTCCGGACCATTTTTTCAAGTTTTTTGCAAAAATATATGGGTTTTTTTGGGCTAGTGCTCTCATTTTAAGATTATGGTTCTCATTAATTTGGTAACATTTTTTAACACTCAATATCTATTAATAAAGAAAATAATAGAATATTGTAGAACGCAAGCTCGATAGAATGATGTTATTTATCTCTTAAGAGAGAGATTGTTGCTACACGTATTCTCCAAAGTTGTTACATGCGGTCAAAAGAATGGATTTTTAACATAAAGAAAGAATTGTAGAGGTCCAAAACCCTAACCGTAGATGATGAAGTGCCAAAAGGTTTGCATGCTCCTAGGCGGTTGGTTGGTATATCAACTGCCAGGGGATGCAACTTTTGGATACACTCTTTGCTTGGGGCACACAATAACTTGTTGGAAAGGGCTATCTAAGGATTGCAACTTTTTCCTAGGGCTAGGGAATTCTATGGAAACCCCTAGCCCTATGAATTGCGAAAAAACATTGTTTATGGCCTTAAAAGAACCTCAAAAGTTTAGAACCCAAAAACCATGGAAAATTTGTGAAGAAGGTAGAAAACCGTTGAGCCAATGGAAGAGGTGGGTGACCACCAATATCTAGCTATACTAGTCCTCCCCTTTCAAGAAGTAATGGGCTCAATTGTGACAAATTCCCTCATCAAATGGGGAATTTTTTTTTGAATTTGGCTCCTAGTGAACCACTTCCCTTGGTGAAGAAGTTTGTTGTTGGCAAGTATCCTTTGTCTTTGTGTCCATGATCTAATCCATTATAGCCTATGTAATACTGCCAGAATTGAGTTTTGTGGGTTCCAATTGCTCCACTACCTCTGGGGTGTCCAACAAAGGTGGAAAATATGGCCAAAGTAGCACTACATTAAATAGTAGGTGCAAGACAAGGAAAGGGGGAATACTAAATTCAAAAGTGTTACCACCCACAACCTTTGTAATTATGTAAGGCCCATATCGAAGTGGTCTAAGATTCCTATGGTAGTATGTGAGGCACTCTTTCTATAAATGCAACCACGCCTTATATCCAACCTGAAACTTATGTGTAACCCTATTTTGGTCATGTCATTGCTTGTGCTTGGCATTGGCTTTCTACAAAGATATCATGAACTTATTATTGGAGGTGTTGTAGTATATTTAACAAATTTGACTATTATATATTCCTTTACCTAAGCATGGAAGGACTCTACCAGTGAAGATGCAATGGTCATAGCCACATCAATTGGGGCAAATGCTTGGAACCCCAAACACACCTAAAAAGGATTGTGTGCAATAGAGTTATGGAGGGATATGTTATAGCTAGATTGAATATATTTAACGATTTCATCCCATGTACATGGATGCTTGGAATTGTACATGCGCAAAATATGCACAATCATCTTATTAACCAATTCTATTTGTCCATTTGTTTTGGGATGAAAGGCAGTCGATTTGGTCAACTTGGTAACCATTAGAAACCATACACTAGAACAGAAGGTACTAAGGAACTTATTGTCCCTATTTTAAATAATGGTCCAAGGCAGCCCAAAATGAACCCAAACATGCTCAAAGAATATTCTAGCAGTGGATTTAATTATGATACTCTTATTACATAGTGCCAAAATGGTCATCTTAGAGATTCAACCGACAACCACAAACACACAATTGTTTCTATGTTTGGTGGAGGTAAAACCTAACATGTAATACATGGACGCCAACTTTGATGGCTTTTTTGGGCTAGTTAGAGGAGTGTATAGCCCCTACTTGTCAGATAGTTGGTTTAGAAATGACATATGCATTGCATGACTTGATATACCAATGGACATCCCCCCGAAGCTTTGGCCGATATAAATACTTATGAAGTATTTCTACTATCTTCTCCACACAAAAGTTCCCTACCGCCAACTGTAATATGTCCCCCAAATCAACTTCCTACGCTCACTTGAAGGAACACAAAGGTGGCACATGTAACAAAAGAGTGCATCCTAGAGGTGGAATTTTGGAACTTGTTTTCCTATGATCAATGTATTATATGTGGAAATGAATTCAAAGTCATTATTGTATCATTAAGGCCACCCAAAGGTCTCATGCCCACAAGAGTTAAGAACTATGGTTAGTTCCATAACTAGGGGCCAACTAAGGTAGTCTACAACATGGTCGGTGTTTCCCTTATGTTTGATGTTCAAGTGGAATTTTTGTAGGTATGTGGACCATTTCTCATGTTGATCATTTTCTAACTTTCCTTGTGTTTGCATGAGTTACATAGGCATGTAATGAATGTGGATGATTGTTTCATTCCTCAACATATAATGATTGCACTATTGGAACTCATCCATGATGTAGTGCATCTCCTTATAATAGGTGGGGTATCTTTGGACAATATTAGAGAGTGTTTCATTGTGATAGGCCACTAGATGTCTTTTGAGTGAAGATTGCATCAATAGCATGGAGAAAATATCCTTGTCATGGGTAAAGTATCTCTGAACATCATCAAAGAGTATTTCGCTACGATAGGCCACCAAAATTCCTTTCTGAGTGAGGAGTACATCAATAGAATATTTGTAAGCATACGTCGCAATCACAAATGGATCTTACAGGTCTGGAAATATGAGGTTAGTGCGAAGCAGAGGTAGTTTTTTAGATCCTCGAATTCTTTTTGTTGTGACTCATACCAAGAAAAGTTTTCTTTAGTTTCACCCTTGGTCACTTGACTTAAGGTTCAAGTGATATGAGAAAAACCCAACATTAATCTTTGATAGAAGTTAAAAAGGCCCAGGAAGCTATGGAGCTCGGTTAGAGTCATTGAGGCTATCCAAACTTGAATGACTTGGACCTTAGTTAGGTCCACATGCACCCCATGTTCATCCATGATGTATCCCATATATTGTACTATTTATATGCAAAATGATAATTTATCTAGATTGGCATACAAATTTTGTTGTCACATGGTGCTTAGGACCTACTGAATGTATTATAAATGTTCTACCCAAGTTCTAATAAAGATGAGGATTTCATCCACATAAACAACCACAAATATTTTTTGAATGGTCATAGGATATCATCCATCATCCTTAAGAATGGCATTGGAGCATTAGTCAAGAAAAATGGCATTACCAACCACTTAAAAAGGCCTTCTTTATATTTTAAGGCTGTCTTCCATACATTATTTTTTTTAAGTGGAACATGGTGGTTGCTGACTTCAGATCAATCTTACAAAATAAATTTTCACCCTTAATATGATCAAGAAGATTTTCAATACAAGGGATCATGTATTTGTTCTTGACAAAGGTTTTTTTTCAGGGAAATTAGTATAGAGTCTCCATGCCCCATCCTTCTTATATACCAACACAATTGGACTCTTACAAGGTGAAGAGCTCAATATAATGTGGGCCTTTTGGATGAGATCATCCAACTAATATTTTATTTTGGAATTCTTTAAAGAGAAATCATTTATATATTGGGACATCAGGTAAAGGATCACTACGTATCAATTCAATTGAGTATTTTACCTTGCAATGCAGAGGCACCCCCACAGGTGGAGCGAAGATATCTATGTATGTATCTAGAATCTTGGCCACTTGCTTCTATTAGGAAGAGAGGCCCAATGTTGAGGTTGTGTTGGTCATAATGACCTTCCTTTAACCTTTTTACCAAACCATGAAGAGGGAAAACTTTGTATTATGAGATATTAGCTTTCAACACTATTTTGTTGAGATCAATGAAATCACAATATTTTGAAATACCTCTGGTACCCCATAGATCTAACCTCCTAGAGTAAAAATGACATTAATAGGACATGATTCATAGACAACATGAAATTTCCACATATAAGGTTTTCGTAAAAAAACATCACAAACATCAAGTGGGGCGACATCAAATAATATCTCAAATTTTAAGGGTTTGATGCCATAGGATAGGGGAAATTATTGGTTGAAATAGATGTCTCACCCATGTCTCAACCAACCAATGGTGTATGTTTAGGGGTGTGGCACTATCGATATCGTCGATCTATTGATGATATTATTTGAGATCAAGTTCTTCTGGCTCCTACTATCAATAATAAAATATAGCGGGGTGCTCTTTACTCACATCTATGAATGGAATAAGTGTCCCCCCTCTTCAAGCTATTGTTGGTAATGTTGGCATTGATTTCAAATAGCATTGAAGTGACTATATATTAATAAGCAATTTTTAAACTCAGATAATCTATGGAGCTCTTTTAGAGTCATCGATGCTATCCAAACCTAAATGACTTGGACCTTAGTTAGGTCCACATGCACCCCATGTTCATACATGATGTATCCCGTATATTGTATTATTTATATGCCAAATGAGCATTTCTCTAGATTTGCATACAAATTTTGTTGTCACGGGGTGCTTAGGACCTACTGAATGTATTACAAATGTTCTACCCAAGTTCTGATAAAGATGATGATTCCATCCACATATACAACCACAAGCAGTTTTTGAATGGACGTCGGATGTCATCCATCATCCTCAAGAATATTTTTGGAGCATTAGTCAAGCCAAAGGGCATTACCAACCACTCAAAAATTCCTTCTTTAGATTTTAAGGTTGTCTTACATACATAATTTTTTTTAATTGGAACATGGTGGCTGCTGACTTGAGATAATGCTTAAGAAATAAAATGTCACCCTTAATCTGATCAAAAATATTGTCAATACAAGGGATCATGTATTTATTCTTCACAAGGGTTTTTTTCAGGGAAATTATTACAAATTCTCCATGCCTCATCCTTCTTCTAGACCAACACAATTAGACTCTCACAAGGTGAAGAGCTCAGTAGAATGTGGCCCTTTTGGAAGATATCATGCATCTAACATTTTATTTCCCTGTTCTTTAAATAGAATGAATTTATACATTGGGACATTATGTAAAGGAGCACTAGGTATCAAGTCAATTTAGTGTTTGACCTTGCAATGCAGAGTCACCCCCATAAGTGGAGCAAATATATCTATGTATGTCTCTAGAATCGTGGCCACTTGTATTAGGAAGAGAGGCCTAATGTTGAGGTTGTGGTGGGCGTAATGACCTTCCTTTCACCTTCTGACCAAACCATGAAGAGGGAAAACTTTTCAGTATGAGATATTACCTTTCAACACTCTTTTGTTGATATCAATGAAATTACAGTAGTTGGAACTAACTCTGGTACCCTCTAGAGCTAACCTCCTAGAGTAAAAATGACACTAAGAGGACATGATTTATAAACAGCATGACATTTTCACATATAAGGTTTTCCTAAAATTACATCACAAACATAAAGTGGGGTGACAACAGATAATATCTCAAATTTGAAGGGCTTGATGCCATAGGATAGGGGAAATTGTTGGTTGACATGAATGTCACGCCCATGGCTCAACCAACCAATGGTGTATGTTTAGGGGTGTGGCACTAATGATAGCCTCAATATCTTTATGGTCTTAGCTGATATCACATTCTTTTGGCTCCTACAATCAACAATAAATTTTAGTGGGGTGCCCTTCACTCACATTTATGAATGGAATAGGTGCTCCCCCTCTTCAATTTACTGTTGGTAATGGTGGCATTGATTTAAAATGGAATTGAAGTGGCAACATAATAATAATCAATGTTTAAACTCATATCAGCAATATGTAAATTCAGATAAGATATGGAGCTCTTTTAGAGTCATCGAGGCTAGCCAAGCCTAAATGACTTGGACCTTCGTTAGGTCCACATGCACCCCATGTTCATCCATGATTTATCCCATATATTGTATTATTTATATTCCAAATGAGAATTTCCCTATATTGTTGTCATGGGGTGCTTAGGACCTACTAAATGTATTACAAATGTTCTACCCAAGTTATGATAAAGATGAGGATGTCATCCACATATACAACCACAAATAGTTTGTGAATTGTAGTAGGATATGATCCATCGTCCTCAAGAATGTTGTTGGAGAAATATTCAAGCCAAAGGGCATTACCAACCGATCAAAAATTCCTTCTTTAGTTTTTAAGGTTGTCTTCCATACATCAATTTTTTTAATTGGAACCGAGTGGTTGTTGACTTCAAATCAATCTTACAAAAGAAATTGTCACCCATAATATCAAGAAGATTGTCGATACAAGGGATCATGTATTTGTTCTTGGCAAGGGTTTTTTTAAGGGAAATTAGAATAGAGTCTCCATGGCCCATCCTTCCTCTAGACCAACACAATTGGACTCTCACAAGGTGAAGAGCTCAGTAGAATGTGGCTCTTTTGGATGATATCATGCATCTAACATTTTATTTCCTTGTACTTTAAAGAGAAATAATTTATATATTGGGACATTAGGTAAATGAGCACTAGGAATCAATTCAATTGATTTTTGTACCTTGCAATGCAGAGGCACCCCCATAGGTGGAGAAAATATATCTATGTATGTCTCTAGAATCTTGGCCACTTTCTGCTATTAGGAAAAGAGGCCCAATGTTGAGGTTGTGGTGGTCGTAATGACCTTCCTTTCACCTTTTGAATAAACCATGAAGAGGGAAAACTTTGCAGTATGAGATATTACCTTTCAACACTATTTTGTTAAGATCAATGAAATTACAGTAGTTGTAACTACCTCCGGTACCATCTAGAGCTAACCTCCTAGAGTAAAAATGACACTAAGAGGACATAATTCATAAACAACATGACATTTCCACATATAAGGTTCTCTTAAAAGAAAATCACAAACATAAAGTGGGGAAACATCAAATAATATATCAAATTTGAAGGGCTTGATTCCATATGATAAAGGAAATTGTTCGTTGACACAGATGTCTCACCCATGGCTCAACCAACCAATGGTGTATGTTTAGGGGTGTGGCACTATCGATAGCCTCAATCTCTTGATGATATTAGCTGAGATCAAATTCTTCTGGCTCCTACTATCAAGAATAAAATGTAATGGGGTTCCCTTCACTCACATCTATGAATGAAATAGGCACTCCCCTTCTTCAAGCTATTGTTGGTAATGTTGGCATTGATGTAAAATGGAATTGAAGTGACAACATAAGAATAAGAAATGTTTAAACTCATATGATCAATATGTAAACTCATATAAGCAAAGTGAATACATGGGAGAAGAAATTTTTAATTTCTATTGAATATAAATGTTATTATCAACTTTCGGTATGATATATTTTGAGTTTACATTTGCAAGAAGGAACTATAGAGTGAAATAATGTGTTGAATTTACATTTCCAAGCCATATAGTGCAATCATTATCGATGGTTTGTATTATCTTATTTTTTTAAATCTTATTTGTATTGAATTTATCTTCAAATTAAAAATTGAAGAGATATACCACACAGAACCATGGAATACAAGGAGTCAACCCTTCACTTCAAATTCCTACATTGGAATACAAAAAATCAGAAAACTATGTATATAAATTATGTGTTTTGAATGATACAGCTTCTATTGAATTCAAATTTATGTGAGAACAAGTTAATGCATTTCCTGGTAAAGAGAGAAAAGGGAATAGGAGCAGAAGAAAAGCATAATTGAGGAAGAGGAGTAGAGGAGATGAAAAACTGAAAAGAGGACAGAGACAATGTTTAAATTAGAGACAAAGACCAAGTAAATCAACGAAGTTAATTTGTAATCTATTCAGAATATTGGTGTCTTATTTCAAGTAGTAGCCTTATAAAGAGCGGCTTGGAGCTTGTAGAAGAGGGAGTGGGTGCTCCCAGCAAGCTGTAGCTTGCAGTAGAAAATTGAGGTAGAAGTCTCCTAGAGGTAGAATCCTGCAAAAAATTCATGAAAAGGAGTGGGTGATTTCTTTTACATCAACAACCAAAATATGTGATATTTCCCTTTATGGGTTTCCACATATATCTGGTGTCTTTGTGTTGCTTGAGCTATTTATATGTATTCTCATGAATTCATTGTTAAGTGTTGAAATCATATATAAACCTTCCAATATATAAAAGGAAGTGTTAAAAGGAAAAACACATATATAAATCTAATAATTGATTGAAAAAGGAGATATAAGGCTGCTAAAATTATTTGAAATTGGTCATTTAAAAATACATGATTACTAATTCAACCTCCCTCTCAATAATTAAATATTTTCAACAACTACCGTGTCTCTTCTAATTTGATCTTTAGGGTTGTGATGGTAGCATTGGGTTTTGCATTGATGATCCTCTTCCTTTTATCCCATTCTAAATCAAAATCAGAGCTATAGATTGTTTCTTTTTATTTAATCTTTGCCAACAATGATTATTTCAAACAACATTTTCCAATGTCCTTTTTTGATTTCCTGTTATCATTATTTGCTTGTGACTTGGGCCGATTGTCTAGAGGTTGGCTCACCTGACTCTATCCCTTATTTTAACATTTTGAGCCACCATTTCTAGGCTTCTAATGTAGTGGATTTTCAAACCCAAACTCCTACATGTTCCTCTACTTCAATTTATGCTCAATTTTAATATCATATTGAAAGCAACTCCCAGTGAGGATATGTCAATGAAATCCATCTATGTTTGGGTGTAGTTGTGTATACCATTATGGTACTTTATAACCAGGTGCCACTTGGAGTCTCTAAATTTGGCTTTGAGGGCAAGGTATGGAAAATATTGGTGTACTCTAGCATTATCTAGTCTCTCTCGTCTCACAGGGTTGTCCATCTCATGTACCGATCATCATAGTTCCCTACAGGGTAGTGTTCCTCCTTGAGGGAATCAACAAAATCTTCCCAAGTGGGTCATGCCTTGAATGTTTCAAACTCATCTTTGTTATGTCTCTCCCAATAATCTTCCCACCAATATTTGACATGGGGAAGAACTTTGAAGAGTATAAAGGTAATCATTTCATTGTTGAAATTTTTGGATAGAGTAATATACCTATAATATATTTAACCATTTCTCCTAAGAATTTGCATTCATTTAGCCTTCAAATAAGGGAATACCAAGGTTAGCTTGTACCTTGAAGGGTGTTGCACCTCCAACATTTTTACAATTTGTAGGCGCCTTAGCCACTATTGGAAGTCGTCGAAGGATCTAGACAAAATTTTCCATCATTCCATTCCTTTCTCATGTGAGTGATTCCCGGTGAAACAACTTGGTAAGATATCCTACTCCATCTCTTTGTTCTTGCACAATGGGAGGCTACTTGGGTTGGTGAGAGAGATCGTTCCCAAGCTAAACTAGCTTGACACCCAATTATCTATACCTTGGCCTCATTAAGGACATGCGCTAAGAAACAAAAAGGAGTAGGTTTTTTTGATACCACTGGTATGGGTTTTACAAGGAATGAAATGAAAGGAAAGAAATGAATATAAACATATGCATAGAGAAATATAACAAAGAGCATAGTAATAAAACCCAACTTCTATTAATAAATAAAATATCAAAATATTGTAGAAAGAAAATTGGATAGACTGGTGGTACTTATCTATGAAGAGAGAGAGAGGGTGGGTACGCACATTCTCCATAATTATTGCAAGAGGAAAAATAATGACCTTTTAACATAAACAAAGAACCTTAGAGGTCCAAAACCTTAATTCTATAATATTAAGTTCCAAAATATTTACGATCCCTAAGGTGGTTATTTAGTACAATCCAAGGAATACACGACATTCCCTAGCCCCCCAAATTACCAAAAAACCTCTTTTTGGGCCTCAAAAGAGCCCCAAATGTTTGGGACCTAAAAACCATGGAAAACTACAAAGAAATAGAGAACCATTGAGTTATTGTAAGAGGTGGATGGCCACCTATATCGAGCTAGATTAGCAGTCTTAATTATTCCAAATGTAACATCCTTGGTCTCCCTCTAATTACTAGATTCTAAGCCTTTTTCTTTCTTTTAAATAACAATTTATGTTCAATTCCAAATAGGTGTGTGTTGGCTCATTTGGGCATGACCTAGGTTCGATCTATGCTTCACACCAACAAAACCCTTGATCACCGACCCTTTCAACAATGACCTACAAGAAGATCGCAGTCTCACCCAAGGTCGCGGGGTCGGGGCTCGACCCCACAACCTCCCCCAAGCGAGCGAAACCCTTTACCATCATACCATCGTGTTGTGTCTTAATATATATGGGCTGAAACTTCTATTTAAATTCAATTGGTTTGAATGGCGAGGGTAAGGAGGGGGGAATCTCCACGGGCTAGCCCCCTCACCATATGAATACACCCCAACAACTATGGTGGAGCAGAGTTACATAAGTGCAAAGATTAATTTAAATGCGGTTTATTAACCCATAAATCACGGTCTAAGTGCTTAATCCGAATTTAATTTTTGGTTTTGTAAAAACACACTTAGAGCGCTAACAACAAGTTACACTCCACTTATCACTTAATAAATCCTGATTAAAATGGCGGAGGTTTGGCGGGTTCCACCAATTTCATTGCCACTACTAGTTTTAGTGGCCTTAACTGGAGATGTTCCAGTTTTGGTGGAGTTTTCCTTGGGAAAACTAAAGAAGCCATAACTTTGGCATTTTTTGACCAATTTTGGCTCAAGAAGAGTCATTCCTAGATGATTTTGATGCTTTGAAGCTGATGGTGCAAGTTGCAGAGGCGTTGGAGCACTTCTATAAGTGTTTTTTCCACTTTTAATATTAAAGAAGCCTAGGGCCACCATGAGAGGAGGTCATGCGTAGATCAACTAAAGACAATTTTCAAAGCTTGAAGATTTTATTTTGAGGTATTTGGGACTTTTGAATCCAATGGAGTAGGTTACAAAGCCATTGGAGCACTATAGGTGCATGTGATCAGAAAATTGACCATTAATCCCAAGAGTTCCTAGCCAGTTGACGCAGGTCCATGGAGACGTATCCCAGGAGGGGTGAACTCTGTTATCAACTATTGTGTAATGTGTATGTTGTGTGTTAATTTTCTGCATTTTATTTGTTGTACATGAGTTTTTAACAGATAATTAACTCATAAATTTATCATAGAAAAACTCAAAAGCATGACACATAAATCACTTCACAAATGGCTAATTTGAGACAATTCTAAACACATTTTTTTTAAATTAGTGAGGGAGCTAGCACAGAAAAACTAGTTTTCCCATATTCAGATCAACTTCCGACCTTGCTTGACATCCTGGATAACCAGCAAGGCACGTTGCTCGTGGATCTAAAAATCCCTAGTGGAATTCGTGCAATGGTTTTAGTGGGAGTGATGCAAGGTTCAATCTGGTATTATGCCAATGCAATGCTTGTGCTTCATTTTCGGGAGTGTCAAAATATAGGGCTCTTGTAGAGATATGCAGATCTCAAATGTCAGAAGTAACTGCCACCTCTGGACTTGTTGTACTCACGCTTTCTGGTTCCCTTCTTACTTGAGTCGCGCTCGCATGAAACACGCTCACCTGGGCTACGCTCGCTCGAACTATGATTGTTTGCACCTGCAATTATCTAAGGCCCTTGTGTGCCTTTGCCAATACGCCCTTGAATTGGTCCTCAATTTTTCCCCAGAGATCCTTAATGATGTGTCAGAATGTATCGCCAATCTTGTCGAATTCCCCTTTAGTGACGACCATCTATTATCCTCCAACTAACTTATCGAAATTTATCTATTTCTATGGTGCTCCTCCACCGAATTTATGTCGCCTCTTAAGAATGAAGGGGGAGGTCGGGTCCTCTAGATCAACAATTGGATCTTCGCCACCCAAATCCCCTCCCCGATTCTCCTAATAATCCTTCTTAGTCTCTGGCTCGACTTATTTTTTAGTTTATTTCTTAGCCTCAAAGTTGACTATCTTGTCTTCCTTGCTTGTTGGCTTCCTAGTTGCAGTATATTTCTTCACTCCATTGGTGTGTGCCCGCTCTGTCTCCGCCCCTTCCATGGATGGAGTTAACTAGTCACTTGGCCATTGAATGAATATGTGTGTGATGTCATCCTCAATCACCAAGTACAGAAACTCGTACCATACTTCTACAAGATCCTTCTTTGCGCATATGTGTACATGGTGAAAATTTGCCTTAAAATTGGCAATCTAATGATATTATTCATAAAGACTTGGTGATAGCCTTGGCTTCTGACTAATCACCATGTGCAAACTCATCTCAAAACAAACACAAAAGAACTTACTCTCCATCGCCCTTGTTGGATCATTTTAATTCCATAGCGAGGCGTACCTCGCAACCTCACAGATATCTGGATCCACCATGGGGAATTGTAACTCATCTAGCTCTTTCCATGCCATTAGCACAATCAAGAGAAATATCCACACGTAGTGTAATTTCTTACCCTCCTCATGTGCTTCTCTGCAATCATCAAAAAAAACTTTACATAAATACCCAGCCCAGTTTAACTAGAGTCCTTTGTTGCACTGCATAGCCATATATACTACAGGTGCTAGTACCTCCTCTGCGTGGCAAGCTAGGGAATCCCATAGGTGCCTTGATGATCTCCAAAGTCTAACTGTGATGCACTTCTAGGCATTTAAAGGTTGCTTTCTTCTTCTTCGTTCTCAGATCCAAACAAAGGACTGTACTAATTCTCAATGTAGTTGTGACGATCTACCCTGAATATTTTACCACTTCGCATAGCTCTAGATTTACGTCCCCCAAACATTAATATAATTTCAAGCGCAATACACCATTCTCACATAACAACATCTTAATCCACAGCTTTAAAGAGTTTAAGTACAAACCTCCTGGACCCTTGAAAATGTTGTGCCCGGCTTCGCTGTAGGACACATATGTATCAATCACGAACTAAGTAATAAAGCCTCCAAGAATACTATCGATCCAATAATCAACAATCCTTGAGATATTTTTATCAGTCTCCTTGAGTCGCTTAATCAGCTTTTGGTTCCATGCAGTAGGCTCGTCATGGTTAAAATAGGTCTTATTCTCAGCTAGTTTTGATAGCCACTCGTGCAACTTGTTAGCAAATGATGAGAAAAATATCTTGTATTGATCTGTAAAAATATACTTCTGCAACAAATTCTCAGTTGACAAGCGTGGATTTATGTTTTCTTGTACAAAAAATTCTCACTCTTTCAGAGATACCCAATCTTGAATTTATTTTCTGATAAGATGCCACATCCACATATCCCTAAGTCTTCAGATCCCAGTCCCGGAAACGAAACCAATATTTGTTGGCTTGAGGGGGCCTAGACCCAGGTTCAGAGATTTTTGCGCAAACCAAAAAAGCCCTCTATTACTGGTCCTTTCGGCAACAATCTGTTGTGCAAACCAAAGTCTCACCCGAGACAATATTAGGGGATTCTAGAACCAGGTTTCTGCATCCAGAGGGACTATGGAATGTGGATTTAGGGCTAATATTCTCTCAAGACTTATCCAGAGCTTCACAAAACTATTATGACAAATATACAGATGTTGTTCAAAAAATCTACTTAACTACTTTGCGGACTGCTCGTTTCTACTTTAACATGAATTAATCACCATAATAAGCCATATAAAAGTCTTCGCGATGCAATTATAGATAAAAAACTTTATCTAGCACATATAATCATAAAACATAGACAATGCAAGCATACAAGTAAAGTACACAAATCTGTCGTCAAAGTCTTATTTTAATAGCTTAGAAGTTCTCAATACAACAGTTCCTGCCCTGCACACACAACAGGGGTCTTTGCACTCAGCTGCAGACTTCCTAAGATCTCTATGCACACAACTACAAGAGCCTTCCATTTCGCACAAAACAACATAATACAAACTTAAGTCAGATCTAACAAGTCATTCATATGCATTATATGTCCTCCAATTGATATCCTATACTCCTTATATATTTTTTCCTTTAAGAACACCATGGTCCGAAAACCATGGGTGGAGCTCAATTTATACAAAATTTTCCCATCACTTTACAATTTAAGGGTCTTTGATCTGCCCCAAAGCCCTTTGACTCTAAAAAATCTGTGTGCAGCGCGCTTCACTCCTCAAAATGTGGATTCTTTACCAAAACTTTAGACATAGGGGCACCCTGTCCAACAGTTAGCGCCATGATTAGTGGTTGGCTAAGGCAGTCTGCAACATTATTGGCTATGCCCTTCTTGTACTTGATGTTCAAATGAAATTTTTGCAGGTATGTGGACCATTTCTGATGCTGATCATTCTACAACTTCCCTTGTGTTTGTATGAACTGCAGGGGTTGGTGATCTGTGTGGATGACTCTTTCCTTCCCCAAAATTTTATGTTTCCATTGTCGGTAGGCCTGCACATTGGAATACATATCTTTGTCATAGGTGGGATACTTTCAGACTGTGTCTGAAAGTGTCTCACTATGATATGCCACTGGATTCCCCTGCTGAGTAAGTACTGCCCCAATAGCATAGTCAGAGGCATCTGTCTCAATCTCAAATGGTTGTTGCAAGTATGGTTATGTGAGAACTAGTGCAGATCAGAGGCGGTGCTTCAACTCTATGAATGCCTTTTGTTGAATTCATACCAAAATAATTTTTCTTTCGCTCCTCCCTTGGTGACTTGACTCAAAGGCCAAGTGATAAGAGAGAACCCCAACATGAACCTGCGGTAGAAATTGGCAAGACCTAGAAAGTTGCAGAGCTCTATTAGAGTGGTTGGGGCTAGCCAATCCTGGATGACCTAGATCTTGGCTGGGTCCACATGCACCCCCTGCTCATCAATAATTTTTCCCAGATATTGAACCTAGGTCATGCCAAAAGTGCATTTCTCCAAATTGGCACACAACATGTGTTGCTGCAGTTTTTGGAGGACCCGTTGAAACTAGTGGAGGTGGTCTTCCAAACTCTGGTTGAAGATCAGGATGCCATCCAAATACACCATGAAGAATGAGTTGGTGAATGGTCACAATATTTCGTCCATCAGCCTCATGAGGGTTGCGGGGAATTTGTCAACCCGAAAGGCATGTCCGACCATTCAAAAAGGCCCTCCTTGGATTTGAAGACAATCTTCCACACTTAGATGGTTCAATTGGTACCTGGTGATACCCGGACTTCAAGTCAATCTTGCTGAAATGCTTCGCCCCCTTGAGTTGGTTTAGAAGGTCATCAATCTATGGGATCAGATACCTATTCTAGACAATGATCATTTTCAGTGCCCAATATTCAATACAAAGTCTCCAAGTCCCATCATTCTTCTACACCAACACGATCAGACTCCCACAGGGCGATGAATTCGTTCGAATGTGACCTTTCTGCAACAACTCCTGAATCTGCCTCTTGATTTTTTTGTTCTCCATAACAGAGCGCTAATAGATTGGTCCATTGGGTAGCGACGGGCTTGGGGTCATATCGATGGAGTGCTTGACCTCATAGTGCAGAGGCACCCCTCCAGGTGAGGTGAAGATTTCCTCGTACTCCTCCACGACCTTTTCCATCTGTTGTTTTCGTACGGAGGCACCCTATCTGGAGCTCATGGCCACAATATTATTCTTTCCCTTAGGGTGGATCATAACGAGAGAAAAAATCCCAATTTGGGAAATGAGCTTAATACATTACTTTGCAATGATTAAAGAAATGGTGGTAGGTGGTGCTACCTCTGGTGTCATGTACAACTTATTACCCAAAGTAACAATAACAATGTGAGGCCTAGACTCATACACAAAATTTTGCTTCGACAAGTATGGTTGGACTAATAATACATTACAAACTTCAAAAGGATCAACATCATATAATGTTGGGTGTGGAACCTGATTATCTTGTTTACTTTGTATCACAACATTGGACCCCTATACCTTCAAAGGGGCGGCAACTCCACCCGTAATTAATCGCTGCCACCCCCCCCTGGTGGGGGTTTTCAGGGGCAGCGCCCCCGAAGCTAAAAACAGAAGTAAAATTGCCTTGTAAAAGTATAGAAATTTCTAGTGAATCTGGGCCGTTCATTAGGCAAATGATATGAAGGTAGAAGTTATGTTTAAATTAGGGTTTTTTGCCCTAGAAGGCAACCCCCTTGTATATATGAGGGTATTGTATTGCGACTGTGTATTATATGTGTATTCTCGGAGCGAGAAACAAAGAGGGATACTGTGAGAGAGAACAGAGGATATTACAGCGGATCTGCTGTAGGTTTTGTCTCTTCATTTTTGCTGGATAATAGAAAGGAAGGACTAGTTGTTCGGGGTGGACGTAGCCCAAACTGGGTGGACCACATATATCTGTGTCTCTCTGGTTTTATGTGTTTTTTGTGTGCTTGTATTTTCCGCATATTTTATGTGTTGCATTGCTCCATAATATTTAATTTTCTAACAACTGGTATCAGAGCCGAAGGTGTATTTGGCTGATAAACTCGCAGGAAAGAAGGGTTCCTGGTTCAAGTGGGAGTAATGGTGGATGATGATAAGTTTAGGGTCGAGAAATTTAATGGCCAAAACTTCCCACTGTGGAAGATGCAGATTGAATATTATCTGTATCAGAAAGATCTGTACCTACCATTGAGCGGAAAAACAAAGAAGCCGACGGCCATGACAGACGCGGAATGGAACATTCTCGATAGAAAGGCACTCATAACAATACGATTGTGTCTTGCGGCGTCAATCGCCTTCAATATTTCGAAGGAAACAAAAACAGAGGGTTTAATGCAGACGTTGGCAAAACTATATGAAAAACCCTCGGCCTCAAACAAGGTATTTCTTATGAAACGACTATTTAATATGAAGATGTCGGAAGGTGGATCTGTTGCAGACCATTTAAATGGATTTATCTGATTGCAGGTGATTAAGTTTGTGGGGGTAAACTTTGATGATGAAGTTAGAGCCTCTGTTATTCTTGTGCTCATTTCAGAGGTGCAGGAATGGTTTTAGTAATGGCCATTAGTAACTCTGTCTTTGGATCTAGTACTTTAAAGTTTGATGATATTGTTGGTGCTATCCTTGGCAATCACAACGGAGCTCATTAGAGACATGCGAGTGTGCTTTGAGTGCAAAGTCTAGGGGAAGAAGAATGGAAAGAGGAAAGAGCTCAGGATATCGCAGTAAATCAAGGAAAGGCAGATCCAAGTCTATATCGGGGATAGTATGCTGGAATTGCGGAAAGAAAGGACACCTAAAGAAATACTGTAGATCTCGGAAGGGAAAAGAAGGAGACACACAGCAAGAAAACAATCATGAAGCAAATGTGACAGGTGATGTGTTACAAGATGCTTTGATTCTTTCTTTCGAAAATGTTACTGATTCTTGGGTTGTAGATTCGGGGGCTTCATTCCATGCCACACCTGATAAGAAATATTTTCATGACTATGTTCAAGGAGATTTTGGACAAGTTCGTTTGGGTGATGATAAACCCTGTAAAATTTTTGGAATGGGTAAAGTTCTTGTAAAACAACAGAATGGAAACCAATGGCTACTAAAGGAGGTAAGGAATGTTCCAAATCTGAAGAAAAATCTGATTTCAATAGGGCAGTTAGGCAGTGAAGGTTGTGTGACAACTTTCACAGATAAAACTTGGAAGGTCACCAAAGGAGCGCTGGTAATAGAAAAAGGTGAAAAGGTTTGTACATTGTATTTATGCAATGGTGTTTCTAACTCTGTTAATGCTTTAACTTCCAAAGGAGCAGATGCATCATTATGGCATCATAGGATCGGACACATGAGTGAGAAGGGAACGAAGATTATTCACTCAAGAAATTTGTTGCCAGGATTGAAGAATGTTGATTTGGATTTCTGTGAGAATTGCATTTATGGAAAACAAAAGAGAGTCAGATTTCTCAGAGTTGGGAAAGAAAAGAAGAGCGAAAAATTGGAGCTTGTGCATACAGATGTATGGGGACCTGCTCAGGTATCATCTCTCGATGGCTCTCGTTATTATGTTACTTTTATTGATGATGCAACTAGAAAAACATGGATTTATTGTATTCAGAATAAATCTGATGTATTTGATACTTTCAAGAAATGGAAAGCTTTGGTTGAGATTGAGACAGGAAAAAAGTTGAAGTGTCTCAGATCAGACAATGGAGGTGAATATTGCAGCAAAGATTTTGATAGGTACTGTTCAAATCATGGAATTCATAGAGAGAAGAAACTTCCAAGAACACCACAAGAAAATGGTGTGTCAGAAAGGATGAACAGAACAATCATGGAGCGTGCAAAGTGCATGAGATTGCATGCAGGTTTGCCTTTACAATTTTGGGCAGATGCTGTAGATACTGTTGTTTATCTAATAAGCAGAGGGCCTTCAAGTTCCTTGGATGGTGGTATTCCAGAGGAAGCATGGACAGGTAAAAAGCTAAACTACTCTTTTTTAAAGCCTTTTGGTTGTGAGGCCTTTGTCCATATTAATAAAGAAAACAAAACAAAGCTTGAAGCAAAATCAAAGAAATGTACCTTTATTGGATATGGTGCTAATGATTTTGGTTATCGCTTATATGATTATGAAAATCACAAAATCATTAGGAGCAGAGATGTAATATTCAATGAAAAGGTCTTGTATAAGAATCAGCTGTAGGAAAAGAAATAGGAAAAATAAAGCAAGGAATACACGGTTCTTGATGAGATAACTGAAAAAGTAAAGGTGCCTGAAAATAATAATAATCAACCACCACAACAGCAATAGGCACCTCAAACACCTGAAAGTGGTGTTAGAAGATCTACCAGGATAAGTAGACCCCCTGAACGATACTCTCCTTCATTATATTATTTATTGTTGACTGATTCTGGTGAACCTGAATGTTATGAAGAAGCAATGGAGGTTGAAAGCAGGAAGAAGTGGGAGCTAGCCATGGAAGAAGAGATGGACTCCTTAATGCATAACCAGACTTGGGACTTAGTCAGGTTGCCTGCAGGTAAAACTACATTGCAGAATAAATGGGTTTACAGGTTGAAGGAAGAAGATGGAGGAAAACATAGGTACAAAGCTAGACTTGTGGTGAAGGGTTTTGCACAAAAGAAAGGTATTGATTTTGATGAAATATTTTCTCCTGTTGTTAAGATGAATTCAATCAGAACTATATTAAGTCTTGTAGCAGCGGAAGATTTACATCTTGAACAGTTAGATGTAAAGGAAACATTTCTCCATGGAGATTTGGAGGAAGAGATATACATGCAACAACCAGAAGGATATGAGGTAAAAGGGAAAGAAAAATTGGTGTGCAGGTTAAAGAAGAGCTTGTATGGCTTAAAACAGGCTCCAAGGCAGTGGTATCTAAAATTTGACAAGTTTATGTCTGAACAAGGTTATACTAGATGTCACTCTAATCATTGTGTTTATCTAAAAAGGAAAAATGATGGCGACTATATTATATTGTTATTGTATGTAGATGACATGCTTGTTGCAGGATCTAACATGCAGGAAATAAATGTGCTCAAAAGAAAATTGGCAAATTCATTTGCAATGAAGGATTTGGGAGCTGCAAAACAAATCCTTGGTATGAGGATAACTAGAGACAGGAAAAATCGCAAATTAACAATGTCTCAGAATGAGTACATAGAAAAGGTGTTGAAAAGATTTAATATGCAGAATGCAAAACCAGTTAGTACACCTTTTGCTAGCCATTTCAAACTTAGTAAGGAGATGTGCCCAAAGACCCAAGAAGACATGGATTATGTGTCTAAAGTTCCATATGCATCAGCAGTTGGAAGCTTAATGTATGCAATGGTCTGCACAAGGCCTGATATTGCACATGCAGTGGGAGTTGTAAGTAGGTACATGAATAATCCAGGAAAAGAACATTGGATGGCAGTAAAATGGATTCTCGGATATTTGAGAGGTACCACAAATCAAGCATTATGCTTTGGTGGTTCAAACATTGCTCTACAGGGATATGTTGATGCAGATATGGCAGGTGACAAAGATAACAGGAGGAGCACTACAGGATATGTATTTACTGTAGGTGGAACAGCTGTCAGTTGGGTTTCAAAAATCCAAAGTGTTGTTGCACTTTCAACAACAGAAGCCGAGTATGTTGCTGCTACAGAGGCTAGTAAAGAAATGATTTGGTTACAAAGGTTTATGGATGAATTAGGTAAGAAGCATGATATGGGCACACTATATAGTGATAGCCAAAGTGCTATTCATCTTGCAAAGAACTCAGCATTTCATTCCAGGACTAAACACATACATCTCAAGTACCATTTCATACGGTCAGTATTGGAAGATGGAGAGTTGAAGATGGAAAAGATACACACTAGCCAGAATCCTGCAGATATGCTAACAAAAGTTTTAACCAGGGAGAAACTGAGAATGTGCTCAGTTTCAATTGGTCTTCAAGGATGATGATGAAGATGAGGAACATCCAGGTCCAAAGAGGAGTCATTGTCCAACAAATGAAGCAGCGGTGGAGTTGCTATAATCAGTCTCCAAGTGGAGATTGTTGGGTGTGGAGCCTGATTATCTTGTTTAATTTGTATCAAAGCATTGGACCCCTATACCTTCAAAGGGGTGGAAACGCCGCCCGTAATTAATCACTACCGTGGGGGGTCCAGGGGGGGCAACAGCGCTTTTCGGAGCCCCCCCCTGGCGGGGGTTTTCGGGGGCAGCGCCCCTGAAGCTAAAAACAGATGTAAAATTGCCTTGTAAAAGTATAGTAATTTCTAGTCAATCTGGGCCGTTCATTAGGCAAATGATCTGATAGTATAAGTTATGTTTAAATTAGGGTTTTTTTCCCTAGAAGGCAACCCCCTTGTATATATGAGGGTATTGTATTGTGGCTGTGTATTATATGTGTATTCTCAAAGCGAGATACAGAGAGGGAGACTGTGAGAGAGAACAAAGGATATTACAGCGGATCTACTGTAGGTTTTGTCTCTTCATTTTTGCTGGATAATAGAAAGGAAGGAATGGTTGTTCGGGGTGGATGTAGCCCAATCTGGGTGAGCCACGTATATCTGTGTCTCTCTGGTTTTATGTGTTTTTTGTGTGCTTGTATTTTCCGCATATTTTATGTGTTGCATTGCTCCATAATATTTAATTTTCTAACATATAATACCTCACATGTGAAGTGATTGAGGATGTAGAGAAGGGGACACTGATTATTGATGTGAAGATCTTGTCCTTGGTGAAGCAACCCGATTGTGTACGGTTGTGGGTGTGTTATGGTCGGCAGGCCTAGCCACTTCATGATCTTTGCTGAAATGAGGTTCTTTTGGCTCCCGCTTTCAAAAATTAACTACAGTGGGAATGGAAGAAGTGCTCCCCCTCCTCTGGATCCTCAGGTTCGTCCTTTTGGATCTTGGTGGTGGCAACGATGGAACTAGGCTTCGCATCGATAATCTTCTTCCCTATGGAATTCCCCTTTTTGAGTTCTGGCTCAGAATCAGAACATGCATCTGATTCATAAGCCTTCAGCTCGGCCACCATAGACTGCTTGGCCTGACATTCACTTGTGTTGTAAGAGGAGCTCTTATGGAACTCACACCACTTCCCCGTGTCCTTCTTTAGCTTCGTGGTGTTGTTCTTCACTTGCAGCTTTGGCATGTTGTCCTGGGCCACCCGCCCTTGGCCTTGTCCTTTGTTCTGTGATTTGGTGGCGCCTTTCCCTTGCTTCTGATTAGTAGATCCAAAGTCTCACTTCTTCTGTTTGAATTTATGCTCAATCTTGGCAGCATACCGGTATTATACACCAAGCGAGGAGATATCGAGGAATTCCATTTCCTCCTATATTTATCTATGCAAACAACCGCAGTACTTAAGCACCAAATGTTTCTTTGAATCTTTGATACCCAACTTTATGCATAGGGTATGGAAAAAATTTGTCAACTCATGCATATCTTGATCTGGTTGCTGCCATAGCGTAGCCCATTGTATGTACTAGTCCCCATTGGTCCCCAAGAGGAAATATTGTTCCTTGATGGCATCTCAGAAATAATTCCAAGTGGGTGCGACCGAGAATAGGGATGATTCCCTATCTTCCTTTTTCTCACAATAGGTTGCCCACCAGTCCTTAACATGGGGCGCAACTTTGAGGAGTCCAAAAGTAATCTTTTCCAGATTGGAAAAGGCTTAAACTGAAAAATATCCTTCTAATAGATTCAACCATCTATCTACAGTGTCTGCATATATTTCGCCCTCAAATATGGGAATGTCGAAGTTAACTTGTACCTTAAAGGGAGTGGCGCCTCGAGAGTGGTTTTCAGATGAAGATATGCCGCCTCTGGGTAGCCGTCGAAGGATATGGGCAAAGTTATCCATCATTGCATTCCTCTGTTTCTCGAGGGCCTCCTTGAGCAATATTTTTATGGGATCTCCTACTCCCTCATCTTTCTTTTCTTCCACCATGGGAGGCCGTCGAGGTTTGCAAGGCTGATATTGCAAAGGTTCAACCAAATTGAGCCCTAACTCCTTATACCCCGATTTCCTTGGGGACATGCAAAGAAAGATCGAGACTCGAGAAGACTGCTTTGATACCACTGATCTAGAATTATGCAGGAATGTAATAAAATACATAAATAAACATAAATGCAGAGATGTAATAGAAATAAAACTTCATTTCATTAATATCAAATAACTGAAATAAGCTTACAGACATAATGGAAATAAATTAGCTCGAGCGATGGTAGCTTATCTCTGAGAAGAGATGTGGCGGCTACATGCCTTTGAACTATGTTACAATGAGGCTCAAGGGCCTTTTTATTATTGAACAACATGGGAAAACCATAAACAACCAAAGCCCTAACCCTAGGAGATGGAACACCAAGAGTTTGTGGGCTCAGTTGGAGTTAGTTAGGCAGCCAACTTCGCAGGGTTGTAACTTGGTCATATTATCTTCGTTTGTCGCATATGATATATCGTTGGAAAGTTCTCTTCAATTTCTATAGGATTTTCCAGAGTCCCTTACCTATGGCAATGGGCTTGTTGCGGAACTAAAAAAATGTCGTTTAGGGGGTCAAAACTACTCCAGAAGTTTAGGACCCGAAAAAATGCTAAAAATAGTAAATGTTATTACAAACAAGAAAACTGATGAAACTGATTGGAGGTCTAGGTGGAATAGGAGGGTGGCCACCATATCCACTTGGATCGTCTATTTAATGGACGATGAGGAAGATGAGATTCATCATTCCTTCATCCGTTCTCTTGGGATAAAAGTGTTGTGAGACAAAGGATTCCATAGTAATAGTACATTGATTGAGGTCTTGGGGGTGGCCAGCTGTAGAAATATTATGTGCAGTTGAGCCTACGGTTAGGTGGAGAGTCTTCCCCAAAATATTTGGTGTGCTCAGTAGAATTCAAAGAGCGTTCAACTCCAAAAGCACAAGTAAGGAATATCGTCGATACAAGTAAGTCATCTCTACTAATGTTTTTTGAAAATTCTATGTTAAATAGTTGAATAATTGGGTGTTGATTACTAATCATATAAATTGATGTAATTATTTGTATATTTTAAATCGGGGTTTTTACAGAGGTGGTCTCAGAAAAATCACAAGGGTTGAGGGTGGAGATGCTTTTCTTTGGGTGAGCCCTTGACAGGTGGGCGGAGACAGAAAATCCTCTGGGTGTGGTGAAGAAATTCTGAGGCATCCAAGCTTGTATTGATTTTGGTGATTTGTGGACCTAGTGTTAGGTGAAATCCCTGTGGTTTGAGGGTGGAGGTGGTTTTCCTTTGGATCCCCTATTTGGTTATGTTTTAGTTTATCCCATATAATCCCAAATTCATTATTGGAATATGGTATGGGGATGATTGGTTCAGCCTAATATATGGTCGGGTGGAACATGGAAGTCCCTGACTTGGTTGGGGGGTTGTCTACCGACGTAACTAAATAGCCCGGATGACAATTTTTTGCCGAAATTTGGTAAAAAAAAATTTCAAAAATTCAGGTAGTTGAAGTGTTTGAATTGCATTTTTATGATGAAAATGGATTCAACACCAATAAAAACCCTTAGGGCACCCAAAATACTAAAGTTTAATGATTGTAACCCAGATTTTCAAAAATCTTTGCCGGAACTTTTCATAATCTTACCAGAATTTCTAGGTTATTCTGTGGTTTTTTTAGACTACGGCCTTGGTTGGTAATATGCATATGTTAATATTTGTTATTATTTAATGAAGATTAATGAGCACAAGTTTTTTTTTAAAGTGTTGAGTTATATGACTGGTTTGACATGGCTCCATTAATGGTTAAGTGTGTATTACTCGCATAATGTATTTCTTGTTATATGAAGCACTCATATGTATTTTATTGCAGCTAGTATGAGAGGGAAGCAAGCCTTATTTATGAGCATCTGATGAAACTAATGGAAACAATGAG
This sequence comes from Pinus albicaulis, assembly GCA_034641835.2. NCBI lineage: Eukaryota > Viridiplantae > Streptophyta > Pinopsida > Pinales > Pinaceae > Pinus > Pinus albicaulis. Next base: position 46,420,780 of record CM076578.1, read on the forward strand.
CAAACTATGCATTCATGACCTATAGGTACCATAATCACAAAGTGTTTGTAAAAATGAATGCTATGTTCTGGGAAACTATGAGTCACAACAAAGCATAAGAACAAAGCATGAATTCTTGTACATATTGTTGATAGATTTTTGGAAAAGTCTGGGCAATTGGCTTGAATGTTGTCCCTAAAATTTTGGAACAAAGTTTGTGGTGTATTGTTAGAACTAGGAAATTCCAGCCACAGACACACTGAGGATGGGTATTGCATGCAGCTGGAAGCCTCTAGCCACACTAACAATCATGCATGCATGCGGCTGAGAAGTAAATTAGGTAAAGGAGTGGTATAAGCTCAGGGAAAATGATCATGAGGTAAATATAGGTTGATAACAATGTGATCATGTGTCTCTAGGTGTTTGTAGTCAATTCTGAACATGTGGACCCCATTTCCATAACTGCATCTTGGAAGTTGGGTCATACATGGTAAATGTGGGGTAGGGTGTTACAATTTTTATGGGGTTTGGATTAGATGTGGATATGTTTACTTTGTTTTTATTCTTGTAAATGAGGATTACGACTAGCTTGAGCTCATAGGGTAGGGCTTTTATGCCATGCTACTTATGTAATTCTCAATTTTTAGAATGAAATACAAAGTGCCTTTATTCAAACACAAAAAAAAAAAAAAAACTTTTGTATACAACATAATATTTATTGGATGATTTAATCTTAACTTCAACATTCTTCAAACTACTCACAGTTTTAAATTGAATTCATACCTTAACTACTCACAGTTTTAAATTGAATTCTAGGTATGAGTAACTTTTGTATTTTGTATACAAAATAATATCTATTCCATGTTTTAATCTTAACTTCAACAATCTTCAAACTACTCACAGTTGTAAATTCATAAATTTAATTTTGTGTTTCAGAAAAGAGATAAAATAAGTATTAATAAAAAATAAATTAAATTTATATAATAAAAAAATTAATTAATATTTTTAAATTTTCTGATTAAATATTATTAAAAATAAAATATATATTTTTTATTATAAATATCAATAAAATTATATTATAATAAATTAAAATTCATAATAAAATTTTATCCAATTCTAAATCAATAAAAATGTTCAAAACAATAATTAAAATTAAAATTGTAAATCATTGAATATGGCTGTATCATCATTTTAACAATAAAACCAAAAATATTAACAAAAATCTAATATAAAAGGCACTCAAATAAATGAAATGAAATGAAATGTTAAAATCAACATATATCTGGAAAAAAACCTAACACCTACCCTGTGCAATTTCAGTCACCATTTGAACAATAATTCATATCATAACTATACCTAGAAACCATGGAAGTGTAAGCTTCCGTGGAATGTAAACAAGCTTGACCAACTTGTGTAGAAAGAGACACACAAATTGAGTCTCAGCCAAGGAAATGACTTCAAAGCATTTATCAGATATAGCCTCCACTTTTGTTCAGTTCTTATCCTTTGCTTTCAATATAAAGCAAAGCTTCCGAGTCAAAGTCTAAATTTGCAGGTGCATTAACGAGTTGAAATATATATATATATATATCACCAAAGATGAACTAAAGCAATTGTTGGAGCATCTTCAACCTGCAAAGAGCTGGGCAATTTGAAGCAGGTGTCCATGGAGCTCCAGAGGGGATGAAAAGAAAGGGCTGTGGTCAGTATCCATGCTAAAGACCACATCAGTAGGCCACATCTTGATCATGGCTTCCTGTTTATCCAACTGTAAAAGTCTGCCCTGCAAGGTTTTTATATAAACTCTTGGAACCTTCATTGCCATCAATGGTGTTGGTCTTATAAGCAGTGAGGCTAGAGCAGCATCCTGTAATTTGAATATACCCACATCGATATTAATGAAAAAAATAATTATTGGGTTTCAAGTGGACTCTATATATCCAGTTGGGTTTTAGGTTTTGGTGGAAATCACAAGCTAAAGATTGAAAACTGCATAAATTGAGATGGGTTATCGTTTTTCAAAAAAGCCACAGACCTTCATTACCAGTGAAATTAAGGAGTTATTTTATTGTGCTGATTCTGATAGATTTTATACCTCGGGTGGGCTGAGTGATATAGAATTTCTTGTTCAATTCTCTGCGTACCATCACGCTTGCTGGTGGCTGTTCTGATCCAAGGCCATGGTAGAATTCATATTCGTTAAGCAGATCGAATTGAAAAGTTTTCATTTCCCGTATCTAAACAAAGAAATACACACATATATAAAACTGGGTGTAAGCATATGAAACATTTGAGATTTTCTACCATTCAATTCAGTTTGTACAGAGCAAAAACTGTATATATAGTATTAAAAATCTGCATAAATGTTTCGTATGCTTAGACCCAGTTTCATACAAAATATACAGCAGAACCTGCATATAAAAAAACCATGATGGGTCTTTAAAATCATCTCTGAAGCATCATAACAATAATTAAAAGTAATTGCTTTGGATTCATAAGGTCAACAACCTGCAGGACATCTTGGTCTGTACAAAACCCATGAGACAGCATGGTGGCAGCAACATAAACTGCAACAGCAATCTTATGGCCAAATACATGGATTGCATGTGTCAAGCTTAGTTCTCCAGCACTATGGCCAACCAGCACAACCTACATCAATCAAACAACAGATAAATATACCAAATAACTTCATAACTTACTGCAGGCAAAGGAAATTGAATCCATGTTGATCACAGACCTTCTAAGAGAGAGGTATTTTTGAGAGTATGTTCATCAGAGGGCTGTCATAATCCTCAAAGGAAGTGATTAAATCAGGATCCACTGTGTTCAGGCCTTATCCTGTGAGATCTATAGCAGTGACCTTATGCCCGTAGTTTTGCAGAAGATGGATGAGCCTGTACCAGCACCAAGCTCCATGCCCTGCACCATGTATCAGCACGAAATGGAATTTGCCATATTGATGGTTATGGCACTCATTTTTCACTACAGCCATCGAGTTTCTCCCCTCTCCTTGATTTTGGTGATAGTGATCAAATTAGAATGGGGCTTTCGGGCTGTTTAGAGCCATTGAAGCAACCCAAAAAAAAATGTAAGATGGGTTCTGTAATGTTTGGCTAGATTGCTGGGTCATATTCCGAGTCAAGCAAAATTGTATGGGTTATTATTGGTTTTTGTAACTTAAAATTGGATTTAACCAAAAGAATATACAGTTGCTTTAAAAAGTGCAAATAGGATTGTTAAATTGTGATAATTTGAAAGACATGTATAATTGAATTTAATATTTCAATATTATCAGTCTTTCAAAAGATAATACAAGACTATTTAAATAAAAAAATGAAAAGTACAATCTCGACTCATTAATTGACTCAAAACCCCTAAAAATAGATATGCTAATCTTAGTTCACACATACATGATTGACACTTTCTAAATTACAATTCTAGCATGATTGCCACATCTTAAATTTAGACTATTTATAAATTGCCTAAAACTACATGCTAATTGAATGTCACTTAGAGATAATCTCCAACATTCAAAATATTCTAAAATATTATGTAGAGATTAAATCAAAATTAAAATTATAAATCCCTGTTCCAAAATAAATACACATGCCTATATAATTAAATATCAATTTATATTAATTTAAAAAATAATTTGAATCACAAAATATGTTTAAACAAATAATTATATAAAAAAAATTAGCATGCAAAATAAAGGAAATTAATCCAAATAAATTTAGGGCTACTTTCTGTAAAATAATTTTTTTTTGTATTTTAAAATTAGCAATGTATTACATATTTACACAGACAAAATCTTTCATTTTCCATTTAAAAAGCTTTCTAGGCCTTTGAAAGCAAAAATTAAATTAGAAAATGGTAAACTTTCTTATTCTATTATGATTTTCCATTTTTTTTTTTTGTATTTTCTTACTCTCTCTTTCCCATTTTCTAAGCTTTTCAAGTCTTTGAAAGAGAAAATGAAATTAGAAAATGGTAAACTTTATTACTCCAATACCATTTTTCATATTCTTTTCTTTTTTTACTTTCCCTTTCCCATTTTCTAAGCTTTTTTCCCTTTCCCATTTTCTAAGTTTTTTAATTATTTGGAAGCAAAAATAAAATTAGAAAATGGTAAACTTTCTTATTCCATTATAGTAAAATCATTTGAATCACAAAAATATGTTTAAACAAATGATTATATAAAAAATTAGCATGCAAAATAAAGGAAATTAATCTTTTTCTTTCCTATTTTCTAAGCTTTTGAAGCCTTTGAAAGGAAAAATGAAATTAGAAAATGGTAAACTTTCTTACTCCAATACCATTTTTCATTTTCTTTTCTATTTTTTTATTTTCCCTTTCCCATTTTCTAAGCTTTTTTCCCTTTCCCATCTTCTAAGTTTTTTAATTATTTGGAAGCAAAAATGCAATTAGAAAATGGTAAACTTTCTTATTCCATTATGGTAAAATAATTTGAATCACAAAAATATGTTTAAACAAATGATTATATAAAAAAATTAGCATGCAAAATGTATAACAACAAATCCTCGGGTCAAAACCTTTCTCAACATCCTAACCCTGGAAAGATATAAAATGTTGATTCTCTATTTAAATTTGGAATTATTTTAAAAACAATATTAGAGAGGGCTGGTTTTTCTCAAATGCACTTACAATTTAGTAAGATTGTAGAAGAATTCTCTAGCCATGTTGAATTATTATTGCAAGAATTTTGCATAGTAAAAAATGTTATATAAAAATAATAGGTTAAAACTCACTTTGAATACTATTGAAGTTGAAATATATTTTTTAGAAATTTAAATAATATTGAAGTTGAAATATATTTCTTACAAAATTAAGGAATGTGATAATGAACATAAATAAATTCATTTGTTTTATAAATAAATTCATTATTTTACTATTATTATGAATAATTTTATAATTAATTAAACATATAGGTTAACCTTATAAGGTTTTTTCTAATTATTTCTCATTCTTTCCTTCTTTAGTTATTGGGATCTTTTGGTGCTCAATGCATTTAAGCAAACTAAGTCCCACTCACATTCATGATAAGTACACATTCATAATAACTAAAGATTGTCTCTCTTTTACATTCTAATTTTAATTTTTAATTCTAAAATATAGAAAATAGAAAATCATAAAATATTTATGAAAAAAATTACCAAACATATTTAAAATATATTTACATTTTACCAAAAAAAAATGCAGAAACTTCAACACTATATAAACACATTTACAAATTGGAAATTATTTTATTATTTTTTTCAACTTTCCTACAAATAAATTTTTCTAATTTAATATAATTCAAAATTTTCTTATTACTTAAAAAGAAACTATATAGTAATTTGATAATTATCATTAATCCAAATAAAAAAACCACTCTATAAATTTGTTTATTTTATTCATTTGAATTATCAATAACCTGCCATGGCACAAGATGGTAAAAGTATTCCTAGTGTTGTTTCAACTCACTGCCACTCGCAATAAAAGGATAGAAAAAAATTATTATAAAAGGATAGACAAAAATTATTGCAGTCCTAAAATATGTTCCTTTGAAAATATCAAAGGTAAAGAATTTGGAGGGTTAGGCTTGCAAGAACGAAAAAAAAGACTGTTAGAAACATGTCAAGTTCGACTTTAGCGCAACTTACCCATAATACCTTCAAATATTTCTAAACTACAACAAGTATACAAGATTTTAGAGGCTGAATATATTACAGATTACAAGGTTTCATAGAATATGATTATTATGAGAGCAAGATTATTATGAGAGCCAGAAAACTGAAATGAAAACATAAACTACACCTTCGCGCTAAGGATGGCCAGATATTCCCATTCTTAACCAACTCTGAAGTAGGAAATAAAGTATCAATGATGTATTCAACAAATCCATAAAAAGTTAACAAACTAAGATTAAATGGCCATAGCTTACATCATCTACTGCTAAATTTTGTAGAACCTTAGAATCAAAGAAGTTAATGCGTTTGGTCAAAGACTTAACACCATGGAAATGAACTCGTGCACAATGAGCAGGCCTTCCTCCTGCAACCAAAATTTTAAAATTTAGACGGAAGAACAAGTAATCAAATAACATATTTATATGGAAATCTCTAAGCTCAAATTGGGCAACTTAGAAGTGTAGGGCTACTTTCTATAAAGGAAATTTTGGAAAGATTATTGATTCTATTGCCAAAAGAATCAATTATCAAGAGAAATTCCTAAAAAATTATGGAAATATGTGATCTTACTAATGTTAGACCGGGTAACTAACTACAAAGCAGATATGTGTCACTAGTGACATGTGTCAATACAACAATGAATTGGTTGACGAAAAAAAAGTGATTCAAAAGAGAAGGCCTATCGACCTAAAAATAGTTGATCAGATTGGCGATAAACATGACATAGTTGACTTTGGTCATGTTTTGGATTTGAAATAGCCATTTTTTTTTAATTTCAAGATTTCCACAAGCTGTCGTTGTTCTATTTCAAAGATTTTATTTTGTAGATGTACACTATCAAATTTATTTCTCAATGATTAGAGGAAGACGATAAACGGATGTCATGGCGGGAACGGTTAGCTGGGAGCTGATTTTTCCATGTTTTTTTGTATGTTCTGTTTTTTTCCTCATGTGGATGGAGATCGTTAGTTATGAGGGTTGAACACGTATATATTTTGTTACAAATTATACTAATAAAATGACCACCAATTTAAGTTTCCCAGTCGATAATAACTGCACGGAATCTTCCTTGACCAAAGTGGTATCAGATTTTAAATTTGGATAACAATATAGAATATATTTATGAGATTTAGATTAGTAAAAACATAAAACATTCCCTCACTGTAGGAATAATACTTCACATTCTGTAATCATATAAAAATTTTCAAATACAAAATACGTAATAAATGATCTACCCCTGCCTAGGCTCCAAAAACACATGGAGCTTTCCCTCACTGCAGGAATAAGTCTTTACGGGGTGTAATCATATAAGACTTTAAGGTCTGTAATCATTTATCACTGCAGGAATAAGACTTTACGGTCTGTAATCATATAAGACTTTAAGGTCGTAATCTTATAAGATTTTTCAAATACAACGTAGGTTTAACACATTCAGATTGAATGTGACTTCATTGAATTATCTTTTTATCTAAATCATGGTAAATCCCTAATAAATTAGAGTGTCATATAGGTAGAGAAATATGAATGGGTAATTTATTGAAGTAGAGAAATCAGTGTGAATTGGTAATTTATTGGAATAATTGGGCAAAATTTACTGTGAATTTTGGGCCCAAGCCCAAAAATTATGAATTAATAATAATATTTCCCTGATATTATGCACTGCACTCCCCAATTATTTCTAGAAATAATACTTCCTTGATATTATGCTCTCCCAATTGATTCAGTATTTTTGAAGTTAAATTGAACATACTAATCTGTATTATACTATGCACTCCCAATTGATTCGGTATTTGTAAAGTTATATTGAACATAATAATCTGTATTTTTGAACTTTGGTTGATTGCATGTGGGCAAAGTATTAGCATGGGCATTGTATGGACGTACTGATAGGAGTTTTCGAGCAATACCATTGGTTTATTGGCTAAGTGATGTATGCCAGGTCAGGAGATTGCACTGCATAAACTCAGTAAAGTGACAGAGACAGTCAGATATGGAAAATATTTCAACAGAAAGATAAACAGTTGATATTGTGGTTCTTGGCAGCTTCTGCCACAATTCTTCAGTTTCAACTGGTGGAAATAAGGGTGTTCTTTTAAAGGCTAGCATGTCCAGATTAGATTCAATGAATAACAATGATGGTCCGTGATGGTCTGAAAGTTCCAGTCTTGACTTTCTAAGTTGAATAGAGGGTTGAGTGAAATAATATGATTGAGTTTGTGGGGGTAAATTTCAAATATAAGTAAATTGATATTTTCCATGTGGTGAAAGTTAAATATAAGTTTTGAGATATTTCTGTGTGATAAAATTTATAGATTGTTTAGAGTTTTGTTTTTGTTTTTTTCATTACAACTTGTTGTATCTTAAGAGACAATCTCTCGGTTGTGAAAGGAATCAGTGCTTAAGAAATTTTAAAAGTGTGTCACAGAAATGGTTTTATCATGAGGTCTTTGTTCTATCTCTCTAGAGACTAGCATTCTAAAACCCTTAATGATCTAGAATAATAAAAGATTTCATAATGCCATTCACTGTTGATATCTGAATGAAAAGAAGAACGACAGGGGAAACTCAAAGTAATATGTTGTAAACACAGAATCTACCACTTCTAAGTTTCAGAGGAAATTCATGGAGAGAGAGGAAACTCAAAATAATATAATGTAAACACAAAATATATTACTTTAAATTTTCATCATGAGTTTGTGAAGAAAGGGGAAACTCAAAATAATATGTCGTAAACACATAATCTATTACTTTTAAGTTTCAGAGAGAATTTGTGAAGGGAGAAGAGATGGAGTGAAGGAGCACAAATTAAGGTATTTTAACTCTTACTCATAGATGTAATTAAGAGACCATTGCTACATTTATTCACTTCATTCAAAGAAGAAGGGACACAAAATGCCACAAGAAACACAAATCACCATCAATAGTTGCAGGAAACTTACTGCTTCTTTCATTTACCCATCAGAAAAAAGAAGTACAAAATGTAATCCCCAAGAGGTCCAGAACTCAGGCCCCCTGCTTCCCTCTTTCTCTCTTCCTTAAATACAAACAAAAGAAGTTTGTAACTGCTCGAGCTTCTTGAAAATCCTAAACTGCCTAAACTGTTAAACTACTTATTACATTGCAATCGAGGACACCATTGTAGCATCCACATTAACAAAGAAAATAAAATAAACTTGGAATATAATCCTTTTTCCGAGTCTAATTTGTTGTTGATGTGTCTCCTTCTGTTTTGGCTGTGATGTCCTAACAGTCTGCATAAATGCATCTCCACCCGACTCTGTCCAAGGTTTTGTGTTTTGAACATTGTCATCATGTCACCTGCTACCCGACTCTGCCTCTTTTGCACGTGCCTGCTGTGTTTAGTCTTCTCTTCTCCTTTTCTCTGCGTCGGGTCACTTACCTGAGTCTTTCTACCCACGTTCAAACTTTCTTCCATTATCAAGGCATTTCATCGGATTTATGTTATAATCTACCTTTCTTCCTCCAATGCAATTTAACACAAAAAATGCCTTACCTCCGGATTTGAAAACCTTTGGAGTTCACTTTTGAAACCACATCACATCCGCTCGCAAATCGCAAATCGGGGATATTATTATGAAAGACGGGAGGTAAGTGTTAAAATTTGCGATGTGCGAAGTGCGACGGGTGGAAGGTGACATGGCAGGCAGAGGTGGGGCCAATTGCAAATGGAAAATCGGCAGATTTGTTATGAGAAATGGGAGGTAAGTGTTAAAAGTCGCGAAGTGTGATGTGCGATGGGCGGAAGGTGACGTGGCAAGATGGAGGTGAGACTGCCCACAGGTTCCATATCGCAAGTTTTACATGGGAGCAAGCGGAAGTTAAACATTATGTTTTGCGAAGTGTGAAGTACGGGGGTGGGGAAGGTGACGTGGCACGGACGGAGGTAGGACCGTGCCCACATATCGCATATTGCAAGGTTTATATGTAAGCGGAGGGTGGTAAATGTTAAAAAGTGCGTTGTGCAAAGTGCGATGTATGAGAGGGATGATGTGGAAGGGTGGAGGTGGGACCGCCCGCAGATTGCATATCACAAGTTTTATATGGGAGAAAGCAGAAGGTAAACGGTAAGATTTTCGAAGTGCGATATGCGATGGAACCTATGGCCGACGCGTGGCTCTTCTTCACAAGCTTCGATCCATCAACTCTCTTGCATCTTTATTTGCGATATCCATTCTTGACCGCTTATCTCTAACCTAGATCTCGCGATCTAATCTTGTCCATCCATCTAACTTGCGTTCCTGTGCTATGATCTCTATCATCCATCTCTCTGCTTCAATTTTGCAATTTGATCCTGACCGTCTATTTTCCCCTTTGCGCCTCCTCCAAAACCCTTAAGTTATTTTAAGGTAAATACGTTATTTCTTTGCTTTCTCTGATTTGAAAGTAAAAGGTGTGGGATCTAGATATTACCATGTAATGTCCTTTATTGAAATCTGAAACCACTTGCTGGAGCACTTAAGCAGTTTTTTGGAATTTGAAGAGAGTGTTCTCGCAGTTAATGTCAACCATCAATTTGCAGGTGAGCGGATTTAACAAGACTGCTTGCAAGGGGCACTCCTTGGTATAAATCTCGTGAAATTTGTGCTCTTGAGTTGTCGTTGGATCTGGGTGCAATGAATACGAGCCTTCATTGTACTCGAACTTGGAAGAATGATAATCTTGTTTAATTTTAACTTCAAGACATCTTAGCATTAAACGGTATTCTATTGCGCTAGTCTCTCTTGAGCTTGCGAATGAGCCCGACTTGACCATGACCGGTGTGTAATGTTTTGAATGTGCCCATCGGTCTCGCTCTTGAACTTTTATGCATGTGAATAAGCCCGACTTGACCCATCCTGCACGTTTTTCTCTTTGTTGTTCCTCTGGCTTAGATTACACCTCCAATGCTTCTGCTTCCTTGATTTTGGTTCTGGTGCACATGTGATGATGAATCCTCATTGAGCGCGTGGTTATCCTTTCAAGCATATTGCAGGTCTTCTTAAAATTTTAACAACTGTTCCGCAATAATCTTGAATTTCTTAGAACCTCTCTCGACTTTTAGCTGATTCGAATTAGGCTAAAACATCTGGCTCCAATTGGGGACAACATTTTAGTAACAAAGTGTTGATAACTTATAGATCAATAGCCTTTATTAGACATGGAGTCAAGGAGCACTTGTAGATCAGTAGCCTTTATTGGGCATGGAGTCAAAGAGCACTTGTAGATCAACAAACTTTATTGGGCATGGAGTCAATCCCAAATGGGAGATGATCCAGTATGAAAACCTCCAGAAACCTGCTACACTTTGGACTCTTTCCTTTATTCTTAAACTGAAAATACCGAATTGAAAATACTACAACTAAAAGTGCTCAAATTCTGAGCTTATTTATGCACAAATCATATCTACATACATGGTTGAACTTAATTAGGTGAAGTCAGCCTTCCAATGGCACCAACCAAACATCTTTGTGTTAGACTTAATGCCCCCATACTGTGGAAATTTCAAAATCAAAATAGGGATGTACAATGAAAGTTTTCCAGATGCAGAGCTTTGCACATACCCTTGCTTAAATGCTTGTTGTTGATAAAAGAAATTTGTGATATAGTTAGCCACTGGATCATAGAACTGATGAGACAAATTTTCGATTGCCTCCTTTTCTTGAACATCTTGTTGATGTAGACTTCTTTGAACAGGGCAGCTTCCTTCACTGTTTGACCCCTCAATATGAGTTTATATGTGAGAATATTGGTTGTTGTTTTTTACTGATAACCATTTAGGCCGGAAAGATAAATCTAAGGTTTGTTCCTTGATGGCAACTAGCTGCATCAACCCACATTATGCATATAAAAATGCATGTCTCATTATGCCCCAGAAAGTTTATATTTCCATACTTAATGAAACCTTCCGCAAACCAAGTTTTAAGATCTTTTCATATACCTTTGTGCGGAAATTCAAATTTTCCCTATGCAGGATCATTTCTTCCCTTAGCCAAAGTTTAAATCTTATAAACTCTTAAGTGGAAACTTTAATAAAATCTCACTTTATCTCGATCTTGAATTTGGTTAAAAACCAAACTCTAACCATAATAATTAAAACCTTACCTTTTTGCTATTCGACCTATGCCTTCTACATATTTCAATGCATAAATTGCGCTTTAAATCTCCACCGTAATCTTCAACTCCACGATTTAACGGTTTTCGACCAAAATCACACTTCAATTAACCATTGTTTAAGAATTTGAAGGTTTACGAAAAGGGTTGTTTTACCTTGCTACGTGTCACCTCCTAAACATAATCGCACTCCTAAAATAATTACTGCTTACCATTTTCATATCACGCGAATACGATTTACCTTTATCCCAAAAAATTTCCATCCTTCTACTGACATGTGGCTTAATCTTTGTCTTTTATTTTCCACCTATATAAATCATCCATTCTCTATTCCATTTAGCGATTTAATTCCTACCATTAAATCTTCCGTTAGACTAATCCATTGATCTGAATTATCCAGCGGTTCCTGCTTGTTCCTTTATACATTGTTTCTGTCTCCATCTTTTCACTGTGTGTCGGCTTTTGCTTTCCAATCTTCGACAGTTTCTTTAATTTGACCTTCACTCTGTGTATATTTTCTCTTCTGTCTCTAATATTCTTTCGCTGTGCAAATTATGATTCTCCATAGGTTTCATCATACTCCATATTATCACCCTAAATTTTTTTTCTAAACTTTGAAAGTTTACCTTTTTTTAGTCATAATGTCAAATAGGTCTTGAGTCATTTCATTCTTGATAAAGGTAGGTGATAGGTTTAGAATTCTTAAAAAGCTAGTTTTCATTTCCAAATAAGGTCTTTAAGTCTCATCCCATGGTTGAAAATTCTCATCATTCATTTAGAAATCATGTTTTAAACTTTTGGAAAAATCCTCTGCAATTAGCCACAAAACCACAGTTTCATAGCACGGTCAGTTCAAAAAACCAGTTGTGTGCTACGAAAGTGCAGTTACTTTCATAGTGCATTTCACCAAAATTGCACTCAGTGTGCTACGAAAGCGCAAATTCTTAGAAATTTCATGTTAAAACATAAAAACTACCAGAATTCGTTAGGTTATCATACAATGACATCATAGTGAGTCAGTTAGGGGTCATTTCCAAAATGATTAACCATTCATACCCATCATTACTACTGTAGAGGTGTCATTTGTGAAAAGAAGTTTCAAGTTTGAAAAGGCTGATATGTGTTACTCGTTCCATTTTTCATAACAAGCAGTGAAACATATCTGTTTCGAGTTTAAGAATATGGTCATCTTACACCAAAGCTATTCTCGTCTACTATCAAGCGAGGCTGATCCTTTTAAATCAAGCAAGGCTGATCATTAAATTCTGAAGGAAGGAAACATAAATTTCTGAAGGCAAGAATGACAGAGGAGAAAAAGAATCATAAGTCAGGACATTGTTTAAGGTCTGAAACTGAAAGCACAAGAGTTCTAGCTGAAGAAAAAATAGTGTTAGATGCTTTCAGAAAGGCAGGATGTTTAAAGTTTTGTGAAAAGCTGCAAGGTGGACATTGTTATTGCCTAAATCTACCTCAGGCTGAGAAAGGCAGAGTCTAGGGTAACATTAATCCACGCTTAACTTGGTAGCTAGCCCTACCAGATCGGGAGAGGGCTCTCTCCTGGTCAATCTCAGCAAAAATAATTAGTGAGGCTTGAGATGACTCGAATAAAGGCTGATTTTAGGCTAGGTATATATGTAAGAGAGTTTGATTTTATTTTGAAGGTGTTTGTTGGATCAAAGGGAAAGGCAGATTTTAAGTCTGGGGAATGAGGCCTAGTTTTTGTAGAGATCTAAATGGGGCAAGGTAGGAAATTGTTTTGACACTTCAATTTGAATGAAATGGATAGCTCAGACCGGTGAGGAGTTGAAGAGGGCAAGAGATTTTCAATAATCCTCTTCAAACAGTCTAAAACATAGAAAATTAAACAAACCCTAGGTAGAGCACTGCAAATTTTTATGAATTCTATCTTTTATCCTTGTTTGTTTAAGTTAAGAAAAAATAAGAGAGAAAATGATATACATAAAACACCAGTAGACTTACATTTATAGATGGAAACACACTATCAAAACAAAATGCCACATGAATCCCATAGAGTGCTACAAACCCTGGTCTATTCCTTTGCTAAACTGTAGAGATGAAATGTACAATGAAGCTCAAAGCAATCCCAAGTGTCCAATCTATGCTAATGACTGAAAAATTACAAGATATAAGCAACCAACAACTCATCCCAGCCTCTAGGGGTCGAGCTCACAAGTTTAGGAGCTGCTCCAACAAGATCTAAACTAAGAACTGGAAAATAGGCAGTGGAACAGCTTGCCTCTATAAGATAGGAAACTGATTCATTCAGTTGCAATTCACCTTTTGATGGATGAATCTACCTCCATGAGTAAAAATTTAACAAAATTACATCAAGACCCATCAAATTACATAAAATTACATCATGAGTTTAACAATTGGGAGTAAGAAAGTCAAACTTTCCAAAACTAGGCGAAAAACAGAGTTACTGAGTAAAAAATGAGCAAAGTCCCCAATGTGTCGTGCCTGATTTCTCTATGAGTCGTGCCCATTTGGAGTTGATTTTGGAGGCCTTCCCGTGATCAAAATTTTTTCCAAGTGGGCTTTTTGGAAAGGTATACCTGTATAATTTCCAACACAAGTGGAATTTATGAATTTGGCCTTCATTTTCCCCTCCAAAAATGAGTTCTCCCAACACTACTTCCTGTGTGTCCAAATAGGGGCAGAAAGGTCATTTTTAGGGTGTTTTTGACTCTTCTGGAAGCCCAAAACCTGTCAAAATCTCTTGGCCATAGGTATGCATGCATAAATTTTCATGAAAAATCCAAAAATATAAATTTTTACCCAAGAGGAGCTCCCAATCATAAGCGCACGCCAAGTGGCGCGACGTGTAGAGCTGAAAAATCTGTGTTTAGGCCAAAAAAACCAAATTTGCAAAAAGTGTCCCAAATTTCTTGAAATTTGGGCTGAGTGTCCTCCATCATGCACTGTGCTGGGCCAAGGAAGCCTCGTCCAAAATCTGAAGTCTATCTTGCCTTTTCTGACGCTTTAATGCCCTCTTCAACTTAGCCTTTAGGATCTCGATTTTTGCCTTGCAACATGATTTCTTGCCCAATAATGACTCGCCATGTGCCTCAACATATTTTTCTCCTTGTTAGCTTTCTCCAAATTCATATTTACCCTTTCAAGCCAAGTTTCGCGATCAACTTTGTATTTCTTGCTCAAATGTGGTCAATTTGATTTTCCTCCTCTTGGCAGCTTGCCGATTTTGCCTTCATGTTTTTGAGTGCCATGGATGAGTGGGACTGATGAGGGGAGGGTTTGATGCTAGCTGTAGGATTTTAGAGAATGAAAGGGTTTATGGGATGACATCTAGGGTTTGGGATGGCAATTAGTGTTTGGGGATATTTAACTAGGGTTTGGGATAATGGGATTAGGGATTTAGGGTTAGTTGATTAGGGTTATGGGAAATGTGGAATGGGTAGATGAGAATGTAAAGAGAGGCAGAAAATGATTGAGGGAATGAAGGAGTGAGGGAGTGAGAAATGGCTAGGAGTGGAATTAGCAGCAAGAAATACAACTCATAAACCCTATGCAATTGTTTTTTGACAAAAAATACAAGGACGTAGGGTTTTAATTTATATCCATTAAATCACCATAAGCACCATGAGAAATTCATTCATTGGTCATGGAGGGATGTTAACTTACTTGGGAAATGAATAATTTATAAATTTGAGAGTCTTTCGAGGAATATTTGAATGTATTTCAGGCTTTTTAGCCCAATGCGCCGCGCCATCTCAATGTGTCGCGCCTTTTTGCAGGAGAATTTTGGAGAAGTTCCCGGTGTCCAAATTGGGTGAAGGATAGCTCGTTGGAAAGCTTGTTGAGTCTACTTCCAACCAAATTGGAATTTTTCAATTTGGAGTTCATTTTCCCTGTCAAAAATCAAATCTCCCAAGAATGGTCAAAATGTGCAAAATGAGGCTGCCTCAAGGCAGAGTGCTATTGCAGTCAACTTTTGAAGGTCTTCCTCAACTCCAAAGTTAGCTAATGATAGCTCATTGGAAAGATATTTGTGTCTAGTTATCATTTGAATCATCAAGCAAGTCATTTGGCCAACCAAGCTAGGATAAATATTGATCTTCCCAGGGTCACTTCAAAGGCGCATCAATTCTCCTGAGGCAACTGTATTTTTGACATTTCTCTAAAACCATGACACCTGTGTAAAAAGTGAAGGAGGTTTTTCTTCCTTTGCCTATTTTGGATAAAAACCGATCTCAGTGTTCCCAAATTCATCTTTTATTTCTCAAAAACATCATTGGAGTAAAACCTATCCCGATATGTGGAACAAGGGATTTGTCAAAATGAAGCGAAATGAAGGGGATAAGGGACTTCTAAATTCTTGAGAAAATTTTGGGAAGTAGGGAGGGATGTTAGGAAGTAGGGAAAAGTGGAATTTTAGAGATTGAATGAGGGTAAGTGGTCCAAAAGGGAAAAACACGGGCCTAGCCTAGAAAATTGCCAAGTTGTAGCAAGAAACTAGGGTTTGTGCGAAAATGAGGAATTTGGGGGATCTCAGTGATGGGAAGTGTTTAATAAGGTACATTAAGGATAGGGAAAGGTGTATGAACATCAAGATACAAGTTTTGTTGATGATTTGACCATCCAAGAGAAATTACCTCCAAAACCCTAGGAGAGGGAAATGAACCTTACCTAGGCACAACTGAAGCATGAAAAAGGTGTAAAATGACCCTTTGGAATCTGGCATGATGATGAAAACCCTCTAAATGATGGTACACTCAGCTGAATGGTGACATGGACCGACATTTGGACAACTCTGGAAGGAGTGAAAGCAAACCCTAGACCTAGTACTTAGTGAGCAAATTTTGCTTGAAGGCTCACTGAAATGACAAAATTTGACCCTGACACTTTAAGATCACTTTGTAAGAGCAAGTTTGATCACTGGAGGAAGGATACAAAGACTGACACTAAAATTGGCTCTAATGGGGATGGTAGCTCCTTGGAGGTGCCAAGAATGGCGGATCTTTGGGAGAGCAGACAGTGCCTTTCGTCCATTGGGCAATGGAGTCAAAAACTCAAACTAAAATGCATGACTGAAAATTGATGACTTGACGACACAAATTGACTCTCACTCAACTAAGAACTGACTCGATACTTAAACACAACCAAAAAACTGGAAATATGCTCAATATGAAGCTTATTCAATACAACCTACTCTAACAATTTCATTCATCACCTGATCAAGTGAAATGAAACAACCAATGCAACCATGTAAGTATTGCAGCTGCTGTTTGGATTCTCCACAAGTGCTCGTTTATGAACAACAAGAGAGAACTACTGAAAGGCAACTCCCATGAAAACTTGTGAACAGATCCGTTGAATACTATGGATTCTCTATCCGCCTCCAAAAACACTGCATAAGGATCTTGAAGTTCATGCACACTGGGACTTAGCTCATCCAATGGATTACTTTTCTTCTCCTCATACCATGAATGCAAACTTTGTTTTGAGCTTTGTGACGAGACTCCTGCTGAAAATGACAAAGAGACTGGTTGCCGGATCGAGTTTGTATCAGTACAAGTTTCAAGCTTACATATAGTCAATGGAGAAAGGCTTTGACTACAGAAATCATCCAACACATCAGCTATTGGATCGTGAAAAATTTGAAAAGACTGCTGCAACCCATTTTCTATTGTTTCTGATGACATTACATGATTTTCTACAAGTTTCTCATTTGAAGATTTACTATGCAATTTACCCTTCAAAAACTGAAATGATTCAAAACAAAATGGTACGGAGTCATCTTGTATCATTTGATCATATGTGCCAGCTTCCAAGTCTTCATCTGCAACTTGACAATCAATGGAATTTGGGGGCTGCAAATATGGATATGAGAAGTCTTGAACAAGGTTTTCATTTCCCTCAAGATGGTCCAGATCAAGACTTGTCGACAGTTGATTTCGGATTGCATGAAATTTGTCTCTGATGAGCTGAAATGAGTAAAAAAAAGAAAGCAAAGATCCTTCACTTACTTCAAAATTTGCTGCACTTTCCTCGTCATTTCCATAGCTGATATGTGATGGCTGAACATTGTATTAGAACTGCTGAAAGTGAACTTCCTCCTTCCACAAACTAGGTGCTGATTTGTCTACAAGATTAGCTTCTGTTTGGAGAACATAATCATCAGTATAAAACACATCATCAAGCATACATGTCATATCAACAAATCTCTCTTCTCCAAGATGATCTACAAAACAATCATTATCAGATCTATGACAACTGGGATAAGAAACAAATTTTTTTGGATTAGCAACTTGTTCTTCTTCAATCAGCGAGCCATGGGCTTGAACATTATACTCATTCCTTGTGATGATCCTTTGCATCATCTCTTCCACTGCACTTACCAAAATGTCAAGCTTTACCTCTAGAGATGTCGATTTCTCCGGATCTATGTTTTTCATCTCTTCTTCCTTCAACTTTTCCCTTCGGATCACCAAATGAGCCTCTACATCTACTGCACTATTCTGCATCTCTTCAAGTGTTGCAAGATTCCTTTCTCTCATCTGAAACTCCATTTCCAGATCAAAGGCACCCGGGTAGTGCAAGAGAGCAGATCCAGGAGGAGGCCTTATATTAACTGGCATCGAATAATAAACTTGGTTAAATCTGGCAGAAAACTGTTGTACTGTCTCCCCTGGCTATCTTTTCAGCTGGTTATACTCTTCTATAATCAAGAAAGGGTTCTGTCTGATCACCCACCTGTCGAGGAAAACTTTGAAGAACTACTGGAAATCTAAGATGCTCGC
Source organism: Pinus albicaulis (assembly GCA_034641835.2). NCBI lineage: Eukaryota > Viridiplantae > Streptophyta > Pinopsida > Pinales > Pinaceae > Pinus > Pinus albicaulis. Next base: position 46,439,342 of record CM076578.1, read on the forward strand.
ATTAGGCAGGGTTTTGAACCAACTCTTGACTTTGCCTTGCAAAGAAAGAGTAAAAAGCCTAATACTGACATCCTCTTCATCAACTTAAAAAAGGTCAAGAAAATATTCAAAATTCAGAACATGTCTCTCAATAGTGATGTTGTCGCGTTCACCATCAAATATTGGTAGATATAGGTCATGATTTTTAGGGAAAGCGTGGGATATAGGAGGTAAAATCAGAGGCTTGTATCGATCTAGAATTTTACAAGGTATAGGGGTATGTAAAAATGTTGCAGAATTAGTCTTGGTCTCTTGAGGTTCATCAGTTTGAAGATGGTCATCACAAGATTCGGAAGGAAGGTCTTGATCAAGCTCAAAAGCATGCAAATTTTTGGTATTTACAATCTTCAAAGGGAAGGAATCAAATGCAAGCCGAGGATATTTTCTCAAACACAATATACTTTGTAAAGCCTTCTTGACATTCTCTGGAAAAGAGAAGAAATAATTTATGACAAAGAACAAAATGTCTTGGATGAAATTCCAACTTGAATACCTGATCTTTCCATATTGTCCTTTCATGTCTCTGATGGTCAGGTTCATCCTCCAGTGGAGTCCTTGGATTTGATCTCGAAACTGATTTAGAGTCTCCAGGTGAATGATTTCAGCCTTGCGGTGTCTTATCGTTGTCCACCATCAACAATCGGATCTGAACTTGATTACATTTTACTAAGGAAACTAGATGTTTATTTCATAAACTAGACCAAAGATTGACTGAAGCAACTTTCATCTACTTTCGCTAATGCAAACCAAGAGCGTTTTGAAGGCTACCTGGCTAACTTCAGGCTCCGTCTGTAGTTTATAAAGAAAAAAACAAAATTTTCTTCCCCGGTATGGTTGCCACTATTTTATTGCCTAAATATACCTCAGGCTGAGAAAGGAAAAGTCTAGGGTAACATCAAACCATGCTTAACTTGGTAGCTAGCCCTACCAAATCGGGAGAGGGCTCTCTCCTGGTCAATCTCAGCAAAAATAATTAGTGAGGCTTGAAATGACTCGAATAAAGGCTGATTTTAGGCTAGGTATATATGTAAGAGAGTTAGATTTTATTTTGAAGGTGTTTGTTGGATCAAAGGGAAAGGCAGATTTTGGGTCTGGGGAATGAGGCCTAGTTTTTGCAGAGATCTAAATGGGGCAAGGTAGGAAATTGATTTGACACTTCAATTTGAATGAAATGGATAGCTCAGACCGGTGAGGAGTTGAAGAGGGCAAGAGAATTTCAAGAATCCTCTTCAAACAGTCGAAAACATAGAAAATTAAACAAACCCTAGGTAGAGCACTGCAATTTTTTATGAATTCTACCTTTTATCCTTGTTTGTTTAAGTTAAGAAGAAATAAGAGAGAAAATGATATACATAAAACACCAGTAGACTTAAATTTACAGAGGGAAACACACTATCAAAACAAACTTCCACATGAATCCCATAGAGTGCTGCAAACCTTGGTCTATTCCTTTGCTAAACTGCAGAGATGAAATCTACAATGAAGCTCAAAGCAATCCCAAGTGTCCAACCCATGCTAATGACTGAAAAATTACAAGAAATAAGAAACCAAAAACTCATCCCAGCCTCTAGGGGTAGAGCTCACAATTTTAGGAGCTGCTCCAACAAGATCTAAACTAAGAACTGGAAAATAGGCAGTGTAATAGCTTGCCTCTATAAGATAGGAAACTGATTCATTTAGTTGCAATTCACCTTTTGATGGATGAATCTACCTCCATGAGTAAAAATTTAAAAAAATTACATCAAGACCCATCAAATTACATCAAATTACATCATGAGTTTAACATTTGGGAGTAAGAAAGTCAAACTATCCAAAACTATGCGAAAAACAGAGTTACTGAGTAAAAAATGAGCAAAATCCCCAATGCGTTGTGCCTGATTTCTATATGATTCGTGCCCGTTTGGAGCTGATTTTGGAGGCCTTCCCATGATCCAAATTTGCTCCAAGTGGGCTTGTTGGAAATTTTTACCTGTCTACTTTCCAACACAAGTGGAATTTCTAAATTTGGCCTTCATTTGCTCCTCCAAAAATGAGTTCTCCCAACACTGCTTCCTGTGTGTCCAAATAGGGGCAGAAAGGTCATTTTTAGGGTGTTTTTGACTCTTCTAGAAGCCCAAAACCTGTCAAAATCTCTTGGCCTTAGGTAGGCATGCATAAATTTTCATGAAAAATCCAAAAATATAAATTTTTACCCAAGAGGAGCTCCCAATCATAAGCGCGCGCCAAGTGGCGTGATGCGTAGAGCTGAAAAATTTGTGTTTAGGCCAAAAAAAACAAAATTTGCAAAAAGGGTCCCAAATTTCTTGAAATTTGGGCTGAGTGCCCTCCATCATGCACTATGTTGGGCCAAGGAAGCCTCAGCCAAAATCTTAATTCTATCTTTCCTTTTCCGACGCTTTAATGCCCTCTTCAACTTAGCCTTCAGGATCTCGATTCGTGCCTTGCAACATGATTTCTTGCCCAATAATGATTCACCATGTGCCTCAACATATTTTTCTCCTTGTTAGCTTTATCCAAATGCATATTTACCCTTTCAAGCCAAGTTTATCGATCATCTTTTAATTTCTTGCTCAAATGTGGTCAATTTGATTTTCCTCCTCTTGGCAGCTTGCCGGTTTTGCCTTCATGTTTTTTAGCGCCATGGATGAGTGGGACCGATGAGGGGAGGGTTTGATGCTAGCTGTAGGATTTTAGGGAATGAAAGGGTTTAGGGGATGACATCTAGGTTTTGGGATGGCAATTAGTGTTTGGGGATATTTAACTAGGGTTTGGGATAGTGGGATTAGGGATTTAGGGTTAGTTGATTAGGGATATGGGAAATGTGGAATGGGTAGATGAGAATGTAAAGAGAGGGAGAAAATGATTGAGGGAATGAAGGAGTGAGGGAGTGAGAAATGGCTAGGAGTGGAATTAGCAGCAAGAAATAAAACTCATAAACCCTAAGCAATTGTTTTTTGACAAAAAATGCAAGGAGGTAGGGTTTTAATTTATATCCATTAAATCACCATAAGCACCATGAGAAATTCATTCATCGGTCATGGAGGCATGTTAACTTACTTGGGCAATGAATAATTTAGCAATTTGAGAGTCTTTGGAGGAATATTTGAATGGATTTCAGTCTTTTTAGCCCAATGCGCCGCACCATCTCAATGTGTCGCGCCAGTTCATTTTTTTCACTGTAGAGGGCTGCCCAATGCGCCGCGCCATCTCAATGCGTCGCAGCTTTTTGCAGGAGAATTTTGGAGACCTTACCGGTGTCCAAATTGGGTGCAGGATAGCTCGTTGGATAGCTTGTTGAGTCTACTTCCAACCCAACTGGAATTTTTCAATTTGGAGTTCATTTTCCCTGTCAAAAATCAAATCTCCCAAGACTGGTCAAAATGTGAAAATGAGGCTGCCTCAAGGCAGAGTGTTGTTGCAGTCAAATTTTGAAGGTCTTCCTCAACTTCAAATTTAGCTCATGATAGATCATTGGAAAGCTATTTTTTTCTAGTTATCATTTGACTCATCAAGCTAGGAGAAATATTGATCTTCCCAAGGTCACTTCAAAGGCGCATCAATTCTCCTGAGGCAACTGTATTTTTGACATTTCTCTAAAACGATGACACCTGTGTAAAAAGTGAAGGAGGTTTTTCTTCCTTGGCCTATTTTGGATAAAAAACTCCCTCTGGTTTCCAAAATTCATCTTTTATTGCTCAGAAACATCATTGGAGTAAAACCTATCCCGATATGTGGAACAAGGGATTTGTCAAAATGAAGCGAAATGAAGGGGATAAGGGACTTCTAAATTCTTGAGAAAATTTTGGGAAGTAGGGAGGGATGTTAGGAAGCAGGGAAAAGTGGAATTTCAGAGATTTAGTGAGGGGAAGGGGTCCAAAAGGGCAAAACACAGGCCTAGCCTAGAAAATTGCCAAGTTGTAGCAAGAAACTAGGATTTGTGCGAAAATGAGGAATTTGGGGGATCTCAGTGATGGGAAGTGTTTAATAAGGTACATTAAGGATAGGGGAAGGTGTATGAACATCAGGATACAAGTTTTTCTAATGATTTGACCATCCAAGAGAAATTACCTTCAAAACCCTAGGAGAGGGAAATGAACCTTACCTAGGCACAACTGAAGCATGAACAAGGTGTATAATGACCCTTTGGAATCTGGCATGATGATGAAAACCTTCTGAATGATGGTACACTTAGCTGAATGGTGACATGGACCGACATTTGGACAACTTTGACAGGAGTAAAAGCAAACCCTAGACATAATACCTAGTGACCAAATTTTGCTTGAAGACTCATTGAAATGACAAAATTTGACCTTGACACCTTAAAATCACTTTGTAAGAGCATGTTTGATCACTGGAGGAAGGCTGCAAAGACTGAAACTAACAGACACAGTCAGAGATATTTCACATGCGAGGGTAGGTGCCACAAAGTTTACTCCTACCATTTCAAACTTATATTACACTTCACAGGTATGATATCTCTAGACTTACCATTTTTCCTGTATAGAAGCATTGCTAAAATGGATGATAAGGTTCAAGTCAAATCCGAAGAGTGTGAAACATCTCTATTTCACCATGGTTTAATCAAACTATTGGTCTTGAATGAGCTCCAAAATATTAATAGAGATTGGTCATATTTTCTATTTATATGTTGATTTGGAATAGAAGCTCAAACTCCAATCAATAACCCTAAGGAAAAAGAATCTCTACTAGCAGAATCCAGCAAACCTGTAGTTACAAGGATAAAAAGATTTGTGAAATTGAAGCCTAGGAAACAAGTAAAGGACAAAGTAGAAAGGATACTAGTGGTCATTGCAGAAACCCCTTCACCTGTAAAAAAGGGGTTACAAGAAATCAAAGAAGCTACACAAGAACATACAGCTGGTAAGAAAATTCTACAGAGAATTACTAGAAGTCAAGCTGCAAAGTCAAAAGGGAAAACAATACTTTCAGAAACAAGTGATAGCTTAGGTTTGAAAGGGAACTTAGATGATATTTTGCATGCAATAGACATAGAAGAGTCTCCTTTAGTTCAAGCTAACTTCATAGGAGTTGATGAAGGCAAACAGAAAAGGGTGAAATCATCGAAGAAGCTGGAGTTTAAAGATAAAGATGCAGCATTTGTTTTCAAGACTAGGAAGCCTACAACTAGACAGTCAAAGAACATACAGGATCTTAATCCAGAGGTTGAGAAAAAAAATGAAACACCTACTGTTTTTGAAGAGATAATAGACCTTTCTTCACCTATATCATAACATACTAAAAACAGAGTACCTCCAACACAAACATAAAAAATTAGTTATGAAAGAATGGAGGAGAAATTAAAATAAAAAAACCATGAAATTGTCAGGTTGAAGAAAAGAGCTAGAAAAAATTCCATTGAGAAAACAAGGTTCAAGAGAATGAAAGCTGTTTGGGAAGGTGAAATGGTTTCTAAACCAGAAATACCTAGCAGTGAGGAAAAATTCTTCACTTGGACAATCCCAGCCATAAAAGAAGCAAAGTTTGTGAGAGTCATGAATACTCATTTGAGAGCTAGCAACAGGAAGCTAAGAAGACAAGTTGAAGATTTGGAGATTCAGCTAACAAAATCTCAAGAAAAGCTAAAGGAACAGTGAAACAGAGTAATTGAACAGTGCAATAAAGTAATAAATTTTTAAGTTAGTTTCTCATTAAGGTGAAGACAAATTTTGATGAAGATCATGTTTTTAAGGTCAGGTTACTATGTTTTTGAGATATTAACAACCCTCATAAGGTTTAAACATCTCCAAGTTATAAATTTTGAAGACTGTTTTGAGAAAACTTCTTGCACAACAGTTTCATAGCGCAGATAGTGCAAATCTGCTGAAATGTGCTACGAAACTACTGAAGCAGTCTTTTTGCACAAATTTCATAAAAAATTTGGGATAAATCTGATGAATTTGGCTTTGAAATCGCTGGTGGAAGTGTAGATATAGCATGAGAAGGCTCCTTTGAAGATAACAGGTAAAAAATGATTGAAAAAGGAAGTTTAACACCGAGCTACAAAAAGCGCTATGAAAACAAGCTACTTTCGTAGCGTAGGCTTATCCTTTACCTTTTTGCATCATTTTGGATTTGGTTTTCTACACAGATGGAAGACTAAAGAATTATGGGAATATTTGGAAAACATGACACATGTAAACCTGATCCATAAATGATCAAAGTGCTTGAAACTGATAATGAAATTAAAGGGCTGAAAAGAAGGAGACATGTTTCCTAATTTATAGGAAAACATTACTACTCACAGTAGGGTTACTTAAAGTGAATGGTCAACATCTAAATTCGAATTCATGGGATTGCAGGTGTCAAAGCATGAATTAAAGACTAGATAAGGTTTTTTGAAGGATATTTAAGAGTTTCAGTCTTATTAGAATTAGGACTTTTCAAAAGTAGTATAGTTGTCATTTTGTAATTAATAGAATGTTTCAGATTAGGAAAGGTGTCAAACACTATGAATTCGATGTCTCTAGTGGAGGATAAGAGAATCCTATCTTGTAAATGTTCTATAAAGAGCATAAGGTTGAAATCCAAGAGGTTGGGAATTTTTATTAGAAAATACTGTGTGTTATTGTATGTCACTGTTTCTTCTTAACTTAATACAGAGATTTGTTTTTACAACTCAAGATTCATAAGGAGTTTATGTTCATCATTGTTCTAATGGCTTTCTTCAATATCTCTATTTGCAGTGGTATTTTTATGTGATACTTAGAATTCATTTAACAATGCTCTAACTTCCTTCATATGCAAATGGACTATGTGTTTCATTGTGTTATTGTTTTATTCATTGACTTAGAATCCAAATGCCTTGACTTCCATGCTTAATAGATTGTGATGTTTTGTTAAAGATTATCTTGAATCCATGGCCCAATGAATGTTCGCTAATCTGTGATACAACCAGTTATATCATTTTATATTTTTACCTTAGAGTTAGCCATCTATCCATTAATTAAAAATCATAAACCTTTGAGAGAGCCCTCTCAGGTTGAGGAGGCTAAGCCTCAGCCAAGAGATTGGTCTGAAACAGTTACACAAAGTCCACTTGATGAGCAGCCTATCAGGTCAGATTTTGTGATAACACTCCCTTCTCTGCAAATTTATCACTATGTATTGTCTTCACACTGATTTCTCACTTGCAATAACCTATTATGCAGAATTATTCTAATTCACATATAAATCAATCATTCAATTCATTCCACACCATTCAGATTCCAATACTATGTTCATTCGATCTCTTTCATTATGAAAACCCTATGATTTATGCACACTTACGCCATATGAAATTGGACTTTTCTCTTTGTATTAACAATCAAATAACTACATAAAAATTCCTCTTCTAAACTGAACTTCTATATCAATGGCCTTTCCTCTAATCTACCCGTAGGCTTACAAAAACAAACCCTATCTGTCTATTTACTCTCTATGCCTAACTATTCTCTGTGATCTATATCTCTTCATGCCTTTGAGGCTTACATTTTATACAAATGGATTCTAAAACCAATTCTGGTTTAGATCCACAACTTGCTCAACAAAATCCTAAGAATCCTTTAAGTCCTAAAATCTCTTCTTTATCCCTAAGGATCCTCTCTAATCCACAAAATCATGAAACCAATTCCTAATTTAGGATTTACAATTAATTCTCAAATCTCTCATTCCCTATGGAATCTCAACTATCCTAATTCTCTCATGTTCTCCAACATTCGGGAACATGACTCACAAATATTAATTAATTCCTATTATAAATGTCTCACTTAAATCACTCAAAATATTTAAAATTACATTAATTTAGTACATAGGAAACCAACTTCCTTGAAATCATAAGACCCCTATGTCTACTAAAGTATAATGAGCTTTTCTGAGCTAAATTCTCCCGTATCAGACTTCCAAGGTTGAAAATAATCATTATCTCCCGATCATGTGCTTCTAATCTTTGTCTTCCTAGATCCCATACCTGTTCTATAATTTTTCTTTTGTTTCTGTTGTTGTTTGTTGTTTTTCTCTAGGTCTCGACACTTTATGTTGCTTTTCTCCACTAGCTATGCTTTTATAGTCTGCTACCATCTTTCTCTTGTTGTTGCTTCTTTAATTTCCTGCTGTTGTATTCCTCTGAGACACTTTCATCATTATCCTTCTTATCAGTTCAATTTCTTTGTCTAATATGTCTTCTGACTGCAGACTAATTTCACCTCTTGATTACTGAACTTTTATTCTTATTTCCACCCTTTCATCCTTACCCTCTTGTTTACTGTTGTCTTGCACCTTTTTAGTTTCTGCTACATTGTCTTTTAAGACAATCTTTTGCTTCTGTTTACTGCAATTGATAACTTCTTCTTGATTGTCACTTATGACAATTTCTTTGTCTTCCTTCTTCAGTAATTCCTTGGACTGGTACATAGTCTGCCATTTACTGCTATCTCATTCTCTTTGCTTTAGTTTGTTGCTGATGTCCTCTAACTCTTTCAACTTCACATCCTACATTTCTTCAAGCTCTTTCTCTTCCATAGTTACCTCTTCTTGCATCAAATCCTGACTTTCTAGCATTCTTTCTGTAGGTTTTAACCCTGAACAGAAATGATCTACACACGATCTTATAACAGAAAATAAAAAATAGCGAGAGCATAAAACATAAAATAGATAAACACAAAGATTTTCCCCTAGACCCCAAATCGGGACAACCAACTTGATTTTTCATTATATTCATTTTAGTGTTACAACAAATATATATACATGTCGAAGCATACATAAACCCCAATCCATTAACCCTAGATTAGAACATAACCATAGTTTCCTTGACCGGATCTACAAAATACCAGGGGCCGAAAACCATCGTACCCAAAAACCATGTGCAAACTCATGCACAAAACATGGGTGGGTCTGCCTATGAGTGGGTCCGCACACCAAAATTGTTTTTGCCAAGGTTTTGCCCCAGACCCTGACAGGGGGGGCTGTCGCCCCCCCTATGACCCCCCTGCTACACCTGGTGCAACGTACAACGTGTGGGGCTAGTCGTGGAAAGAATATAACACATACACAACATTCTCCCACTTGTTGTTTTCTTTCTTCATGGGGCCACAAGAGAGCTTAGTCATTGGGCCAATTCTTCAACACCCATTGTTTCTATACACCAAGAGAACTTCTGAGTGCTCACAAAATTTGTCAATGCATCTGCAACATTCTTCAAAGTGTCCACCTTTACCAGCAACACACTTTTAGCCTCAACCATATCTCTAACAAAGTGATATTGAACATCAATGTGCTTTGTCTTTGAATGATAAGCAGGGTTCTTAGCCATGAAAATTGCACTTTGGCTATCACAGTCTATCCTTATAGCTTGTTGTACCAACCCCATACTTGAACACAATCTCTGCAACCAAAATGCTTCCTTGCTTGCATGAGTGGCTGCTATGTATTCTGCCTCTGTAGTTGAAAGAGCCACTACAGACTGTCTTTTACTCATCCAACTGACTGCGCCTCCAAATAGGCTAAACACATACCCACTTGTAGATCTTATTTGGTCCAGATCTCCAGCCCAGTCTGCATCAACAAAACCACGAATGTCCAACATTCTTTCCAATCCTGGTCTTCCCTGGTAGCACAAGCCATAATCACTAGTGCCACGTAAATATCTGAAAACCTGCTTCACTGCTATCCAATGCTCCTTCCCTGGTTTTGACATAAACCTGCTCAATACTCCCACTGCATGTGCAATGTCTAGTCTAGTACAGACCATTGCATACATCAGGCTACCCACTGCACTTGCATATGGAACACAAGACATATCCTCCTCTTCTTCTTGTGTCTTGGGACACTGTTCAGCAGACAACTTTACACCTACAGGAATAGGAACATTCACCAGTTTACTATCCTGCATATTGAACCTCTGCAATATAGTCTCGACATACTTCCTCTGGTTTAACCAGAGCTTTCTCTTTGCCCAATCTCTCTTAATTTCCATGCCCAAAATATAGTTTGCAGCACCAAGATCCTTCATGTCGAATTTGGAGAACAGTTGGGTCTTCAAATCTTGGATAATTTCTTTGTCATTTCCAATCAACAACATATCATCCACATACAAGACCAAATAAATAACACGGTCACCAATTAATTTAACATAAACACAGTGATCCTCCTTTCTTCTGGTGAATCCAAGTCCTCGTATATAGGTATCAAATTTCTGATACCACATCCTTGGTGACTATTTTAACCAATACAGAGACTTATTCAACCTGCATACAAGTTATTTCTTACCCTTCACAATAAAGCCTTCAGGTTTCTTCATGTAGGTCTCCTCTTCTAGATCCCCGTGAAGAAATTTTGTCTTCACATCCATCTGTTCTATCCCAAAATCAAATGCTGCAGCAAAAGATAAAAGTAATCTAATAGAAGTAACTTTGGCAACAAGAGAAAAAATATCACCAAAATCAATTCCCGACACCTGGGAATAACCTTTTGCTACCAACCGAGCTTTGTATTTCTCCACCTTGCCTTCTACATTCATCTTCTTCTTAGACACCCATTTTTCTCGGATGGGTTCCTTCGGTAAAACGCTCCACCAAATCCCATGCCTCAGTACATACAGGATACATTTCATCAACCATGGCCTCCTTCGAGTTTTCATCCTTTAAGATCCCCAACATACTGGCAGTTCTAAGATCCTCCATCGGCAGGATTCCTGATTAAAACAAAAATTAGACAGAAAATAAGTGGACTATACCCCAGTTTGCCTTGACTAACTCCTGAAGGCAGTGATCTTCCCTGCGGTAGGATTTGTGGCTCTCTTGAGTCTTCGCCATTGTAGAGGTAGGATTCATCTCCTTTTAATAAACTATCTCTTCTTCCTGTTTAACGTGACCTTCCATGTATGGCTACGCATCTTTCTCTCTCCTTTGTCTAGTTGTGACCTTCCTTGTTTTACGGTTTCAAAGCTTGTAACCCATACAAACCATCCTTATACCCAATAAATATGCACCTTTCAGATTTATTATCTAACTTGGTCCTTTTCTCCTTTGGAACATGTACATATGCATCACATCCAAATACCCTTAGATGTGAAAGAGAGGGTTTCTTACCAGTCCATACCTTAGGTGGAGTCTTATCCTCCAACGCTGATGAAGGTGATCTGTTAACTAAGTAACATGCAGTCTCCACTGCCTCTGCCCAAAATTCTTCTCCTAACTTGGTACCACTGAGCATGCTTCTTGCCTTTTCCATCAACGTTCTATTCATTCTTTCTGCAAATCCATTTTGCTGAGGTGTGTATGGAGTAGTCTTCTTTCATGCTATACCACACTTCTTATAGAACTCTTCAAATTCCTTCTTGCAGAACTCCCCATCATTATCTGTCCTCAGTGCCTTTATCTTCTTCTTTGTTTGGTTTTCCACCAGAGCCTTAAATTCTTTAAATTTTTCAAAGACTTCAGATTTATTCCTCAATAAATGTATCCATGTATTCCTTGAGAAGTCATCTATGAATGAAACATAGTACACAGACTTTCCCAGTGATGGAACTGACACAGGTCCAAACACATCACTGTGCACAAGTTCTAATATCTTGTTCGCCCACTTAGCACCAGAAGTAAAACTCACCCGATTCTTCTTCCCATATACACAATGTTCACATAAATCGAAGTCCAGAGAGAAATTAGACATACCTTATACCATACCATTTCTATGCAGTATCCAAAGGCCCTTCTCTCCAATATGTCCAAGCCTTTGATGCCATAGCATGGTCTTTTCTCCAGAGACAGCTAGGCTTTCCGCTCCACTTTTAGGGCTTGGGAAGCCCCATTACTGCCCATCAATAACGATTGCCCCTGCATATGCTTGTCTGGGGATTAGTTCCAAAGATACTGCATTCATCTTCGATTACTCCCCGGAAGCCATCTTACCAAACATCTTTCTGCGTTCGTTTTTTACACACTGTCACTCATCTTACATACAAAAATCAGTTCTGGCAATGGGAATACAGAACACCACGAAATGTTCTAATCCTTTTACCCTTCACCATAACGACTTCAACTTGATTTTCCATGTCAGAGTGGTCTCGGCGCTTCCTATCATCCACAGGAGTCCCCATCGCGCCATCATATTTCTCATACTCATAGAACCACTCCCTGTGGGGAGTGAAGTGAAAGGATGCACCCAAGTCAATCAACCATGACTCATGATCTACATGTGTATTTGAAGAAGAAGCCAAATACACATCCCCACCTTCATCCGAGGTGGTTTTTTCCTCTGCAGAAGGAGCATCATCAGATCCCTTTCCCTTCTCAAGAGCTTTAGATCTACAGTCCTTTTTGTAGTGCCCTTCCTTTCCGCATTTCCAACACACCTTTACAAAATTTCCAGGATATTTAGATCTCTCTCTAGATTTAGATCTCCCACTCGAAACCTTATTCTTGTTTCTTTTTGGGACCTTCCTCATAGGATAAGGCACTCTGTTTAAGCCTCCATATTTCTGAAATAATTTCACTCAGAGCAATAAAGGTAGAGACAATGTCATCAAAATTCAAGGTAGTTGTGTTGCTACCTATTGCAATAACCAGACTGTCCCACGAGTCTGGTAGAGAACACAAAAAAATGATGCACTTATCTTCATCTGAGATTTTAATATCAACAGATGACAACTGACTTACCACAGTATTGAAGGCGTTCAGATGCTCTGTCACCGAGTCTCCATCCTTCATCCTTAGGTTATACAACTTTTTCCGCAGGAACAACTTATTCACCAGAGACTTAGATTGGTATAAAGTCCCAAGTCTTTCCCACAAATTTTTCGCCGTAGCTTCCCCAGATACATTCAACAATACTAAATCTGAGACACATAACCGTATTGTGCTCTTAGCCTTCCAATCCAGTTTCTTCCAGTCTTCATCTGAAATTACCGTTGGTTTAGTACCTGGATCTACCGCGATCCACTGATCTTTATCCACCAGCAGATCCTCCATCTTGATCTTCCACAACTTAAAACTCTGACCATTAAATTTCTCGATCTCTATCTTTCCGCAACTCGCCATCTTCTTTCACTGCAAGTATCGATCCCGCAGATCTCCCACTAAACAGGGTCTACCTCAGGCCCGAGAAAAAAACCCTTAGCAGAAAAGGCGTCCCCTTGAAGCCGAAATAGATCTGATACCAAATGTAGGTTTTAATCCTGAACATAAATTATCTACACACGATCTTATAACATAAAATAAACAATAGCGAGAGCATAAAACATAAAATAGATAAACACGGAGATTTTCCCGTGGATCCCAAATCAGGACGACCAGCTTGATTTTTCATTATATTCCTTTTAGTGTTACAACACATATATATATACATGCCGAAGCATACATAAACCCCAATCCATTAACCCTAGATTAGAACATAACCGTAGTTCCCTTGACTGGATCTACAAAATACCAGGGGCCAAAAACCATTGTACCCCAAAACCATGTGCAAAATCATGCATAAAACATGGGTGGGTCTGCCTATGAGTGGGTCCGCACACCAAAAAAAAAATTTCCAGGGCACTGCCCCAGACCCTGACAGGGGGGTTGCCGCCCCCCTGCTGCGCCCGGCACAACGTACAACGCGTGGGGCTAGTCATGGAAAGAATATAACACATACCCAACACTTTCTGGCACTCTAATATCTCTGTTCCATGGATTAAATACTTCCATATATTCTTCTTCTTCTTTCTTTACTTTACTTCTCACTTGTATCAAATTTTCTCTGTCATCTGTAACAAAACCTGTAATCATAAAACAATCATTAAAATCAAAATCAAAAGACCTTTGTGTCTCTTCTTCCTCTGGCAACATTTTAGCTTGCTGCTCTGATTTTTTTTCCTCTATCAACTCTTCAGTATGTTGATTCTTTAAAGAACTTTCCAAATAATTCTCGAGACTGTCAACTAGTCTCTCCTCCACATCATCTTCTCTAATGATTTCTCTCTATCCTAGTTCATAATTGTGAATTACTTCCTCTATAATCATACTGCCATACTCTGTGTTTTCCAACAAATACTCCAGCAATGCAATTTATCTTTGACATTTTTTAAGTACTTCATCATTACTTATAATTCCTGCATTTATACACAAATTTTCAGTTTGAAGATTATAAGGCACAACAGTCTCAAATGTTTCTTCACATATCAACTCTTCAGACTGAATCTTATCTCCTTCTTCCACAAGAAATTGTTCCTGTGTTGTAACAGTTTCAAATATCAAAGCATTACTAATTTCTTTCTGCTGTAACAAGTCACTGCTTTTATCATTCAAGATACATTCTTCATCATTACTCTCTGCTTCAGAGTATTTATCTTCTGAAATATACTCTTCCATACTTTCATCAAATTTTATGACAGTTTCAAAATATTTTTCATCATCTTCTGCACATTCTGCAAAAACAAAAAATCTAAGAGTTTTAAAAACACAAGGCTCCATAGCCTCATATGCTTTCCTTGTCAACATATCTTTGAATTGTTTTGAACTATTCCAATATTCTATGAGATATTTCTCATTATTCTCTTCACCCAGAATTTCACCTTGTTTTGGTCTACAAATGGAAACTTCCACGTCTGACTCTGCTTCTCTTAGTTTTTCTGATGCAGGAGCATTAGGCTCAAGAAAATACTTTGTATATAAATAGACATAGGGGGGTCTTATGTTTTTAAATTCTCATGTAATTATTTGTATTTTGAATAAAATAGTGAGGAATTGTAAATTTTTCCCAATCATTGGAAAACATGAGGAGAATTCATTAGCTGGAATATGAAGAGATAGTCAGTCAGTTTTTATCTAGATTAGGTTAAATTTAGGACTGAGGGATTCCAAGAGTTTGCTGAGTCATCAAAGAATCTCGAATTGATTCATTAGTAGTTTTGTATAAAAATAAGTCTCAAGGCATTAGTAGTGCTATTGCACTGTATGACCGCATAGGCCCGCTTAGAGCCGTAGAGCCAACAGTGTTGTAGAAGTGCCATTGATTCTTAAGACTTCAAAAGATGAGAAGGGGAGATATGTGGCACTCTGCGTATACAAAGGAACTCGTGTGTATTATGCATTGATTAGTTTATGTATGGTTAATTCCTGTGTTAAGGATTTCATACATGAATGGTAGGCGTGAGGAATGCCTTAAGTCTTTGTGAGAGAGTGTATAAGAAGCGCATGCTGAAGTTTGTGTTAAATATTTAAATGGTGATTGTAAAATCCTGTGAATCGATCACAGAGTGATTGATTTCACATCTTCCTCTATTATTGATTTAGATTCTGTGCGAATGAGCTTGGAGTTTGATAAGAAATCCTATAAAGACCAGTGCGTGTTAGACTCCTACATTCAGAGTTAATATCAATGTGTTTGATCCTTGTGAGAAGTGATATAAGCGGTGTTCGCTAGATAAACTATGTGTAACCAAGGAGCGAGGGAATATATAGTTTATAACGCGGAGGAACCCTATTGAGTGAACTGGAGTGGAACCTTGAGCTGAAGGAATAGAACCACGAGGAGCCACAGTAACGATAGTTTTGCAAACCCACAGGTGGGTTTTGCATAATTCTAAAGTGGTAAGCAGAATGCCCATAAAAAGTGCGATACAATTCAGTGTTCAACACGTGGCTTAGGCTGTATTGAAAAATAGTCTATTTCACACTTTTTCTTCCAGTTAACGTACCATCCTTTAAAAAATGAGAAAATCGTTGGATGTGCCGATTGAATGATCGGACGGTGGTTGCAATTCCTAGTTGCGAGTAAGTTAACGGTTGAGAAGGTAAGAGTTAAGTTGCGTGGGGCCGGTGTTATTATATGGAGTTCGGGTTAATATATGTTGTGAGGTACTGCTATGTGCGTTGGTGTGATTAACCAAGGTCATGCTTGGGTAAGTTGAAGGGTAAAGGCATGTATATGTTGGTGCGTCGTGGGCCAAATAACGTGAAGGCCGAGTTGTGGGACCAACCGTTCTACGTGTGTGGATGATTGGTCTATTAAATGAAAAATCAAGTATTGTGTATGCTTTGAAAACATTAATGAGTTGGGATATGAGATGAATGAAAGAGATAGTGGAATGTCAAGGTAGGGAGGTATATAAATTGGGTTTTATTCCAAGGCCCATTATATATGTTTACATTTCCACAAATCAAAGGCCGAAGGCTTGGTGAACCGTAAGTAATGTTGGACTTTGGTTTAATTTTGTAAGCACGTAATGGGTTTTAATAAAAGGGTGTATTATAGGCATTGTGGGTTTTTATAACCTTGGAAGAAAAAGTCTCCAGATATATTTATTTAAATTTCCAGTTGAGAAGTAGAATGTTGAATTGCACAGATTGACAAAATTGGGGCAAGAATTTGGAGGTGCATTTATATGCACAGGAAAGTTGTTAATGTGGGTTTTACCCTGTATTCTATCAGCTGCTTCTCTTGTTTTTGTTGTAGCCTTCTCTATAATTTAGACCATTTCACTGTCTTTTCCTTCAATACCCAACCTTGTCTTTGGTTTTCTTCTATCAGCATTCTTAGCACATCAAATTATTTTTTTATTTCAGTAATATCTTTGTTAAGCTCTTCTTGACTCATCTCTTTCCTATGGATTGCTTTAGCACCTTTTTCCTTTATCTTGTAGCCTTCTTCTGAACCTTCCATATGACTTCCCATACCCATATTTACTTCTATGTGAGCTTCTACACCTGCAACCAATCAAATTCCTCCTGAGTTGATCTTCTCACCAAACTTCTCCTCTGTCTGGTTTTCAATTTATCTTTTCCTTAGAACTTGCACTGAGAAATCTTACTCTCTTGTTGGTTACTACACTCACTTCTCTTAAGGAATCCTTTGTCCCTATCTATTCCAAGCCTCAGCTGGAATAAGGTTATGCTACAATCTCTAAGAACTTCCAAAAGTTATTTCTACAATTTTACTGTTGTAGTCTTGTGCAAAACTTTTCCATTCATTCAACTGCTGCAAACTTTCATACCTTTGTAATCAATTTATGTCTTGGCTGGTTGTTTCCTACAAACATGAAAATTTTGTACTCCTTTGATCTATTTCAATCTGTAAAATATCATAATTAATCAAAATTTATGCATACCATCTTCCCAACATCACCTATCTTTAGGATCTCCTTATCTGCTGGTCTTCCTCCGAACCTCTGCTATCTTTTCTATGAATATCAGCAGTCATCTTTGTTCTCTATCTTCATGATTTCCTCACTCACTCACTATGAAATACACTAAACCTCTGCAATAACAAGTCCTCCTTGTTACAACTTACCTCACCAATCCTTTCTCTAGATTTTTTCTTTTGGCAAACACTGGTCCCTTCAATGGAACCTTCTTTTGAGCATTTCTCTCTACTCCTTCTAGACTTTAACTCTTCTGCACTTTTGAAAACATAATTGTCCCTTTTATCCAAACTCTATTGGAATTATTCAAGGTTCTGCTCCACACTTTTCTTTCCCACAGAAAATCTTACCAGCTTCCTTCATTACTTCTCTTAAGGTTGTGATCTTATTTTCTTGGGATTCTCTTCAACTGTCTGCAACCTGAATTCTGCAAACATAATCTTCAAACCAGATTAAAATAACACATAACACCTCACCTTCAAGATCTCTGTGAGATCTTGTTTCACCACTCATTTTCATTTTGAATGGATTGTTCTCTAATTCCTTGCTTCTGCAAATTATTCCAATATTCTGCTACACTTTATCTCTAAGTGCATGCTGTCTATCAGATTTAAATATGATCTCCTTTTCCTTTCTGTCATCACCATTGTACTTGTATAGACACCTTTCAAAACATACCTCTATTAATCTTCAAATCAAATTCACTTTATTAATCACCTCTTTCCATTACACACATAATCTCCTTGTTCTCCTTCATTATCAAATGTTTTATGCATAGTCAACTCAAAAATCTTCACTTATAACAGTGACCATTAATCTGCTTTGATACAAAAATGATGGCAACTAGCTGCATCAACCCACATTATGCATATAAAAATGCATGTCTCATTATGCCCCAGATTTTTATATTTTCATACTTAATGAATCCTTCTCCAAACCAAGGTTTAAGATCTTTTCATATATCTTTATGCGGAAATTCAAATTTTCCCTATGCAGGATCATTTCTTCCCTTAGCCAAAGTTTAAACCTTTATAAACTCTTAAGCAGAAACTTTAATAAAATCTCACTTTATCATGATCTTGACTTTGGTTAAAAACCAAAATCTAATCATAATAATTAAAACCTTACCTTCGCACTATTCAACCTATTCCTTCTACATATTTCGATGCAAAACTTTCTTTAAATCTCCGCCATAATCTTCAACTACACAATCTAACGGTTGTCGGCCAAAATTTCACTTCAATTAACCACTGTTTAAGAATTTGAAGGTTTGCGAAAAGGGTTGTTTTACCTTGCTATGTGTCACCTTCTAAACACAATCGCACTCCTAAAATAATTATTGCTTACCATTTTCATATCACGCGAATACCATTTACCTTTATCCCAAAACGTTTCCTTCCTTCTACTG
This sequence comes from Pinus albicaulis, assembly GCA_034641835.2. Taxonomy (NCBI): domain Eukaryota; kingdom Viridiplantae; phylum Streptophyta; class Pinopsida; order Pinales; family Pinaceae; genus Pinus; species Pinus albicaulis. Next base: position 46,457,902 of record CM076578.1, read on the forward strand.
ACATGTGGCTTAATCTCTGTATTTTATTTTCCACCTATATAAATCGTCCATTCTCTATTCCATTTAGCAATTTAATTCCTGTCATTAAATCTTCCATTAGTCTAATCCGTTGATCTGAATGATCCAACGGTTCCTGCTTGTTCCTCTATACACTGTTTCTGTCTCCATCTTTTCACTGTGTGTCGGCTTCTGCTTTCCATTCTTCGACAATTTCTTTAATTTGACCTTCACTCTATGTATATTTTCTCTTCTATCTCTAATCTTCTTCCATTGTGCAAATTCTGATTCTCCACAGGTTTCATCATACTCCCTTCTCTGCAAATTTATCACTATGTATTGTCTTCACACTGATTTCTCACCTACAATAACCTATTGTGTAGAATTATTCTAATTCACATATAAATCAATCATTCAATTCATTCCACACCATTCAAATTCGAATACTATGTTCATTCGATCTCTTTCATTATGAAAACCCTATGATTTATGCACACTTACGCCATATGAAATTGGAATCTTCTCTCTATATTAACAATCAAATAATTACATAAAAATTCCTCTTCTAAACTGATCTTCTGTATCAATGGCCTTTCCTCTAAACTGCCCGCAGGCTTACAAAAACAGACCCTATCTGTCTGTTTACTCTCTATGCCTAACTATTCTATGTGATCTATATCTCTTCATGCCTTTGAGGCTTACAATTTATACAAATGGATTCTACAACCAATTTTGGTTTAGATCCACAACCTGCACAATAAAATCCTAAGAATACTTTATGTCCTAAAATCTCTTCTTTATCCCTAAGGATCCTCTCTAATCCACAAAATCATGAAACCAATTCCTAATTTAGGATTTACAATTAATTCTCAAATCTCTCATTCCCTATGGAATCTCAACTATCCTAATTATCTCATGTTCTCCAACATTCGGGAACATGACTCACAAATATTAATTAATTCCTATTCTAAATGTGTCACTTAAATCACTCAAAATATTTAAAATTACATTAATTTAGTACATAGGAAACCAACTTCCTTAAAATCATAAGACCCCTATGTCTACTAAAGTAAAATGAGCTTTTATGAGCCAAATTATCCTGCATTATTCCTCATAATGCTAGTGTTCTTCATATAATTCCAATTCTTGACAAAAATCTTCCCCCTCCTGCAAACACACCTGAGAAGCTCCACTAGTTTCTCCTCTACTCACAAAATCATTAAAATTATGAAAATTGTAATGATCTTCCAGGTTTTCAATGTGTATTTCAGTTATTACAACGAATTTCTGACCAGAATCCTTAGAATGATTGAATTCTTGTGTTTTAGCAATACAAGAATCCCCTGACCCATTTTGAAAATCCTTGTTCATCTCTGAATTTTCATTCTCTTGTAAAGAAATTCCAATGTTTTCTTGACAGACCCTCTTGTATTCAAAAAACTTGTTCTTTAAACATGACAAAATAAATTTCTACAAGCCCACACATTATCTTCGATTTATTGTGCATAAAGAAACATGAGCTCTAGAGTGCAAGGTTTTATCTCCTTGATATAAAAAGCCAAGACAAAAAAAAGAGTCCTCAAATAGTAAACCATAGCTGTAGCTTCAGGAGGCTGAATCTCTTTTGGCATGCTAAAATAAATTTTTTGAAACCTCCTATTAAACTCAGCGATTGATTCATTGCTTTGCCTTTGGATAGAATATAATTCCAAAAGGTGTTTTTCATATGACTTATGCTCGCCCCAATATCTAAGAAATATATCTTGAAAACCTTGCCAGGAACTAATTGAACTTGCTTCCAAATGCTGTAACCATTGCTGAGAAACCTGCTTTAATGAAGGAAAAAACATCCTTAAAGCCACATCTTCATAAATAATTTGAAATTTGTCTAGAAAGTACTCAAATTCCAAGATATGTTGTTCAACTGAAATATCTTCCTCCTCTCCAGAAAAACTTGGCAAAATTTTGAATCCTTTTGAAGGATATTGATGGAGGATTGTGGGCAGCACCAAGGGTTTGAAAATCACCTTGGTTCCAAGTTGGAAAGAAGTTGATTGCTTATGAGGTAGAATTTTATCACCCAAATATGATGAATCCTCACCTTTATGCCCAAACTATGACATATTACCTTCAAGAATAGTAATGCAACAATCGTCTCTCCTTTCATATTCTAGAGATAAAGTTGTGTCAAGATCAATAATACAATTGGAAGAAAAATATTTTTTCTCCAATAAAGACTGTACATTTTGGGCCTTATAATATTCTGAGCAAATAAAGCAGGAAATAATATTCTTGATATGTACGGGAAAATAGATCACCAAACTAAGTGAAAAATAAATCTTCCTTTAAAATATTCAAACTCTGATACATGTATTTTCCATGGTTCTTTCTCATTTCCTTGCCCGCAGAATTCATCATCTAATGAAACCTTCATCAGTGGAGTCGCAAAATGAATAATACACAACCAAATTTGGATCTAAATCTTGTTCACCATGAAGAAATAGATTTCAATACCTAGGGAAAAGTAACTTCGTGCCTTCATCCCCAACAATGGCGCCAAAAAATATTGTATCTTAAGAGACAATCCCTTGGTTGTGAAAGGAATCAATGCTTAAGACATTTTAAAAGTGTGTCACATAAATGATTTTATCATGATGTCTTTGTTCTATCCCTCTAGACACTATTTTTCTAAAACTCTTAATGATCTGGAATAATAAAAGATTTCATAATGCCATTCACAACAGATATCTGAATGAAAAGAAGAACTGCAGGGGAAACTCAAAGTAATATGCTGTAAACACAGAATCTACCACTTTTAAGTTTCTAAGGAAATTCATGGAGAGAGAGGAAGCTCGAAATAATATTTTGTAAATACAAAATCTATTACTTTAAAGTTTCATCAGGAGTTTGTGAAGAAAGGGGAAACTCAAAATAATATGTTGTAAACATAGAATCTATTACTTTTAAGTTTCAGAGAGAATTTGTGAAGGGAGAAGAGATGGAATGAAGGAGCGCAAATTAACGTTATTTAAATCTTACTCATAGGTGTAATTAAGAGACCGGCTGCTACATTACTTCACATCATTCAAAGAAGAAGGGACACAAAATGGCACAAGAAACAAGAATAACCATTAATAGTTGCAGGAAACTTTCTACTTCTTTCATTTACCCATCAGAAAAAGAAGTACAAAATGTAATCCCCAAGAGGTCCAGAACTCGGGCCCTCTGCTTCCCTCTTTCTCTCTTCCTTAAATACAAACAAAATCATTTTGTAATTGCTCGAGCTTCTTGAAACTTATAAACTTCCTAAAATATTAAACTACTTATTACATTGCAATCGAGGACACCATTGTAGCTTCGATCTTAAAAAAGAAAACAAAATAGACTTGGAATATAATACTTTTGTTGAGTATGAATTTTTGTTGATGTGTCTCCTTCTGTTTCGGCTGTGATGTCCTAACAGTCTGCGTAAATGAATCTCCACCCAACTCTACCCATGCTTTTTTGTTTCGAACGATGTCATCATGTCACCTACTACCCGACTCTACCTCTTCTGCACGTGTCTACTGTGTTTAGTCTTGTATCATTTTCTTTGCGTCGGGTCACTTATCTGAGTCTCTTTGCCCACATTCAGACTTTCTTCGATTATCAAGGCGTTTCATCGGCTTTACATTATAATCCTCCTTTCTTCCTCTGATGCAATTTAACACAAGAAATTATTTACCTTTGGATTTGAAAACCTTTGGAGTTCACTTTTTAAACCACATCGCAAATCGGGGATTTTGTTATGAAATACGGGAGGTAAGTGTTAAAATTTGTGATGTGCGAAGTGTGACGGGCAGAAGGTGACGTGGCAGGCGGAGGTGGGGCTAATCGCAAATCGGCAGATTTGTTATGAGAAATAGGAGGTAAGTGTTAAAAGTCATGAAGTGAGATGTGCGATGGGTGGAAGGTGACATGGCAGGACAGAGGTGGGACCGCCCGCAGGTCACATATCGAAAGTTTTATATGGGACCAAGCAGAGGTTAAATGTTATGTTTTGCAAAGTGCGAAGTGTAGGGGCAGGGAAGGTGACGTGGCACAAATGGAGGTGGGACCGCGCCCGCATATTGTATATCGCAAGGTTTATATGTAAGCAGAGGGAGGTAAATGTTAAAAAGCGCGATGTATGAAGTGTGATGTACGAGACGGATGGTGTGGAAGGGTGGAGGTGGGACCGCCCGCAGATTTCATGTCGAAAATTTTATATGGGAGCAAGCGGAGGGTAAACGGTAAGATATGCTAAGTATGATATGCGATGGAACCTATGGCCGACACGTGACTCTTTTTCACAATCTCTGATCCATTAACTCTCTTTTATCTTTATTTTTGATATCCATTCTTGACCGCTTATCTCTAACTTAGAATCACAATATATTTTTTTCCATCCATCTCACTTGCGTTCTTGTGCTATGATCTGTGTCGTCCATCTCTCCGCTTCAATTCTGTGCTTTGATCCTGGCTGTCTATTTTCCCCTCTGTGCCTCCTCCAAAATCCTTAAATTCGTTTAAGGTAAATACGCTATTTCTCTGATTTCTCTGATTTGAAAGTAAAGGCATGGGATCCAGATATCACCACGTAATGTCCTTTATTGAAACCTAAAACCACTTGCGGGGCCACTTAAGCGATTTTTTGGAATTTGAAGAGAGTGTTCCCGCAGTTAATGTCAATTGTCGATTTGCAAGTGAGTGGATTTAACGAGACTTCTTGTGGGGGCACTCCTTGGTATAAATCTCGTGCAATTTGTACTTCCGGGTTGTTGTTGGATCTGGGTGCAATGAATATGAGCCTTCGCTCTACTTGAACTTGGAGGAATGATAATCTTGTTTAATTTTAACTTCAATACATCTTAGCATTAAACAATGTTTTGTAGCGCTAGTCTCTCCTGAGCTTGTGAATGAGCCTAAATCAACCCTGACCGGTGTGTAATGTTTTGAACATGCCCATCGGTCTTGATCTTGAACTGTTCTGCATGAAAATAAGCCCGGCTTGACCCCTCCTGCACACTTTTATCTTTGTTGTTCCTTTGGCTTAGATTACACCTCCAATGTTGTTGCTTCCTTGATTTTGGTTATGGTGCACATGTGATGATGAATCCTTGTTGAGCTTGTGGTTATCCTTTCAAGCATATTACAGGTCTTCTTGAAATTTTAACAATTGTTCCTCAATAACCTTGAATTTCTCAGACTTTTAGCTGAGTCGAATTAGGCTACAACACAACTGGTATTGGATTTTTTTCATAGTTGTATGGTGGTGGCCTAGTTTACAAAATTGAAGTGTTTTAAAAGTTTTTTTTAGTGTGTTAAATTAATTTATATATTTAAAAATCACATTTTAAATAATAAGAAATTACACTATCATTTGAAACTGTATCATCAAAATTTTAAAAATAAATAAGAACATCTAATTGTGCCTTGTAGAAGAGATGTTGTCATGTCATGTAAACATGAGTGGTTTTTGGACTTACAACAGGGCTTTTCCCATAGTATTTTTAACCCAACTTGATTTTTCTGATAGTTTTTTTATCCCATGGTATTCTTCTCTAATGTAGTCTATTTAAAAGCATAAAAGTAAAATAAGTTGGAGAGATTTGAGGGAGCGGGGTCAAGGGGACTAACCCTAGTTGCTTTCAACCCTAGTTCGTTCTTCTCATTCTCTTTTCCATCGTGGATATTTTTTCTTGCAGGTTTTGATGCTGCTTTGTAGATTTTGTTGCACCATTTCTTAGCCCTGTGTGGGTAGATTTGAGGGGACAAAGTTTCTTGACTCTTTCTCGTGCCTTTTCTTGCCAGGGTTAGTCATTATCACTTGGAATGGCCTTTCTGTGGTGAATTTTGTTTTTTGTGGGCGGACATACATATTTGCAGTGACTTCTCGAATTTTTTGCCATCGCCATCATCACATGTATGCTCTTCTTTCTTTTAGGCCGCGTCACAACTTCTTCCCATCACTTTCCATATTATCAAGTGGTCAACTTCTCGGTTCTCTACAAGGTATCCACGTGTGTTCTCGTTAGGCTTTGCAACACAATACATTCTCTTATGTGGCTTGGTTTGGGGTCACATTTCAAAGTGGCTTGTACCCTATTTTTTATTTTATTTTCTCTTGATGTAGGGTTTTATGCCCTAAGATTTGCCACTTGTTGCGGTGTGAGGTTCTTGCTCAGTCTACTTGTATTTTTTTTATTTGTTGTGTAGTGATGGAAAGGTTATTTTTGTGTTGATTATGCTCCCTTTTGAGATATTGCGGGTTTCTGTGCCTGATTTTTCTATTGGTTTCTCCACTTTGTATGTGGGGTTTGTTGTCCCTAGGGTTTCTCTCCCAAAAAAAAAATTGACATTTGTTTGCCACCTATATGAGACTTGAATTGCTCAAATTTGCATACACACATGGTGTGTCAAAATTACTATCTTTTACTTTGGAAAAAAATATAAGTAAAATGAGTTAAAGAATATGTAATAAAGTTAAAATGCCACTTTAAATTCAATTACTACCCAACTACATATATGCATATGTTCCACATTTTAAGTCAATAAAAAAAATTAAAACATTTTGAATATATAAATACATACTTTAAATAAATTTTATTAAATTCTTTTAAATATGAAATGGAAAGAAGTTTATGAACAAATATCATAATAATTTTAATAAAAACTAATAATTAAACTAGAATAGAGTTAGCTTAATTCTTAATTTACTAAGTGGAGAGTATCATAATATCTTTGGTAAAAACTAATAATTAAACTAGAATATATTTATCTTAATTCTCGATCTACTAAGTGGAGAAGGATCAAATCTCTTTGCACTCTAAAAGAATTTTGTGAAAATAGATTTACACGTCAAGAAACACCTCAAAAAATGTAATCCCTCTTGAAAATTAATATCTCTAAAATTAAAATAAATCTAAACTAATAATTAAAATATACTTTAACAAATAAAATTTAATATAAAAAATACACTATTTAAACACCATAAGAAATGAGTAACCAACCTACACCTATCATAAATAATATTTATTTAAAAAAGCCACTCTGTTTAAACACCATAAGAAATTGTTATGAATTTTTATATTTAAACACCATAAGAAATTGTTACTATTTTTTAAATGAATTATATGTAAAGACAATTTTTTTTCGTTTCCATGGTTTTCAAAGTTTTTAATTAAATGATGAGCCTTTTATACATTTAAATTTCCATTTTTTAATTGAGAAATTCAAAAAAATTGTATCACATTGATCATTCTATTTTTTTAAACTGTACTTTTCATGATTTTGTGTTAAAAACAAATATTGTAATTTTAGTGTTTTTTTGAAAATGGGTGAAGTTGATTGAGGCTAAGATCTTAAAAGAGTTATATTTTTAGTCTTTAAAAAACAATTGCTTAAAGTAGAATGACTCTTTGATTTAGGTGTTGGTTTTTAAGATTAATCTTTTTGGTGATGATATTTGGATCAAAATGTCATGGTTGAAAAATATTGAAATTTTAAGGCTTCTTGTAATTGTGATATTTTATTTTAATTCTATGGTTAAAAAATTCATAATTTTAAGGATTTTCATAGTCATGCTGTAATATCCCTTTTTCAGGAATAGCTATAGATTGAGAATAATCTGAGTTATTACCAATGTGAAGCTACATATATGAACCTAATACAAGTATAAAAACACTTAAAATTCAGTAAAATACACAGCAGCAAAGTTATACAGCGTTTTACAAGGAAAAAGGTGGGGAGAAGTGTGGATTTTGGCCCTAAAATGAGTGTATTAAGAGATTTGCGCAAAAATAAGATGGGAAAGCAGTTGGATATGATATCTAGGGTTATGAGGGACTCCCATGTCGAATTTCAACAAAAATAATAATTTTTTCTAAGTTAAACAGTTCCTCCTTTCCTAACTAGGCTAGAAAACCCTGATTTCCCAAGACTAGAATTATGCAGAAATTTACTGAAGCATGTGAGCATGGTTTTTTAAAAGGTATGACTAAAATAAGGTCTAAAAATTCACAAATAAGATCAGGGACATAACTCATACACTTTACAGAAGAAGAATGAAATAATACAGAAGAAATCCTCAAGAAAGAGGGGCTACAACCATGTAAAAAGACTGCATAACAGTGATAGCGTAATTTTCAGAGCTGAAGAAACAATTTATTGATTCTTCAGATCTATATCAGATCAGTACATAAAAATAAATATCTAATACAGATCCATGTACAAGAAGATCTGATCTATACATTCCCCTTGGGGTTTTGCTCAAAACATGAAGCACCGGAAGTAGATCTGAGATCTAAAACTTCTGATCTACAGAATGATTCAGAAATTCTGAATAATACAAGTACATATCAGATCAGATCTGAAACAGAACATAGATTTTTTGGCCAATCTATGGATCACCACAGTGAAGGAAGAACCCAACATCGAAGATCTCTCCTCCAAAATGCAAGCAAAGCACCCTGTAGCTGTAGATCTGCAAATGACGCTGTCTTAGGGACATAAACAACATTGTAGCTTCTGAAGATGATTTTTCTTGATGCCAAGATGTGAATCTGAAGTATAATCAGAAAATGAACTCTTCCAGGAGGTTAAATGACACACTCATTAAGAAGAGCCACTGCTATTATCTAGATCTGAGCAGATCTAGATCTCCACTTGCTGCAACTCACAAGACAACTCAACCCTCAACATGAGCAGTGTTGTAATGTAAGGTGAAACTTGGCCCAAGCCTGATAGTGGAGAAGTTTAGCACAATTATACTCCAAGAGATGCTCAAGGAGGGAGGTGGGATTCCTGAACAGAAATGCCCAACAAGGGATGTCTAAGCAGACAGACCTTCAGAAATAATCTCTTCAACCACCTTTTCCTTGCTGCCCTCCTCTTCCTTTTATAAGATAGGAGTCTTGCCAAACCCTAAACCATCTTGAATCACTTAACCCTTTTCACATTACAACCTCCTTCTAGAGCTGTGTTGTCCCCTAAATAGGTTCAATGCATCTAGTCTGCGCTGTTTGACTTGATCAAATAGGACCCCCTCTTGTGATTTAGACCCTTTAACACCTGTAAGATATAATTTAAATAGCCCAGATATGTATTTTTTCACATAGGCATTGATTTATTCTTGGTTTTCAGGAGTTTTACATGTCCTCCTTTAAAATTTATTCATCAATTATGAAATGAAAAAATAAACAAGGAAAAATTAATGTTCCAATTAGCTGGAGCTAATTTAGGAACATTACACATGCTATTTGATCTTTAACACCATGGCTGAAAATTATTGGGATTTTAAGGTTTTCCATGATCATGATCTAGTGTTTAATGCCATGGAGAAAAATGTTGGAATTTTAACTTTAAAAAAAGGTCATGCAACATCACCACTTTTAGATTTCAGGACCATTTTTTCAAGTTTTTTGCACAAAAATATGGGTTTTTTGGGCTAGTGCTTTCATTTTGAGATTATAGTTCTCGTTAATTTGGTAACATTGTTTAACACTCAATTTATATTAATAAATAAAATAGCAAAATATTGTAGGACGCAAGCTAGATAGAATGATGGTAGTTATCTCTGAATAGACAGATTGTTGCTACACGCATTCTCTAAAGTTGTTACAAGAGGTCGAAAGAATGAATTTTTAACATAAAGAAAGAATTGTAGAGATCCAAAACCATAACCATGTAAGATGAAGTAACAAAAGGTTTGCAGGCTCCTAGGTGGTTATTAGATACATCAACTGCCAAGTGACACAACTTTGGCATACACTCTTTGTTTGGGGCACATAATAGCTTGTTGGAAAGGATTATCTAAGGATTGCAACTTTTGACTAGGGCTAGGGAATGCTATGGAAACCCTTATCCCCACAAATTTCCAAAAAACATCAATTAGTTCCTTAGAACAACCTCAAAAGTTTATAAGCCAAAAACCATCGAAAATTTGTGAAGAAGATAGAAAATCATTGAGCCAATGGAAGAGGTGGGTGACCACCAATATCTAGCTATATCGGTCCTCCCCTTTCAAGAAGTAATGGGCTCAATTGTGACAAATTCCTCATCAAATGGGGAAACTTTCGTTGAATTTGGCTCCTAGTGAGCCACTTTCCTTGGCGAAAAAGTGTGTTTCTTGTAGGTATTATTTTTTGAAATGGCACCCAATGCGGGCTTCTGATTTAATTTTGCCTTCATTAAATTGGAAGAAAAATTGTAACTTCATCTCATGACAACTTGTATTAGTTAACTAAGTAAGAAAGACTGAGTTAGCTTAGGAAATTTGAGTTGGGGGTCTAAGAGGATTCATGTAGAGGGTTTTCCTATTTTTAGGCTGTCTAGTTATAGTTATTTGTGAGTTGTAATTAGTTACCTCAATTAATTGAGCTCAAATAAGTTTAACTAGTTTTAACTAAGATATGAACTAGTGATAGATCCAGTGAATTAAATCTGATTTAATTCTCAAGTAGTAATCAATTATTTAACTAATAATTTTCTATAAATAGTTGTTGCATGTCATTTCTAAGGAAGGCTCGGTTGAGAGTGAGGTTAAAGGGAAGATAACTATCATTTGTATAATTAGAAAATTGTACAGGTCATGCATGAGGTCACCAGAAAGCCTTAGATGAACTGCACAATCAATTCTAAGGAATTTTCTAGTTAATAGGGCCACAATTCCTCCAAGAATGCATAAGCAAGGATGGGTAGATAGGGGCTGAGAATTGGTTAAGTGTTGAAACGATTTTGCATAGATCAGAGTGAGACAGTCAACAAAGTGTAGAGGTTTTTGAATGTGAGGAATAACATTATGTTGTTTCATGGTCTTGAATTTATGCAATATTTAGATAACAGAGTTTTGAGCAGTTTCTTTCCCCAAATACATCTTGTGTTGTGCGATCTATTGACTTCTTTCTCTTTCTTGTTTGTGATTATGTGATTGAATTTGGTTTCCACAAATTTGTATAAGTGATTCAGTATTTTGTTTTAGTACATTACAAGGTCAGATTTAATCCATTGGTATAATTTCTACATGGTATCGGAGAAGGAATCACTATAAAAGAGAAGAATCAGATTATTTTTTTAACAGGTATATCGAATTTTCATATTTGTTCTTCAGGACCCTGCAGTAGATCAAGATGTGTTCCAATGGCTTGGGACTGGAATACACACTCGAGTGCAATTAAAATTACATAGCATGGAAAGACGGGGTGGAGGAAGTTCTTGTGGACAACGAATTGGAGACATTCATTGATAGTGATATTCCTCATCCCACGAAAACCGATGCTCAACAACTTGATGCGTGGAAGAAAAATGTATCAAAGGCAAGAAGGATATTGTCAGAAGGAGTTCAAGATCATATTGTCTCGAATCTCCATGGGAAGGTGATTCCATATTCGATGTGGAATCCCTTGATAAATATGTTTTAGAATAACAGTGACCACATGAAGCTGGTGTTGAAATACGAGCTAAGAAAGATCAAGATGGAGAAAGGCGACACAATCCAAAAGTACTTGACGAAGTTCACTTAGTGTCGAGATGAGCTTGGAAGTGTTGGGGTGATAGTTTCCAATTATGATTTGGTAAGCCTAGCACTTCTAGGCCTTCCCAAGAGCTGGCATAGCTACCAGGACTCTGTGAATGGGAGGGAGAAGCTACCAAACTAGGAGAGATTATGGTTCTACTTGGTACAATAAGAGATTCGGCAGAGCACCATAGATGGATCATCATCAAAGACTAATGATGAGGACAATTGTGCCATGGATAGAAAGGAAAAGAAAGGAAAATGGAAGGCATCCCATTCCAAATCAGAGACCAAAAAGGTAGACAAGAAGCAAGACTTGTTAAAGGTGAAATGTTTTCACTGTCATGAGTTTGTACACATATGCCGCAAATTTGCCACAAAATAAGACCAACAAGAAATCCTCGAGAGGAGCATCAGGTGAAGCATTGGCTTCATAGTTCAAGTTGGAATTCACTCTCATTGCATGCATGTTGTCATTGGTGATGGGTTATGTGTGGTACTTTGATAGTGAAGCTTCGTTCCATATGACCGAAAACAAAGAATTCTTTAGTAGCTTGGAGGAGAAGGATCTCTAGATGCATATCAAGATGAGTGATGATGGGAGGTATAGCACTACCAGTGTCAGTACAGTTACCTTTTAGAGAGCGTCAGGTAAACCCCTCACATTAAAATATGTCATGTACGTTCTTGTTTTAAAGAAGAATTTGGTTTATGTTTCTATGTTGGAAGATCGTGGCTATGATGTGATCTTCAGTGAAGGAAAGGTGTTCCTTCATCACAAACTCACCGAACAGATGAAAAAAATTAGGGTTCGAGTAAATAATCTCTACAATCTATATGTAGAAAGTTTCGTAGCATTGAGAATGCAAGAAGAGAAGGTGGAGAGTCGTGACATTGGTGAGTTATGGAACAGGAGATTGGGCCATCTACACCATGGCGCTTTGAATATCATGCAACAAATTTCTACATGACTTCCAAAGGGTGCACTTGTGTAGAGAGATACATGCAAAGGGTGTACATTGGGGAAGTATACCAAAACAGAGTACATGGCGGCCAGTCAGGTAGCATGTGAGGCCATATGGATGAGGAAGATACTTGTTGGTTTGTTTGGTCGATAGATGGATCTGACGATGATACATTGTCATAACTAGAGTTGGATCAAACTCTCGGTCACTCCATTTTTTCCTGACAGGTCCAAGCATATTGATATCTGGTATCACCATATCAAATATTATGTTTAGAGGCGAATTATGTCGTTAGAGTACATTCCCATGGAGGAGCAGGATGCATGCATCCTGACGAACCATGGGTGGATAATGGAATAAGGTTTGTAAATAGGTTGGAGGGATAAGGTTGGTAATGTATGGTGGGGTGGCAAGTCTGTTGACCCCCCCACCAAAACCTTGGAAATTTTAATTATATACCATACTTGTAATATAACCTCTCACCATGAAAAATTGCACAATTTGTGGTTTGAACCATGGACCTACTCCATTATAACTTAGGTGCTCTACCATTGAGCCACAAGCTCATTTTTTGAATATTTTATAGTATATTTTCCTTTTAAGCGCAATAGATAGTGTTTTTGGCTCATTTTATCCATTCAAATATTGTTTTGAGCACGGAAAGAGTTGATATAGGGGTTTTGAGGCCTTATAAACACACTAGTGGCATTATTTCAATGACCTGGAGTTCAGATTTCGATGTACAAGAATTTTGAGAATTTTTAATAAAGAGGAATCCCCACTAAATATCGGGCCTAGAGACGTAGGCTTGAAGATAATCGAACTCTATTATCAATGTGTTGGTGTTATTGTCTCTTGTGTGGTTTGTCTATTTGATGAAAATTCCTTTCAAGTTTCTATGTATTTTAAATTTATCTCTTTTAATGGTGATTTTATTACATGTGAACACTTTTTGAGAAATTAATAAACCAGTATCAATTTCGAAAGATATTTCAGATCAATTGGTATCAAAGCGAGTTATTGATAGTTTGTTTTAAGTGTGCATGATCACCAGGAGCAAGTTAAGACATGGTGAAGGAGAAATTGTTGAAGGAGATACAGGATTTGGCTCGAGAAGAAGGACAAATCAAGGAGAAGAGATGGTTAAAGAAGGAAGAGGTGATCATCCTTTCGGATCTTATGCAGGCTTTGTGGATGCTTTCATGAACTTGTGAGCCATGGTTGAGGAGATGTATCGTGAGTGAAAAAATACAAAAGAATAGGATAATCCCAAAGGTGAAGAAGTAGAGGGCCATAAAGATGAAGGACAATCAGATTTAGGTAAAAGGATAGAAATCAATGATGATAAAAAATATCATTTTTATTCTCTTTTTGGTGGTCAACCTGAACCATATTCTCCAAAACCTTTGCTGAAATTGGATGTGAAATTCGAATTACCCATGTATAATGGTGAAATAAATGCTGATAAACTTGATAATTGGATTAGACAGATGGAGATGTATTGTAGTGTGCAACAGATTTCTGATAATGTGGCCAAGATCTGATTGGCTTCGCTTCGTTTAGAAGGCACGACACTCATCTGGGGGCAGAGTAAGTTACAGAATGGGACTCAACAGATTGGTAAGATTTTTCCATCATGGAGTGATTTTGTTTCTGCTCTGAGAAAAATATTATACTCGTTTGGATATAGGGACAAAGCCTTAATAGAATGGCAAAGCCTTAAAGTAAAGAAAGGAAAATTAGTGAAATAATACACAGATGAATTTCAAAAGAAGGAATTAATGCTTGATATTCCCTTACATACACAAGAAAATATAATAAAATATATAGTAGGATTACATGAATACATTTTTAACACTATATTTATGTATAGTCCTACTAACCTGGATGAAGTGGTTGTTCAAGAAACTTACATTGAAGCATGAAAATCCAGATTTAGTGTGTCATCGATATCGAGATCAAGAAAAGAGGGAAAATGCAAGGGAAAATCCAAGAAGACACATTCCATTATGATGGAAGAGGAGAAGCCCTTGTTGGCTTCATTAGGTCTAGACCCAGGTTCAATGTGACTGCGCAGTCCGACAAAACCAACTATTACCGACCATTTCAGCAATGACATGCTTATGCTGATCAAATTCTAACCTGAGGAAATATAGGAGGATTCTAGAACCAGGTTTCTGCATCTAGAGGGACAATGGACTATGAATTTAGGTCTTTCCTTCTTAACATAACTTCACATGCCAGATCTATCAGTAATACCAACATTTTTCAACACATCTCTTGAACTTACTCATAGGTTGTGTGATCTTAATTATTCTTGCATTAAAAAAAGTAAATAATTATAAATAGGACTACGCTACTCAGTTACAGTTCAAAACCTTTTTTCATCATGACTATTCAGAAACAATAAGTAAAAGAAAAACACATCAATATAACTCAGATCTTTCTCAACAAGTCTTTCATTAATAGCCAGATCCTTCTCATACATTCCTTTTCCACCCTGTGCACACAACTGTAAGGGTCTACGCACTTTTCTGTAGACTTCCTAAGGTCTTCGCGCACACAGCTACAAGAGCCTTTTCCTCTAACCCAAAATCAGACTCTAACTCGAAACAATCTTACATCTAAATGCATCATTCAAGCCCTTCATATATAACCCTCGGACTTCAATCTAGACTCCTTATATAGATTTGGCCTTTACAATACCATGGTCCAAAACCATTGGCAGAGTCCAACATTCACAAAATATCCCATCCCATTACATAATAAAGGGATTTGACCCACCCAAAAGCCCCTATGACTCAAAATAGACTCTGTGTTGCGCACTCTGCTCCTTGATTTGCAGAGTATTTTCTTGCTTGCTTACTTCGTGGGGACCCCAACTCCAACATGCCCCCAACAAAAAATTCTGACTCATCCTGAGTCACAACGGTGGTGCGCCATCAATATTCACTTCGATGTTGCTCAAGGCTTCCTTCAACGGTTTAACTATTTCGGCGCGTTGTTTCTCAAATTCATTGATGTCTCTAAGCATTGTCTTTGTGACCTTCTTAACTTCCCTCTACTCTAGTCATTTCTTCCCTTCGCATAGATTTTTCAGTTTCTGCTCTGTAGTTTAGAGGGGTTGGTTGGCCTCAGCTTCCCATGGCTTCATCATTTCTGTAAGTATCTTATCCTTTCTACACAGCGCAAGAACCTGCTCTTACAAATATTTACCTTCTTTGAGATGTTTAATACGATGTAGTGGTGTTAAGGTATTTTTAGTGACCTTGAGCTGACCTAGTTGTTCTAGTTTGTTGCGCACTTTTGCCTTAATATTCTACACCTGAGGGTACTCCTACAGTAAGGACACTACATCTAGAGCCTCCCAAAAGATATTCTCACACTCCTGTATGCAGGACTCTATCTATTATGTGGTTACTTTCAACTCCATTGTGTGTTGGTCTCAAATATATGGCAGAGTGGCAGGGTGCAATTGTAGCTGCAGCTCAACGATTTTCATTTCCATGTCGATCTGGACTTCATCAACTTTAGCCTTTAGGCTTTCATTCCTTGACAGTGGTGGCCAAATTAGCCACTTTTTCCTCAAGCGCTACTGCAGCCTAAATTTTGAGCTCTGGTAGCTCACTGCGCGCCTTGGAGATATCGTCCTCCAGCTTTTTCCGTTATGTTGCTTCAACCTCGTGCTCTTGGAAAACAATCTATTTCTCTGCATCTATGCTATGTCATTCCTACTGGGATTCTCAAATAACCAAAAGAGCATGTTTTTATCTGATCTTTAACTCCTCAGTGATTCCCTAGTGGAATTCGTGTAAGGCCTGTAATGGCATCGCGGCAAGGTTAAGCGTCGTGTTTTTCAAGAGAACCATTGGTTTCATTTGATCTACCTTATAAAAATAAAAAGTTCCTACAGGGATAGGGACAACGTAGTGTCAGAATTTAGTGCCAATTTGGGCACTCCAACGCTTGTGTCTACTTGTTCCCCGCCTGGTTGAACCACGGTCACTTGCAACCTTCTCACCCGGCTCACGCTCGCCTAAAATGTGCACACTTGCATGTGTAATTCCTGCAACCCCTTGTGGAAATATTCCAACACTTGTTTGTATTTTTCTTCTATGTTGCCCTAGAAATACTCATTGAATTCCACACAACATCTCCTATCCGTCAATGTCCCCCTTAGTGAGGACCATTTCTGTCGGACTAGGAGACCTGTCGAACTGACCTTCTTTCTTGTGCCACCCTTCTGTGGCTGCCTTCTCTTCGTGATAAAGCAGGGAGAAGGGGCCATATAGGTCTCTGCCCAGACCACTGCCAAGAATATCATCCCATGCAGTCTCTAGAGCCTCCGCTTAGGTGTCCTTCTACCCTATTGGCGTAGTGGAATTCACCCCACTCGTTCTTGCCTACTCTACACCTTCAGAAAGGGGAGTTAAAAAAATCACTCAGCCATTGGTTGATGATGACTTCTACACATTCCTCTTCGACCATTTATGGGAGCTTGTAACAGGCCCCTACAAGGTCCTTATTTCCCTGAATGTGGATATGATGGAAGTCTAATTTGAACTCTGTGACCTACCTATATTTCTCCATAACACTTGGTGACAACTAGGGCTTTTGGTCAATCACCATTTGTAAGCTCATCTCAATGAAAACCTAGGAAAAATTATTGGACATCACCCTTGATGGCTCCATTGAATTCCATAGAGAAATGTATCTGCCTGCTTCACATAGATTGAGGTCCACAATATTGAATTTTGACCCTTTATTTTCCTTCCATTCCATCAAGGCAATAAGAAGCAAGAGCCACATGAGTTGGAACTGCTTGCCTTATTCCTACGTTGCTTTGCAATCTGCGATGAACTCTGTACATAAATAGGTGACCCATTTGTATACAACGCACTTGGCACACTTCGTAGCTAAATCTATGACATGTGAATAGGCCTCCTCTCCATGGATCTTCCTCATAATCTTACTTGCAAGGATGTGTGTGGTGAAGCACACAGTCCTGTCAGAAATGGAGTTAATGAGATAACCCCTAGTCCCCTTGGTCAGATCATATTCATTCTTCATCTTGTATGCCAGTTGCTTGTCCTAGCTCTTACCCACAAAATCTTCCACGAGGTACACCCCAAGACAAGGAAGGGTTTTAATTCTTCTAATGAGCACCTTGGTAATGGGGATCTTCTTCCCCGACCATATACAATTTTCATGCACTACATCCAACAATTAGCGCACATAAATAGTATTGATAGTACTTTGCCAAAAATGTGGCGTAAAAAGAATGTTGAGCATCCTTGACTGTTGGATTCCCTTCACCCATTTCATCGGCTCTAATCTCATAACTCTGTCTGGGTAGGCCTACATCCGTAGATACCTACTGGACTCAAATTTTTAATATTTTCTTTTTTCATTAAAAACCCAATCTTCCATCCTGAGCTGAGGCACCTTGGACATCAACTCTCCTTCAATCAACACCTCATCTGGAATGAATGGTGTAAACACCTTGTACTTTTATATGTCATGTTATTTCACCGACTTCTTAGACTCTGGTTACCAGGGCGAGATGTACAAAGGAAACCTGGAGAGAGGCTCAACCACCTCAACATCAATATCTTCAGGGACTTCTTCCTCTTCATCGACATATGATTCTATCTCCATGGGATTTTTATGCCAATGTTGAGCTCCCTTACTTCGTTGTTCCGACAGTTTTTTCTTTCAGGGAGAATGCTTGATGATTGGTTTCTTTGGCTTTGTAGATGAAGTTGTGCCTATAGTATTCAGTCCTCTAGGCGACCTCGGCTCTGTGGAAGTTGCAGGCGGTGTGGTCTTCATGGTGTGATATACTCCTGGCTGGATTGTGTGGTTGAGTCTTGTTGTGATCAATTCTTCTCTCAATGCTTCGAAAATGTACTCCATCATGCAACAACTCGCTCGGCTCTCTTGCAAACTATGACTCTCTCTTCTAACACTTAGTGCATAAAGTGTTCGACTTGGGAGCAGTATTTATGATTTATCACTAAATTCGAATTCGAATCCCATCATCGCTCTTAGATCACCCTCATAAATGTCGATTTGATGGCATATTCACCCAAATATGGACATTAATTGCATCACGCCTGCTTCTTTTAATGGCCAAATTGTTTTCCAATAATCCTTTACTATTCCAATGGTCACATTTTTTATAGAAACCACGAGACTCACCCCCTAAGATAATTTTTTCCTTCCTTAGCACCTTAACCTCTAGATGTGCCTACATTTAGTCTGTTGCACAATACTCCTAATGTGTTGGAGCCATCCTGCAACAGAATCCTTTTGCGTTTGTTCAACTTGGTATCTGTAGATCTCCTCCCCTAACACAATCTTGTTGGTCGTGTCTGTCCAATTCATCTGAACCAACGTCCTTGGCTCCTTGGTAATGCAAAGTACTCCTGCTTTAATTTCTTGAAGACATTCATTAATGCATTCCCAACCATCAACAAAACTATATGTTAATAAGAATCCTTCTATCATCTCATTCAATTCCACGGTTCCATGGTGTAGCTCAGTTTCTAGGTACCATTGTTGAGTTATCGTCTCCAAGGAATGAAAGAACATGTGCACCCATTCTAACTGAGGTTCAGTACCCCAAGCTTCATTCCAGTGAGCTAAGTGCTTGCACGGATCTATCTGACCATCATACTTCTTTGCGATCTTCACATCAACCTGACTAAATCGCATCCTGATCAACTTGAAAAAAAAATTGCATTCTCCTAAACTTTCTATGTGTGTGCTCGACCATCGGGATGGGGTAGAGCTCAATACGAAGTCCAAAGCTTCATAACTCTAGTCCTTAGTTACCCTTTGATCAAATTCTTCTAAAAATAAGACAAAATTCCTTTTTCCATCATAAAAAGGTAAATCACTCACTTCCAATCTGACACAGCGCAGAGATTTTGTAACCTTGTTACAAGCGGTTACTTCATGCAAACGATCCTGCCAATGCTCCATCTCTTCATCGAAATATGAAACGCATGAACTATTGTGCTCCTAGCATATTCTACCATTTGTGGTGGGATTAATCCAATCTTCATCCTATGAAGTAAGCTTATATATTCAATCAATTTAAGCATCCCCATACTCATGTTGAACATGCTCTGTATAGTGCGCACCTTCG
Organism: Pinus albicaulis; assembly: GCA_034641835.2. Taxonomy (NCBI): domain Eukaryota; kingdom Viridiplantae; phylum Streptophyta; class Pinopsida; order Pinales; family Pinaceae; genus Pinus; species Pinus albicaulis. The sequence goes on from CM076578.1 coordinate 46,477,550, forward strand.
GAAGGATATAATGGCACAACAACTTGGGTACCATTATGTTCAAAGATCATCTGCCTCTTCTTCGGGTTGATTTTAGCGTCCATGTCATAAGCCCAGCCAAACCCCAACAACACAAGATATGGGTTACTGTCATCAACGATCTCAATCACTTTGAATTCGACCAACATGATAACTGCATCAATATCTTTGCCAATCCCCTGTAATCACCCCATAGGAATGATCTTCTGTTGATTTTCCATCCTCAGTTGAATTGACGACCATTGCAGCTTAGGCCTTATTGAAGAAATCTCCGGATTTTCCACAGTTTTATAAAATAATTGTCGATGTTTTGAATCCCAACAGGGATCCATATTCAGGACGAGATTTGAATTGAAGAATGAAAGAAGGCCGAAAGGACAAGGTTTATATATAGTGAAAAATGTGAGGAAAAGGTGAAGGTGGAAAATAGGTTTAATGCGGGAGAAGGCGGGGATAAGGTTGTTTTCACGACATTATTTTAGAAAATGGAGGTCTGCGGCTCTTCTTTCAATCTTAGGCCTTCCCATCCGCTCCCATGTTTGCTTTGGCAGAACATTGGCATCTGATCCTAGATCCATAATGACTTGATCCATCTCATAATCTCGAATCTATACAGTCAACCGCATCTCCTGGCCTGTTCTCTTCTTGTTTGTGTACACTCTATTTATGATGTGTTGTTTTAGTTGCAGCCTTTACTTTCCAATGCATTTATCTATTAGTTCCTCCAACCCTTCTATAGCCCTCTGTTCCCTCAACAATTTCATACACTCCAGCCTTCTCCTTAGGCTTGTTATCCAATGAAAAAAATTATCTCTTCGTGCTAGGCGGTGAAGCTTTAGGATTCGTAAATGTCTTCCTTTCTTCCATGAATGTATATTTCTCATGCTGCACATTGAAGCCAACATTTTTATCTTGAGCTTTCCTGACCCATGTTTCTGTCATAGCCTTTCTTCCTTCTTTGCAGTCTCCTCCAGTATTCACACCATTACACATTCATCCCTGGGATCTACATGAAGCAGTTCATCCCTCATCATTTGTATATTCCGAGTCAGCTGTTGGTTGCACTTCTCTTTCATTTTAGCTAACAAAATGGGACAATCTTCGACTTCATGACCAAATTCTTAACAATACTTACATGTTGGAGTGGGGTCCCTTAGGACCGCAATTTTGATAAAAATATAGTTCTTTTATAGTTATGAGTCATGCGCGCTAAGTAATGCATAGGTCAATGGGCTTTTGGGCGGGTCAAAGCCCCTTCATGAGTTGTAATGGGCAAAAGGTAGAACTAGGGGTCACAAACCACAGTTTGTGGACCTTAGATGAGCGCAAGCTAAAGATATAAATAGAATTTTAGATCGAGTCAGATAGGACAGTTCTAAGTAAGTTTCGAAGAATTTTGATGAATGATATATCTTTGGGATAAGTTTGTGTTTTATGTCTGGGTATAGAAGGCTCCCGCTGGCTGTGTGCGCGGAGACTTTAGTCGTGCTGTGTGTGGACCCCAATGGCTGTGTGTGTGGGTAGAACTGAAGTATTGTAAGAAAATTATGAAATGTGAATGAATAAAGAAGTGTTTTGGGATAATTCTGAGTATTAAATGCATCCATGTTTTGCTTTATGATCTATATGTGTATTATTTCCGTTTACTGCATCAAGTATACTATCTGTGTTTAGATCGGTTGTGTACCTTCTTTTATGTCTTATATGAGTGTGAATGCATAGATTTATTATTATAAGACCTGAATGTCACTTTAATAAGATTTTTGTAGGGATTAAGAAGCCCTTATCTGTGTGCGCATGATCTGAAAGGACTGTATTAATTTGTTGTGCTAAGTGTATTTTCAGTTATAAAATATGTATAATTTGTCTCCATTTGTTTGTTTAAGGAATGAGTAATTTAACCCTGAAACATAGATGAATTTGTGAGTTTTAAGCATGCAAATAAGCCTAAATAACAATGAACAACAGTGTATAACATAGAGATAACATCACACATAAGTTTTACAAAGCAAGCATGATGAAGCAGTTCACCCCTCCTGGCTACATCTGCTGGTCCAACTCCCAATGGTATGTCCCTCTTTGTCATTATGCTAAAAATTGAAAATACATGTGTTTAAAAGTCTCCAAAGGCTTTTTTCTATGAACCAGTGGCTTAAGAATGCTCAAATTAGTCTAGGTAGACTCTTGTTTCACCCAAATTGGTCGAAAATTGACCTTCCTAGCCATTTTTCCAATGATAGCTACAAATGCTCCACTAAATGTGGAGAATTGCAATTATCTGCAACTAATTCTAGCCAAAGCTCCGAATTTTTAGAGCAGCGCTTAATGTCCACCAATTCTAACCATAACATAAAATCTGATAGTTAAGGGGAGGGGGTGGCCACATGCCATTCCCCCACAATTCCTATGGTTTTGCAAACCATCAAGTGGAATTCTGCTTGGAACTGGAGTTTTTCATTTAAAATCTGAGTTAAAACCAGAGTCACCACAACCATGCAGAAACAATTGAGTGATGGTTTTCATGTGATAAACATAAGTTTTAAATTTCATGTATTTTCCAAACGGTCAAAGTTAATACATAACTGCCTGAGCATATCTTAATATGAACAGGTTGGAGTTAAAGGTCGCAGTTCTGTGGGAAAGTTAAACGATGGTTACAATAGATGTCACAATGTAACAAGTGACCAGTACCAATGGGGTTGTTGGTGGGTTGCGACCGCTAGCGGTACCCCCCCCCTCCCCCCCCCATATGCACACATTGTAAACTTAAATAGTGTTGGCGCCCTTTAGGGGTAAGGAGCAACTAATAGAGGAGTTACTCAAAGTTGCGGGCGTGCCTGGAGGTCACGGGGTTGAACCCCTCGGACTCTAATATAATTTTACACTACTGTCCAAGGGACACGTGGCAGCCTCTAGGCTGGCCACCTGCCACCCATCCAATGAGCCACAAAAACACTCGTACAACCATATGAACGTCCCAAAATATGCTACGTGGTGAAACCTTACTTTTCTAGAGAAAACAGAATATTCCTAGAATATTCCATTTTTTCTAACTGTACCTACATGCTGACTGGGTATCCCAGTCATTCCTGTCACAAAATTTTAGTTGTTTTGGAAATCGATCAGAATGTGATACCTCCCTCATACGACATCAGTTTTTCAAACTGTTTGCAGTGTCGGAATCAGAATGATGAGATCTACTCGGTTGCTTAGGTTCGGTACATTTTTTAGCACTTTCAATTTTGAGAAAAATTCATGATCTCCTGATCACACCTCCCCATTGGGAAGCTTTTTGACCCCAAAATACTTTGATTACTTGTTTAGTAGATGAGGGTACAACTCCCTCACCTTTCCAACTTGCATCCACTTTGCCTTGATTTGCTTACTGCCTTTGAGCCCAACTCGAAGTTAGTCGACACATCCCCTCTAAGATGTTCTTCTCCTCCTGTCAAGGATGGTATCCTCCTTGAGCTCATCCAAAAATTCTGGTGAGAAATATTCTATAGACGGAAGCTGAACATCATTCCCTTGATCATCGATCAAAGGGGGCTCATACAAACATAAATTTTCAACATTGACAACTGAATACATTTTCATATATGAAGGAAAATTAAGTTGAAATGCATTGTTACCAACATTCTTGATGATCTTAAATGGACCATAGTGAATGGGCTTGATCTTTTTACCTTCTTCTTGCATCCTTTATTTTCTTATGTGCAACCATACCTCATGTCCTTCTTGAAACTTGTGATCAAATCTATGTTTGTCATGCATATCCTTGTATTTTCTTTGAATCTTCTCAAGCTATTCTTGAACTTGTTGATGAATAATCTGAATTTTATCATTGAACTTCTGAGCCTTGTCAATATCACTATGCCCATCAATTGCAACATCCTTCTCAAAGATGAAGTCTAATGGCGATTTCGGAAAATACCCAAAGCAAGCTTCAAAAGGTGAAGTATTTATAGAAGAGTGCTTGGCCTGGTTGTAAGCGTGTTGAATGTAATGCAGTTGTTCATCCCACAAATTGGGATGTTTGCTGCAATATGCTCTCAATAGATGCACAACGGTTCTGTTAAGTACCTCGTTTTGGCCATCAATTTCCGGATGAAAAGCAGTACTCGTTTTCAACTTTGTGTCCATCATCTTCCAAATATTGGACCAAAAATTCCCAATGAACCTAGAATCCTTGTCACTAATAATAGAAGTTGGAAATTAATAATGAACCCATACATTTTGAAAATAAAGTTCAGCAGTTTGTTCAGTAGTTATGGTTTTCTTACATGGCATAAGTATACCCATTTTACTGAATCTATCTGTTAGTCATCAGTATTTTTTACATGTTGTTGATGACTAGATTCCTTAGCTAAGTTTTCTATAAGCTAATCTCAATCTGTCAATTTTCAATATAGAAAACACCCCAAACAAATTTTTGTCATCCTACCCCTCTCTGTCAGTCTATAATGAGAACAATATTCAGTTTTCAGGTCATATCTCGCTTCAAAAAATTCTCCCTGTCTATAGCTGTCATAACCTCACTTCTCTGCTATCATTTTCCTTTGTTTCTCATGCCATTCACTATCCAAAAGTTGAAAAAGTATCTGCTCCTCTATCCCTGATCATCTTGTCATATGACAATCTGATCATGCCTAAGAAAACACTCAGAATCTGTGACTATTGTCTCTAAGTTAGATAGTGGTGTTTAGGGATTTTTTCCTTAGCTAAGATATTCTAAGCCAAAAATCCTGTGTCTAGTGCCAGTTAGCCATGAATATTTCCCTATTTTGCAAAACAAGCCTTGATATATCCATAGGTCGCACACCACTAAGAGGTCACTTTGTCTCATTTAAGAAAAATTTCAACAAAGATCCAAATCAGGAAAATATGAGGATGTTCACTGTCTGAAGAAATATGCTTAGATCAGGCGAAATCTCCATGAAACACCAAAGGAGCTCTCCAAGGTTCAAAAGAATATGTTTTTACATCTCTACAGGGGTGTAATTGAATGATGATCAATGTGCAAATGGGAGCAAAGGATCAACTGAACAGGTTTCTCATACTGAAATATTTTTCCTTCAGTAATCAGATGGAGAGCTGTAAAGTAAAATAGAAATAAGTGTACATGGTTTAAATCCAAAGGCTGCCTAAAGAGAAGAGATCATTCCTCAGATCAAATGAACACAAAATATTGAGTGATGTTGATCAGCAGTGCTCCATAATCTCCTCCAAAAGCAGTGCTACATAATATTTCCAAAGGGCATCATCATGTAGGGCATAAGAAGACAGCTACTTCTTATGTTACCTTGGACCTAGGATGTGAACATTAGTCAAAGGCAGTTTCAATATACCTTTGAAAACACAGTCAAGGGAAAATCTAGTTCAATGATGTCTAGCAGTGAACACTCTCCATATACCAATCACATTACTTCTGGTCTAGATTTCACAGTGATATTTTACAAAAGGGATATACATCTCAGAAAATGCCTCATTAAGCAAGAGGACATTAGGTTCAAGTGATTTTACCAATGATAAATGTCAAAATTTTCTTTGTTTCCTATTCATATTCTTCAAGAAAACATATAGAGCAAGGTACAATGATTGAAATAGATGAAGATCCTGTGTTTAATGATAACCTCCTTCAATGATAAGTAGAGGATTAGAAACACATGATGGAACCTCCTTCAATGATAAGTAGAGGGTTAGAAGCACAATGATGGAAACCTCCTTCAAAAAGTAGAGGGTTAGAAAAACATTGCTGTGACCTCCTTCACAAACAAACAGAGGGTCAACATGTTTTTAAGAAACTTCAGAGGCTGTTTTGCACCACCTCTTCCAAATATGAACAGAAAATGCATAGCAGGGTTTAAAATTGTGTTTGATAACGTTTTCTTTTGGAAATCCTAGTTGAAGAATAGTGGTGAAACAAATGAGAGTTTATAGGTTAAAGGCCTCTTCCACATCAAAAGCCAAAGAGTGACATGATGGTGCTAAAAGGCCTATGTTCTCATGTTTATGAAAGCCTCCTTCAAAGGATAAATCAGAGGTTATAATTTTGATTAAAGCAGCCTCATCTAAATGACCAAGGAGGTAGACCAAGCTCTGTTTAAAGTGTATTCAAAAGGGAAAACAGAGATGTAGGAGATCAATTCTTGGTGGAAACAAGCAATCTACATTTTCAGATGTTATAAATCAGAGGATAAATTCAATTTTCAAGTTTGAAAGGCCACCTTCGAAAGGAAAAAAAGGCACACTGCATGATAAAGATAAGCTCTTTATGTTTTAAGTTGATCTCTTTGGTAAACAAGCAAAAGGAGAGAACACATGGTTTCAGGACCTCCTTCTCTTCATAAAACAATGGGTTTTCATTATGGTTTCAAGAGGCTGCAGTAGTAGTTTTCAAAAGGATGACCTCCTTGGAAAACAATTAGTAGGGAAAATACTGAGTTTAAAGGGTCTTGTTGTCATTACACTTTTCAAAAAGGGATAAAGAATTTGGTAAAAGGCAAGCCCTCCAAAAAACAGAAAAAAAACCATTTTTCTTTACAAACACAAAGTGAAAGTGAAAAATAAAAAAGGAGGGAAAAAAGGGAATTTCAAAGCATTTTAAAAGGGAGATATAAAATCCTTAAAAGAATTTCATTTTTCTATAATGAAAAGGAGCGAAGAAAATGGTTTTCAAAACCATGAGCGAGAAATTTATAGAATTTTTAGGATGCGACACTCCTGTGGCAGGACGCGACGCGCCTGAAGAATTCCGCGATGCGCCTGTGTGTGTGTCGACTGACTGGCCCACCCAGAGTTTAGAGGGTGCCCAGGGCCCGACCTGAAAGCGTTCAACGCTACACGCCTGTGCATAGGAGCGTAGCGCCGCTAAAACTGCCTCCAACCCACATCAACTCAGATTTTTTGCCAACTAAAACTTCTCAAAAAAGCGCACAACAAATTTTGAGAGGTATTTACTGTGCTCACTGCCTAAGTTTTTGAGTTTGAAGAGGTGTTAAGAATCAATTTGGTTAAAGAAAAAACACAATCTTATGAAGGCAAAAAACACAGTTTCTCTAGAAACCACCATGTTTTCTAAACAAAACAAGGGACAGTGATTAAAGAAGGTCTGTTTGTCGGTTTAAAAGGGGTCCCTTAAACAGTGATTTTCAAAAGAGGAAAAATAGCCATTTTAAAGGGTATTCTATTTGTTTAAAAATCATAGAGAAACAGTGATAAGAGAAGAACAATTGTGTGTTAAAGGGAGAACAGACCTCCTCTCAAAATCAAAAATCTGTCTGCTAGTGCTTAAAGAAAACACAATTACTCTTAAAACTGCCATGTTTATCAAGATACAGAGAAACATTGATAAAGGAAGGAATGTTTATTATCAAGGGGTTTCTTGTTGAGAGCAAATAAAGACAAAAAAAATCTTCAAAAGGAAAAAAGTTTTAGTGTCAAAAGGAAAGGGAATTTGTTTCCACTTAACAAAAAATTGTTTACCATCTAAAAACAAAACTCAGTCTCACAAAGAGGACAATAGGGTTTTGAATGAGGACCTATTTCAGTGATCATTTGAACATTTGTTTTGGTAAGTCAATAAAGGGTATCAAAAGAAAAATGCCTCCAAAGAAAGTCAGTAAGGGTGGATTTCACAAAATATTTGAGTCTGTTACAACTCAAGAAGTAAATGATTCCCCTTCAATTCTTTTTAACTTCCATGAGGTGGGCTGCCTTGATTTTTGCCAAAAGGTCCAGGAGGTCACTAATTACCCTCCCATAACACAATTTTTCACCCTGAGGCTGCAAGGAAAGCATGTCCACTTAGCAGGTTTGGATTTTAAACTCACTCCTAGGGTTGTCTCCAAAGAAACTAAGATCCCCTATATAGGAGAAAAGTGGTTCAAACACGCATACCTAGATCTGAATCACTATAAAATTTCTTAAAACCAGACCATCAGGATGCTTGCCAAGCTATATTCCCTTTTTCTCACTTATTGTGCAGCTATGCCCCCCTCATGAGAGTTATCATGAAGTATTTCACATGTGAAGGGAGGTTTTCCTGGATTTATTCCTATCACATCAAGCTTCTCATGCATTTCACAAGAACTCAGTTGCTGAACCTACCTTTCTTCATCTGCAAAAGCATAGACAAGATGTCCTCCCTTGTTCAAAAGAGACCTCCTGCTCAGCAAAAAGCCAGTCTTTTCCATCATTTCCTCATCAAAATCAATATCCATCACCAGCTTCAAAAGAAAGGAGTGTCTTGGGAGACTTTCATTTCTCATCCAGCTTTTTCCATTGCCTCTTCATCTCACGCGCCTTCATCACCATCCACTCACCATGTCTCTCCCTCTTCTAGTCAATCTACTCCTAAAAGGAAAAAATCCCCTATGATTGAGAGTGAAGAAGAGAAGAAGCAAACTTGTGATGAGGAAGGGAAAAGTGACAAGCAGCAAGCTAGTGGTGATAGAGAGCAAAGTGAAGAGGTTCAAAGAAGTGATGAAAGAAAAAGTGACCATCAACAACATAGTGATCAGGAGGACAGACTTCAAAGGAAAAATGAAGATCCTAAGCAAGGTATTAATGAGGAACAGCAAAACAACCCTCAAACATACCGTGAGGGAGATGATAGCATGCAAAGTGCCCATGGTAGCAGCCCTCAGCAAATTCAAGACAGAGATGAGGGTAAACAACGCAGTCTATAGGCAGATAGTAAAGATGGTTAAGTAGCAGAAACAGATGATGAAGCTGTCAGCCCTAAAAAACCTCAAAACAGTGAAGAAAACAGTGACAAAGGTGAATCTGGAGTGAATGATGATGGAGGCAGCAGGGTAAAGGATCAAATTGAGCAAGTGAAATTAATGAAACCTCCTCTCTCTTTTCCTCAACACAGCTGAGAGCATGTGCTAGCTGCCTCTCCTAGGCAAGGGGTCATGACTCTTCCTCCAAAATTGGTGAAGCCTAGAAACACTAGATCTACAAAGAATAATATCACTCTAGCGGTAACTAGCAATGTCACAAGAGCACTAAGAAGTAGAGGAAAACTTCCTATGAATATTATTGTTGAATTTACAAAGAGAAAGAGGACCAAGAAGTCTATCCAAGGCAAGGGTAAAGAAAAAGAGGAAAAACAGGAGAGTAGTCATGAAAAGGAAAGGGAGTTTGACATCATACAGATAGACAGTGATGCTGGAGATGATGAAGCTAGAATTCTTGAGGCTCTTTTGAAAAACAGAGAAGCCCAAATTCATGACTTAGAAGCTGATCTAGAAAGGTCAAAGGACCTCATACATGTCCTACAGATGCAAAACAAACAAATGAGTGGTCAAATGGCAGTTTATGAGGCTGGGGCTTTCAAATACCAAAGGGAAGCCTACAAAGCACAAATCAAGCTTGAAGAGTATATGAGCGAATTTGATGATACTGAAGAAGAAGAGCAGCCAATTAGAAAGAGGCCTAGGACTATGGGTATTAGGAAATTTTTGGAGAAAAAGAAGGAAGAAGAAGTAGCCCTTGTTCGATCTTATGCTCTCACACAATTGCTTGCCCAAGAAATAGAAAATGATAAAGAATCATGCCTTGAAAGGGCCAACAAGAATTTGGAGGATAAATTAGAGAAAGAAAATAGAGACTTAGATCTGCAAAGGAAGATGACCAGGCACTACAAGAAGTTGAACCAATGTGCCAGAAGAAAGCTCAAACTTGCTCAAGAAAGGCTCAAAACTGCCCGAAAGAGGCGCCCCGTAGAAAAAGTGGAGAAAGGAATATATAGGCTTGAAATATTGGCCTTATCTTCCTTACATGCTTCTAAGAACCCATAAGGGGCTTGCTCGCCAAAATTGAGCAAATTTTGACATGATTTTGATTGTTTGTGTTTTTTTGCCCTAATTACACATTTTTCAAGGCGCTGCCATGGGTGCTAGGAGCATCCTCAGCTCATAAAAGTAATTTTATTGGATGGATTAAATTCGGGGGCAGCTACTCACAAAATTTTAGATCCAAAGGAGGTGTTTTGGTCCCCCAAAGAGGCAAAAATCAGTCAAAATTCACCTTTCTGCCTCACATATCAGCAGATGAGACCCCCCTGGGTTTTTTCACTCAGTCCACCTTTCTACATACTTCCAAGGATCAGTTTGGGAAAAACAATTATTTCCAGAAACTAGACATCCTGGGCTTTCCAACGAGCTATCACAGGCCTCGTTTTGACATCAGGAGGTCCCTCAAAAGTTGTCTACAAAATAGGTTTCTTTCTGCTACTATGCTCCTGTAGCATTTTGGCTAAAAAGGCAGTTTTCTAAATATGTTGCTCCAAATGTGCGTTTAGCTATTTTTATCACCATGTCAATGATTAAAAGTCAATTTTATTTCTATTATTAACTTAAATATATATTTTTGAAGACATTTTGTGCCTTGGGCTTTGCAAAGCCTCAAGGACAAAATCAGATATTTGTAATAGGCCAATGGCCTTCTAGATGCTCTTGGATAGTTTATTTCTCTTTGGCCTATATATTCCAAGAGATTTCATTGTAAAAATAGGTTGAACTTGATGTTATAGAGAAATACATGGTATTACAAGCTTCGAAGAAATACTTTGTCTCATGAAGTGGATGATTTCTTGTTTGTCTTGGATGGTGGAAGAGGACTATTTGTAGGATTTCATGGCTTGGTGAATTGTATAGTGTTCCTTATCTGTTATGTTTCCTTAGTTTATCATACATATTTTTGTGCTTCTTTCTTGCTGTAGGTCAGTAAAGAATAGATTTGAGACATGCCCATGGAGGCACCTCAAGTTTCCTGATTCATTATAGCTTCTATATTTTTCTTCTTTCTTGTTTATGTCAAAGAATTCTTAACTTCTCTTTGATACCCTAAGAACTTGTTATCAATTTCATTAATGGTTATTATGTATGCTATCTAGTATGATTCACGGTATGCCCTACTTACTCATAGCTAACAAAAACCCCATAACTGAAACCTTTCTCTGAATATTTGATTGTCCTAGATAAACCAAAGAGGTCTTGTTTCGATCTTGCCCTTTGCCCATGCTTTGCAATATTAGTTCAAAGTTCCCGATAGCTCAAAATATGATGTTTAGGAGTTCCCTCTTCATAGATTTAGTTGTTTGTTTGACTTATTTTTTTTCCCAAAAGTCTGAAGGTGATTTTCCAAAAGTTAGAGGGTCTTATACTTCTATGTATTGCCTGAATGTTTATTTTATGCATCTATCAGTTTGAATTTCATTTATAGTGATTAGCGGTTAGCCCTACCACATGGATGTTTGCTATAAAAATATTTATGCTTAAAACCTCTTTGTCTCTCACAAAATTAGTGTCCATCTCATTTCACTTCACCTAAAAGAATGCATTTACCTCGACAAAATTGGCCCTACAATATACCTTGTCCACCCTTTGAGGAAATCTCGATCTTATCGACCCCATAGCCCTGTTGATCTGAAATTTTTTTGATCTTGTTCTCCTTTGATCAGTTCTCCCTCAAAAAAACTAAAACAAACCAAAACATACTTAACAACTAGCCTAAAATCAAATACATAGAAAGCAAACAAGTTTACATCCTGTTAGCCACCTATAAAATTTTCCATATCAAATGGTGGCTAAACTTATCTTTTAGAACTTCAAGAGATATTTCCCTTTGAAAAAATATCATATTTTGAAGTTTTTATGATGATTATTACCCTTTGAGTTAATCTTCACTATTGTTTCACTATTAGCCCTAAAATACCTGTTGTTTACTAAGAGAAAGACTGCTTAAAAACTCCATTTTTCCATCATTTCAATTCTCCCTTTTTACCCTTATTTCCTTCATAAAATCCCTCCAGCAACCTTAATTTAACCTCTAAATCACCTTAGCCTTCTTCTAAACCTTCTATCTCGCTCTCTTTTGGTTTAAAAGTCCCTTCTTTTATTTACCGAAACTCCCATTTTGCCTTAAAAACCACTATTTTTGGGCCTAAAAGCACTCTTCCGAATTATAAAGTTACTAAGCCCCCGAGGGCTTATATCTTTAAACCTTCCATCTCATATGACCTAAAGCCCCACATTCAGGTGCTAAAGGCCTTAAAACCTCATCCAAACCCCCTTTTTCCTTCTATTTCACATTCCTGACATATAAATTTTTAAACAAATTTAGACCGTTGATCTACTCAGATCAACAGCCATCAGCCCCCATCTCTCCGCCCATTCACCTGTCTGTCCCTTTTATGCTTTCAAAACTCTCCGATTTTTCCTTAGATCTTGACTTTCTGTCAAAAAAATCTGATGATCGATACTAAACCCGATAGCATATTAACCCGTCCACTCCGTGACAGAAATGCTACGTCATTGTAGACCCCACCCGGTGTTCGGCCCATGCATCTTGCCCTCTATCGTGCTCAACCCGTGCCATTGTATTTTTTGCCCCTCATCCGACAGCTTAAACTCCATATCGCGTAATTTTCATGCCCAAGGGTTAACGTTTCAAAATTGTGCGATATGGTCAGTTTTGAAAAGACATGCGTCGCCTATTCTATCGAGTTATGTTTTTTTGAGCAATATCGCCTCCCCCCCATCGTTGCGCGAAAACCATTCCTGGTTTTCCACTATACCGCTTCCCTCCTCAATGACATTTGTGCTTTTGATCTCGGTCGTTGATCTCTGAGATCGAATGGCTCTCATTATATCGCGACCCCAATTCGCCCACCATTCGTCCATTCTCCCAATAACTCCATCGAAAGATCTCCACTGTTGATTTTCCTAATCCAATGGCTTCTGTTCATCCTCGCACCCAAACCTCCACTGAACTAGTTAATGTCATTGTATTTTAAAATACCCACTCACATGAACTCTTCCCCACTATCAAAATCCATTTTCAAGAAGATCAAATAATGTTTGTTCGTTTTTTATGCAGGTTTAAATGAAGTTAAAGTTAAACCCTCACACAGATGATTACACTGTTACTGGCCAAGGATGACGAACCTTACGGCCTTTGATACATATTAAAGGGTTTCAAAGTGATAATTAAACGATTTTAGGGAATCGATAAGTCATGATTATCAGTTTTCTAAACAAAAACTCCAACAAACCCTCTGTGCACCTGCAAGCAACAAAACACAGTCAAATTCAATTAACAAAAGAGTATCTGTGTCAAAGATGAAGATCAGAGCATAATAGAGGGATTAAAAATGTTAAACAGAGTTTAAATGGATCAAGGCATAAGTTCGAAGATCAAAGGCCTAATCCACAAATGAAACAGATAAGCACAGTCAGCAGTTCGAGGATGGTTAAGGATAAAGTCTCAAGGCTAATTAAGCCTAAACACAGACCAAAAACAAATTAAAAGTGTTTTAAGGTAAAAAAAAGAAAAATATCAGTAAAATAGGTCTCCATTTCCACATCACAGGGGGTAATTGAATCCCCAACTACCAAAATTGCCACCTGCAGCCTCTCTACCTCAAAGGAATACCCGAATCAAATCTCAGTTAAAAACATTAAGGCCAAGACAGCTGAACAGTTATTACAAGCAAAAGAATATGTTTTAGACTATCAGTAAATTTATTGTAAAGACAAGAAAGTGCCTTAAAGTAAATCTTTTTTCCCACTAGGGCTAAAAATCAGAAACAGAGTTAAATAAATAGAGTTGGAATTAGATGAATTCCTGCCTTATGCCTTGCATGGTTTTCAAGGCTAGGAGTTTCATTTAACATAGCATTAATGATATTCAAGCCAAAAAACTCTTCCACCTCCTCATTTCTTCTATAAATACTTCTGAAGAAGATGAAAGGTTTGTTGGTTTGTCACTAGTTGTAATACTGAAACTTTCTAAAATAATACATAGTCTGTCTGAAATTGAAGACGAAATTGAAGTCTTGGAAGCTAGATTATGTTTTGATATGCTTGTTCTTGATAAGGCTTTATCATCGGATCCCTGAGCTTGGCTGTTGGTGATGTATTTTGAACTATCTGATGTTTTTCCTATTTTCATTATGTTCCAAAAATTCTTACTACAGTAGGATGAAAATTTTAGGCTGAGAAATGACACCTGGAAGCACCTGAGACCTGTTTATCCTTCACTGTTTTATGTTTTCTTCTGCTAAGGAATTTTAGAGTCTTTAAAAATTATCTTAAATCCTTATGCTTTTTTATTTCTCAAATAGTTCAAATAGTTGGTTCCAGCATGATTTATGGTTTTCCCTGCTTGTCTACTGCCACTTGAAATTTTTTTTTGAAGTCTTCCTTTGAAGTACCATTGTTTATAGTTAGCCAAGGAGGTCTGTTTTGATCATGCCCTTTGTCCCTGCTTGAACAATTGTTTTAAAGGTCTTTATAGTTGTGATCATAGATGTGTTAGGTGTTCCCTCTTCTATGACTGCAATTATCAGTGAATCTTTTATGTTTTCTAATTCCTTAGAAATAGAATCTTTGAGGAAATAGGATGTGCTCCCAAATCTTAGATTTCATTTTAAAAGTTGTCTTGAAGCCATTATTTTCTTAAAGTGTGGTTTGTAGAATTCATGGTTAGTGTTAGTATGAATATTTTGTCGGAAAAAGACCACTTTAGCTATGCATAACAAATAGCCCTAACATTAATTATGGCTGCCAATATCTTCAAATATGCAATTATTTGATCCAAATAAAGCTACACAAATCCAAATCTATGCATAAAAAGACATTAAGCAGTAAAAATGAAATGTTGTTCCATGCATCCAATAGATAAGACAAGAACAATATGTTTGAAAGATTTTTTATATTAAAGGGGCACCTAAGAGGAAAACAAGAAATGTGTTTCCAATTCTCCTGAATGGGATGGGTTCTTGGTCTCTTGAAAGTCCTCGCATTTGGCATTCCTGCATTTGTTGCAGAACCTAAGGCAAACAGGAACTGAAGTATTTCACAAGCAAAGGAAGGTAGGAATGTGACAATGATAATGGCTCAAAGTTAGACCAATAGTATAGATCCAGAGTGATCTAATATGCAATGAAAGGTGACAAATGAATGGGAAAACCCTTCTATTTATAACAAAATATTAGGGTAGTCTAGGATTTGGTGCATGAATAAAATATTATTAACCAAATTCTAGAACCACCTTAGGAATATTTTATTATATTTATTGAGGAAAAGGATTTTTGACTCTAATAAATTTTCTTTATTTGTAAATAATGATTTATTTATTATTTCTATGAAATGGTGGAGAAATATAATTAACAAATAATGATTTATTTAATTATTTATAAATGATTTAGTCAAATTTATTCAGGAATGTTATTTAAATAAGGATTAAATAACTTATTCAAATAATCACCAAATAAGGATTTATTTAATTGATTTCCTTGCTTTAGGTTAAATATGACTGTGTCTACACACACCACACTGATGTTTGACTCAATTATTCTGATAAATATAAACAAATATGGATTTGTTTATTATTTCCTTTTGGGGTTTCCTGTTTAGACCATAAACAACTTAATAAAGGTGTTTTACTAAGTTATTTCACATAGTGAAAGTAATTTTACTTAGGGTAAAATTGGTCTTACAAGGTGTACTTAGGTCCATCTAATGATAATAGGTTATATGACCAAAAAATGGTGTAACAGATTGGCCCCCAACATACGAGTGTTAGGAGCAAATCGTATGACTGAAGTACGTTGTAAGAACTCAATCACCAAACATCAATAGGGAAGTCAGAGAGAGAAATGTAAGGTAGTCTAATGTGCTAAAGGACTATACCTTGAGGAGACAAGAATTACAGGTGCAACAAGTCTCTTTTTATGAGATGGTACCTGTGCTAAAGGCGGTGGGGGAGGCATACCTATGCTCACCAAGACAAAGTACAAAAGAATAGTGTGTCCAGTAGACAAGGAACTGAACTATAAAGTACATGCTGGCATAAACACGAGCCAGATAAAATATAGAAGAATGAATCCCACATACATGCTGTGCCTGGGATAACAGCCAGGACTTATACAATAATATCTAAGTACATGAGATACAAATACAACCCAAATTCCCCCTATAAACGAGGAAGAGCTCGCAAAATCTGATTGATAAATGCAAATCAAAGAGGCGCTGTAAGCGGATAAGGCCGACATCATCAAATACAGGGAGCTGCATCAAAGTATGGAATGAAGAGGTCATCCGGGCATGTGGGGGGATACCTGTAGGGCCACCCCCTCATGAGAGTTGAGACATCTCACACACACCCAGGAATCACCAATAGCTGCGGCTGCATCACTGGACCATCAAGTATACAGATCTCGATCATGCGGAAAGGAGATGGAGTGGAGAAAAAATCAAGTCAAAGGGTAATAAGGAATCCCTTTGCCTAATCCGAGGCACTGAACAAGTGGAGAAGCTGGAACCAAGGTATACCGCCCTCTAGACCTGTCTTCTGGAGTGAATGAGCTGATGTCGACAGAAGGAGGTCCGCCGTAGATGAGGCAATAAGGGATCCTCAACTAAGGCACGAGAGAAAATAGTAGAGCGACTGACAGACTAACACTAGTGATGATGATGAAATGGGGGAAGATCTAAAGGGGACCATAAAAGCATGAGTAAAAATAGTATCGCATGACGGAAATCGACACGAACAAGAAAAAGTATGGAGGCAAAGTGGTGCCCCAAAGAAAAGTGTTGTAAGTGAGGAAATCCGATTTTGAGGAGAGGTGAAGTGACCTTTCGTGGAAAACATGTGTCCTGGTGAAGTAGAAAATCATGAAAAACAAATAGATGCTGGCTATCTAAAAGAAAAGAAAACATGCATTTTGAGAGGGAAATGCTAAGGGTAATATTACTTAAGATAGAGTGCATTGCGAGGAGTAGGAAGGGGGTGGCCTTCGAAGTCCTCTAAAAGGTATGCCCCCTTACCAAGATCCTTACTGATGATGTAAGGATCTAGCCATAATGAGTCAAACTTCCCATGACCGAGGGCATCATGGGCCTGGTCATATACTAGAACAAGGTCACCTTCATGAAATGTGCGAGGGTGGACTTTTCGATCATACTGAGCTTTGGTGTGCTTTTTGGCTGCTTCAAGATTTTGAACTGTAACATGGCGGTCTTCAGAGGCACACTCAAGCATGATGAGTCATTTTTATAGAGGTTGGGTATCAGGGAGAAGTTCGATGGCCAAGTGAAGGGAAGGAATTTCACACTCAATCGGTAAGACTGCCTCCTCGCCAAAAACAAGGTGGAAAGGAGTGAAACTGGTGGTGGTTTTAATAGAAGTTCTATAGGCCCACAAAGCAGGGAAGAGCACAAGATGCCAATTGGTTTTGTGCTTATTTACCATTCGTTGAAGCATGGTCTTAAGAATTTTGTTGACCGCTTCAACTTGGCCATTACCTTGGGGGCAATAGGATGATGAATATTGTTGTTCAAAACCCAATAGTGAGGATATCTCGCGCCATATCTCATCTTCAAAATGTAGACCATGGTCAGAGACCAATTGTTTTAGAACCCTGAATCGAGCAATGACGTGGTTAAAGAAAAAGAGGCCTACGGTGGCTGCCATATTGTTGAATGTTGGCATAGCCTCGGCCCATTTTGTGAAATAGTCAACCACCACAATGATATATTTGTGGTTACCAAAAGATGGAGGTCGACACTCCATAAAGTCGATGGCCCATTTACAGAAAGGACCAGCTGTGACGATGGGATGGAGGGGAGCGGGAGGAGCTCATGCCTTAGGGGCGAAATGTTGGCAATTGGAATAGTGTTTGACTGCTTCATTGCAATCACTGAAGAGAGAAGGCCAAAAATACCCAGCGCGCATGATTTTTTGGGCGGTAGCAAGACCGAAGAGGTGGCCACCACAAGCACCGCTATGACAGGCATTGAGGACTTTCTCGGCTTCAGCGTGTGTGAGGCAATGACGAAGGACAATATCTACTCCACGACGATAGAGGTCATCACCGATTAGAAGGTAGCGAGGGGCTTGGTGTCGGATACGTCATCGAGCATCATGATCAAGGTGAAGGGAGAAATTTTGGGTTCACAAGTAAGTAAGGATGTCACCATACCAAGGGTCATCGGTGGTGATGGCGAATAAGTGATCATTAGGAAGAGCATCATTAATTGGAGGATCCTACGTACTGGTAGGTAATTCAGAAATGAGTTCATCAAGGACTAAACCTTTCTTACTTTTTGGGGTGAAAAATTCGAGGTTGAATTCTTGAAGGATAACAACCCAACGATCGTACTTCCCACTGAGGATGCGTCGAATCAATAGGAAAGCCATGGGGTTGGAATTAGTCACAACCTTGGTGGAATGCATGAGGATGTAATGACGCAGATTTTGGACCGAGAATACGACAGCTAGCGCTAATTTTTCTTCATGTGAGTAGGATACAGGCGGACTGGCAAGGTTCTTATTGACATAATATATCACATTTTTGATACCGTTATCATCTTCCTGGATAAGGACACCAGCTACCGAATAGGTGGAAGTGGAGATGTACAGGATGAAGTCCCGATCAAAGTCAGGAGGACGGATCAAGGGAGCGGATGTGAGAGCATGCTTGAGGGCATCAAAAGACTCTTAAGCATAGGTTTCCCAGATAAATGGGGTGTTATATCGAAGAAGTCTAAGGAACCCATGTGCGGTAGTGGCATAGTCAGGAAAAAATCGGCGAAGAAAATTAGCTTTACCTTGGAGACTTTGTAGCTAGCGTAAGGTACGAGGAATAGGAAGTTCAAGAATGGCTTGAACTTTCAAAGGGTCAAGAGTTATACCGTATTTAGACACTATGAAGCCTAGGAGATGGCTGGCGGGAACACAGAAGACACATTTCAATGGGTTAAGTCGGATATTATACTTGCAACATCGGAGGAAAATGGTACGCAGATCATGGAGATGTTGCGCCCGATGTTTAGAACATACAGTAAGGTCATCTAAATAGGCAAGGATAATATGAGCTAAGTCATGGAAACAATAAGACATTGCTCGTTGAAAAGTGGCACCGATGTTTTTTAAGGCCAAATGGCATGACTCGGTATGTGAAAGTGCCCCATGGACTAATCAACGTGGTTTTAAGTTGATTAGCACAATGGATAACGATTTGGTTGTATCCGAAGAATCCATCCATAAAGGATAGAACCTCGTACCTCGCACACTCAACAATAATTTGGTCAATAAATGGTGTGGGGAAGTTGTCTTTGGGACAAGCTTTGTTCAGATCATGAAATTTAGTGCAGACATGGATGGTGCCTTGTTTTTTGAGGACGGGAACTGGGTTGGATACCCAAGTGGTGTATTCGATGCGGTAAATAAAACCAGCCTGCTTGAGCTTATCGATTTTGGCTTTGATGGCTTCACGTCTGGAAGGATGAATGGGTCTCAACTTTTGATGGACTGGATTAGCATCAGGCCATGTGTCGATATGGTGTTTGACAATGGCTGGATCGAGTCCGAGCATTTCTGAGTAGGACTAGGTGAAAATATCATGGAATTCTTTGAAGAGTTTGGTGTAGGCTTCAATTTCTTCCAAAGAGCATTGGGCACCCAAGGTGATATGTTCTTCGATTCTTGGTTTGGAAGAAATATCAATTTTGATGGTAGGAGAGATATTGGCCATATTGCCTTCTTCGAAAGCATTAGGTGCAGGGATGGGGTTTTTAAACCAATTGACTTTATCGGGAATGAATTCTTTAGATTTGACAGCATATTGGTCATGGGATTGATGTGGAAGGAAGTATGCACGATGGTGCATAACATCCCATGAAAAATCAGGGTCAGTCATGGCTTCCATAATGTCTTCATCTGACTGGAAGATGGGAAGAGTGGGTGGAAGAGGATCACCTGATGAGGTAGAAATATGAGACTCCTAATTGTGGGGGGAATGGCTCACATGCGAGACATCATGGGGGGTGACAGAAGAGTAAGCAGATGGGTGGTCAGGCGAAACATTGGGGGAAGGCACTAAGGGGCCGGCCGTCGCAGATCGTAATGATGATGAGAGGTAAGAAATGATGGTTGAAGACTCGGTCATTTCAATATCAAGAGGGGGAATGTTAATTGGGGTAGACAGGTCATCTGGTGATAGTGAAGAAGATATATGGTCATGTGTGGCTTTGAATGGCGGTATGCGTCTAAAGAAGAATGATACTCGTCAAGGCGGGGGCAGAGGTGGGTATAATGGCCATGGAAATCGCACAAAGAACAAGGCTGATTGGTGCGCAAGTTTTTAAGTTTCGGGATTGAATCAGGTATAGTGACATAGACCTCAGGGATATCGGATTCCGGAAACGTCTCATTGACCATGGTCTTTAGATGCGGTAACTCGGGACATGTATGGGTAGCATGACCGACAACATCGCACAAGGCACACTGGATAGCGTGCATTGGCAGCTGAGGAGGGGCAAGGTGCGATGGGGTAGCCTTGTCGTTGGATTCCCCCTTGTGAGGTTTACCTTTTTTTTCCGGATCTATCGCAACAGGAGAAGGGTTCTGTTGAGGTGCTGGGGGCACTATAGCAACGGGAGAAGCTAAGGGGAGCGGTTGAACCGGTGTCAAAGCAAGCTAAGGTTTGGGGTGACCAGGCAGAGTAGTGGTTGGAGGGTTGAGGTACCAAACGGGTATACCCAAGGTCAAGCTGGGGAGGGATAGGGTGGCCAAGATGGGGACTAAATAAACTCTGAGAGGGGGAGCAAGGAAAGGTATCTGACCAACGGGGTAATGGCCAGGAGGAACGGTGCCAAGGTGGTTGATATCGGGTGGAACCGACCCAGGAGGGAAGAGAGGCGTGTGGGGATTAATTGTAGATGAAGATTCGAAAGGAATAAGTCTGGATAGCGGGGGCAAAGGGCTAGGAGCGGGTTGTGGTGGGTGAGGTTGAGGTTGTTGACTAGCCAAAGCGGGTCGCTTAAGGGCAGCCCGAGATGATTGCATCATGCAAACATTCGATAAGCTAGGATCAGAGATGTGAGGAGGGGGAAGACCAGGAAAAGTTCCAAGCAGGGAGGAATCTTTGTAGACGCCGAGGGAGACACTAGTCAAGGAATCGACGGTTTGCTTGTTGGCTACAGAAGAGATGGTCGTCTCAGGTGAGGTCTGAGAGTTTGGCTCATGATATGTCAACTGTTCAATGGTGACTATCTTTCCATTATGGGGGAAAGACATCTTGGGGAAAACCGCGGATGGGACAACAGACATAGCATAGGTGTAGCTTCACCCCAATAGAATGTTGTAGTCTAGTGGGGCGTCGATGACTTCGACGTCAACGCAAACAGTCTTACCGGCGAGGGTGATAGGACAATTACGAAATAGGCCAATGGGCTGGGAGGCATGGTCGTCCCACGCGGTGTGCGGCATCATGGAAGGGCCACCAGAGGATCCAGCGGTTTCCACCAACCAAATATCACACATGTGTAGATTCCCCCACCACACAGACCAGACCGCATTAGCTCTCCTGATTTCAGATCGAATTCGGTGCCGACGGAAGTAGGAAGGGGAGGGATGATCTGACCGACTTTGAATTAAAAATAATCAACTGGTCATCGTAAGGATATACAATGTTTGCGATGATAGTAGAGCCTTCCTTTGAGAAGGACACGACTGGAGGAGCTCCAGTGTTGAAATGGCGGTAGGAGACTGTGCCAAATCATCTACTATGCTATACGAATGAGCAGCTCAACCTGAAGCAGCATTTTGGCATAATGGGCCCTTAGGAACCTTAATAGGGACCTCACCTTTGGGTTGAGGGATTTGTAAAGGAACATTGGGTGTTGAAAGAGGCTCTGTAGGACCTGAAGAAGGTGACTTGGGGGCAGATGGAGTGGGAGGCGTGGGGTACTGACGAGACTGAGTTTGAAGGTTAAGGTCGACGGTGAGAGGTTGGTTAGAAGTCATCATGAGAATCTGGTAATCGGAGGAACCAGAAGGGTAAGGTTGAGTAGTTACTGGGGCATGAGGTGGTTGAGTAGCCACAAATCCTTACTGAGGGAAAGGATCGGTAAACACGGCTGGTTGAGAAGTAGCCACATTGGGGGGAACATTAGGGGAGGTATGTTGTCCCCGCAATGTAGCCTGAGAGTCCCACATCTTCCACATCTGTGGTAATAGGGGACAATCGTGAGTGCAATGACTGTAAACACCGCAACACGAACAAGGATTATTGGCGTGAAGAGGCCTATCTGGCTTGGGCTGAGAGCCCTGTGGCTGGTTAGTAGTGTTGGAATCAATACTTGGAGGATTGGATCCACGATTACCAGGGGCAGATTGATTTTGATTGTCTTTCCTCTTTTTTTGAGAAGAAGGAGGATTAGTCGCGCCTTACTGTGCAAACACTTGCCCTGGAGGGGGTAGTATTTATTATTGTGAGAGTTGAGAAGGAAAGGGAGGTAGAGGTCCAAATGCTGGAGGAGCTGGGACACCAGGTTGTGGGTAAGGATAATGGTTAGGATGGGCAACATTGAGGTAAGAAGGAGGTTGGGCAAAAGGAGGAGGCATGCAGTATCCTGGATACATGCTACCTGGAGGGGGGGAAATTCTGGAGGTGCTGGCCCCTCTTGGAGGGAAACCATAGCCCATAGGAGGTTGAGCGTAGGTATATGAAAGAGCTCCAATGATACCGTCAGTAGAGTGAGATGCCCCTAGGGCATTAGCGCCACCGGGTCTGGGGAGGTCAGGAAGGACGGTATAAACATAACCTGATTGAGCATAGATGAGGTCACATTTCAAGGCTATTTGGAGGGTGGCTTCTTTGGTTTGAGGGAACTTGAATGCGACATCTTTGCCGATGTCAGGTAAGAGAGAGCGAAGGAACCAGTCCATATAGACCAGATCTTCAAAGGTGGGAGCTCGACATAAGCTCCTTCTTCTCCACCATTCCTGGACATGAGCAGAAAGGCGGGTTGAAGAGGATTGACAAAAAGAATTCAAGAGTTCTATACCAGTGTCGTATCGGAGAGGGAGCTAGAAATAAGATAAGAAGGCTTGGGCAATGGTCACAAAGGTGGTATGGGAAGAGGCAGTCTGATCAACATACCACTTAGAAGCTTCGCCAGTAAGCGTGTGTTGGAACAATCTAAGACGGATGGAATCATCAGTAATGGAATTGGAAGAACACCACATGTGGAAAGATCAGATATGGTTAGAGGGATCTTCACTAGCAAGGCCTTCAAACTTGGGAATGTCGGAGGGGAGCTTGGTTGGCATAGCAAGCCAACTAACATCGTGGCGGATAGGATCATTGATCAACTGATTGAAATTAGGGAGACTAAGACCTGCCATATAAGGGAGCAAAGGGACAGTTGAGGTAGTTCTCATGGTGGTTATGCTAGTAACAAACCCAGCAATAGGACTGGGGTTGCTAGCATTAGGCCCTGAACTAGACATGGTGAAGGTAACAGGGGGAGAACCAGAAGTAGGGGTAGAACCCAAACAATTAGAAGAAGAGTCGGAGTGCGGACTCGGGGGAGGACTAACTCGACAACGGCGGAAGAGAGTAAGTCAACCAATCGGAAACTGAGGGTGAAGGCCAAGAAGTCTCCGAGATAAACACCTTGGAGGTGCAATGATGACGGCACAAAGGGTAGAAGAAAGACCAACAAAGGCAAGGAGGGGCAGAATCAAATGACGACGATGTCGAAACAAGGGCAAAGAGGTGAAGTGTCAATTGATTTTAAAGTCTTTGCCTGGTGGTGTTAACCAGGCTCTTCTTCACTTAGGGTTAGTGTGTGGCGTGTGTTAATTTTAATTTTTTAAACCCAGACGTTTCGAGAGTAAAATAAAAAAGTGTGCTGCGTAACTGAAAGTAAATCTGGAGATAACGGTATATAATGCTAAAATAACAGAAAATTAACAGTTAACAATGCATCAATCTAACCCAAGAAGGCGGGTCTCCCAAAACTAGTCTACAAGAGGGAAGAAATATATTCGAAACACATGAGAAAGGGGTCAATAGATCTAAGGTCGGGAGGGACAGGGATCTAAAGGAGAAAGCTGCTGAAAAGAGGTGCAGAAAATAGCAAAGAGGCAGAGGCAAGGTTGCTGCAACAAAGGAGGAAATCAGCTAAAGGTAGAAGGGACAAGGAGGTTACCCTAGAGGCAAACCCAAATAAAACAATATGAGTCGATTTGAAAGGGAGAAGAGCTGATCTAAAAGGGATCTGAGAATGAGGTATCAGATCTGAAAAGAAGAAGGTTGAAGCTCTGAAAATTCAGACGTCTAAAACAGCTAAAACTCTTCCACAAAAAGTGGAGGGTACTAAAGCCCTAAGGGGAAAGATTCCCACTTATTTGAGTAGAATAGATCAAAAACAGGTCTAAATGGGCAGAGACAGAGGCTGGAAAACCTTGACAGAAGCTTCAGAAAAACCCAGAAAATTGCTAGAAAAGTGCAGAAAAAAGTGCAGGTCGCAGGTTCTGACTTGTTTTCAGTCCAGGTCACAATTTTGGGGCAGAAAAGTGCGTTGTCTAGGCCAGGTCGTAGGTTTTGGGCTGAGAAGTGCGACCTGCAGATCCGGGTCTCTCAGCGGCAGATTTCAGAAAAAAATTTCGTCTCAGTTGCGGCTGATGTCTGTCACATGCACAATAGGGCCAGAAACACATGGAAGTTAAAAATTTTGATGTTTGAGGTTTTTTGAGGTGAAAAACACCATAAAAATAGGAAAAACAAAAAATTGAAGAGAAACCCTAGGGTCTGAAATAGCTGGATATGCAGGAGTATATAAAACGACAACGGTCGCAAAAGAAAACCTGTGTGGGGTCGCCAATTGTTAGTATGAATCTTTTGTCGGAAAAATACCACTTTAGCTATGCATAAAAAATAGCCCTAACATCAATTATGGCTGCCAATATCTTCAAATCTGTAATTAGTGGATCCAAATAAAGCTACACAAATCCAGATCTATGCATAAAAAGACATTAAGCAGTAAAAATGAAATGTTGTTCCATGCATCCAATAGGTAAGACAAGAACAATATGTTTGAAAGAATTTTTATATTAAAGGGGCACCTAAGAGGAAAACAAGAAAGGTGTTTCAAATTCTCCTGAATGGGATGGGTTCTTGAAAGTCCTCAGCATTTCAGATCTAAATTTTTTCTCTCTTGTTGGTGTAGAAAACCCAGACACACATATAACTCAAAGGGAGCTCACAAAGAAAATAATGGAGAATGTGACAATGATAATGGCTCAAAGTCAGACCAAGAGTATAGATCCAGAGTGATTTAATATGCAAATGAAAGGTGACAAATGAATGGGAAAACCCTTCTATTTATAACAAAATACTAGGGTACTCTAGAACTTGGGGCATGAATAAAATATTATTAACCAAATTCTAGAACCACCTTTTAGGAATATTTTATTATATTTATTGGAGGGAAAAGGATTTTTGACTTGGGTCAAATCCTTTATTTATAAATAATGATTTATTTATTATTTTAAGGAAATGGTGGAAATATAATTAAATAAATAATGATTTATTTAATTATTTATAAATGATTTAGTCAAATTTAACTAGGAATGTTATTTAAATAAGGATTAAATAACTTATTCCTAGGAAATAATCAAATAAATAAGGATTTATTTAATTGATTTCCTTGTTTTAGGTTAAATATGACTAGGAACAATAATTAAATTGATGTTTAACTAATTATTCCTTGAGGAAATATAAACAAATATGGATTTGTTTATTATTTCCTTTTGGGGTTTCCTGTTTAGACCATAAACAACTTAATAAAGGTGTTTTACTAAGTTATTTCACATAGTGAAAGCAAATTTACTTAGGGTAAAATTGGTCTTACATGGTGTACTTGGGTCCATCTAATGATAATAGGTTAGATGACCAAAAAATGGTGTAACAGTTAGCCCTGTCTATCAAATACCTCTTTATTGTTCAAGTTATGCTTTTAAGTTTTTTTTGTTGAGAATTCAATTTCTCTTTCCAAATCATTAATGTCCATCTCATTCACAAAACTAAAGGATCCTGTGGCCATGTTAGATTTTCCCTTTGATATCCCATATCCATTAATGAGCTTGTTATAAGCCTCTTCTTGACTCCATTTCCCAATGAATCTGATATTTCTTCTTTCTATCTATACTACCTAGACCTTTCATGTTCTGTTGTACCAATTCAACCAAACAAACAAAACAAAACACTTGCACTTAATAACTAGTCTAAAATCAATACTTAAAAGAAAACAAGATAAATCTTTGTGAAACAAGTAAATTTGAGAGATCCCTCTATGAGAACAGGAGGACTAGATCCCGGAACTCTAAATATTGGTTCTAATGTTGCCTTGTCTTTTGGTAAGCCAATCTATCAAAACACAGGACTCCAACATAATGGCGATCATGGTGGGACTATGAGTAAAATCCTTAAAACAAAACACTCATTGTCCAATGCAGTATGAGTAACTCTCTTCAAGCACTACCAAGCATAATGGTGATCATGATAGGACTTATTTGAATCAGTGACAAACTAAGAAACCCTTAGGATTCTCATAGAGCCTTATCAAACCTTGAAGGAATCAGCTAGCTAAGCCATAAGAGTGAACTCTGTTTGTTTTAAACACCTTAGCTAAGTGTTGGATCAGATTTAGGACACTCTCATAACCCATAGAACTATAAAAACTCAAAAAATACAAAATACTTCAGATTGGCTTCATAATAAACATGGTGGTGGAACCATAAAACATTTTACCTTCAAAAAAGCTAAAAATTTTCCACCTGGCAGTCGACTCCATTGGCCCCAGTAGGCCTATTACTCATCTAGGTCTCCAGATCTCCTTAGGACTATCTTAACCAGCCTTGAGGAAGTTTAGAAACCTAGTCCCATACTAGAATAGACATTGTGAGAGGGAAAACTTTCAAAACAATCCCTAAAAAACTTCAACCTTTCTCATTTTTGAAAAACAATCTGGCTTCACATAGGATCAACACTAGATCTCATCCAGGCCCTAATCCTCCTACAATAGTTGACAATCCAGAGATAATTTTGTCGCAGACTTCTAAGTCTGGAAAATCAGCTGCTGATAGGAGCCTCTTAAGAACACAATATGTCCCTGAAAACCTTGCTATCTTAGAGGATTTACACTTTGATTTACATCATACAAAGAACATATTCAGAACCAGGTCTCAAAGTGATTTAAACCAAGCTAATCTTGAAACTGCAGATTTGCAACAGAGCTTTAGTAGAGAAGCCTCACCTTCTACTCCTCCTGATTCCCTGCTTCTTCACCACTTCAATCTCTTCCATAAAAAATCTGCTAAAAACCATTTTGTTGGCCCAAGTGTTTCTTCCACTCCAATCCATACTACCAATGTTCAAAACACCCCATCCCAACCCATTTTCCCTCTTTTAAATCCACCCCTTGTAAATCCACCTTTCTTTCCAGCCATGGCAACATGGTATGCCCCATTAGTGTTACCACAACCTCTGGTTCCCTTACCAAATGACTATCAATCTAAAATTCCCCATTTCACTGCAAATGAACCTACTACTACCCAGCAGCATGTAGAAAAAATGAATGATGCATTTGATTACATGGAGATAGATGATGAGACAATTAAAATGAGAATCTTTACCCAAAGTTTAGGGGGAGAAGTGAAAAAGTGGTTTAAAATCTTAACTCCTAACAACATCAATGATCTCCCTTCTTTGCATCAAGATTTCATAAACAAATGGGAAATTAGAAAAAACCCTCTTCAAATCCTTTCAGACTATACTAATATCAAAAGAAATACTAGGGAAAGTTTCCATGATTACTGCACTAGATTCAATAGTGTGTATAATGCACTTCCTCCAAACATGAAACCTCCATTAGGCTTAGCCTTGGCTAAATTCCCAAAAGGCTTTGACCCTGAAATGGCCTACCAGCTAAGAGAAAGATATCCCTCAACCTTAGAATATATGCAGAGGGGAGCCATGAGTGTGGAGGCAAATATGATTGAGAAAAAAGCTAGGTTGAGAGCAGAAAAAAGAGTTACATACAAGGATGATATAATGCCATCAACCTCAACATCCAATAATAAAATTGATAACTTAGTAAAGGTAATGGAGAGTGTGATCACCCTAGTAATTCTCAGGTTGTGGGATGATGATTTTTGTATTTAAGAAAACCAGGGGTAACCAAGAACCTCTTTTAGAATTCAGGATCTAGCCTTCCTGAGTTCCGGAGAGGGATCTCTCCTAAAGATTTAACTTTGTTTTATAATTAGGTTTTAGGCTAGCTATGAGTGGACAAGGGGACTTGTTTTGAAAGTGTGGTGGTAATAAAAAGTGTTTCAAGGTAAACCAGAGGGATCTACTAGAACATTGGGCTATGGAGTCAACTTTCTAGGCAAGCAGAGATAGGAAATAAGACTTAAAGATGAAAATGTACTAAGGGCAGTGTAGATGACCTTCAAAGGCTTAGAATAGGCTTTGTTGATGGAATGGGTGAAATATTAACAAAAGGGCACTTAAGAATCCTTAAGTTACAGAAAAAGAAGATTGAAGGAGGGGATCAAATAGGGAACTAGAGCATTTAATAATTCTATAGTCTGGTTATCAAGTAGAAAACATAATAATACCAACTAGTAAAAAACAAGGAGATTTTTATCACTAATCCTATCTAAATTCTCCTAGTTGATCATTAAGGATAGAAACACATTAAAATTAATGTATGGAAACTTTTGAAAGAAAAACAATGAAAACAGGAAAATACTAGACTTATCTGGTCAACACAAGAATCCTGAGTTATGATGTCTTTAATCTCAATTCCAGTCTGCTGCTTTGCTAATTGACTCACACCAACTTCAATATATCCAGCAAAATGACTATAGTAGTCTTGATAAAACAATTTCCACCCTGAATAATTTGAAATATGAAGTATTTATACAAATAAATTGCTTAAAAATTATCTCAAAGTTTGAGATAATGTTTCAAGGAAAAATAGGAAATATAACATAAGAAGAGGGACAACAGCAAAACAGTTTGCAAGCTGTTCTCTTTTACAAGAAAATATAGAACTAATTATCCTAATCAAACTGATTTTATGATGTGCTAGGAGTATTGTTTGCATTGGATGCATTATCTCGTGGAAGATGGCTTGTAGATCACTCCTTTTCACTTTTAATCCTGATACTATTTATCTTTGATTTTCACTATTTTATTGATGTACTTTGAAAAATGATCAGCAGTAGAATTTGCATTCATTGATACTCTTTGACTCTAATACACTTTGACCCTGTACTTTCACCTTAAGGTAAAAATATGATTTCCTCAATGGTTTCCCTGCTTTTTTCCTTTAAAATTCACTTCTTTTTGAAGGTTCAATATTTTTTCTTCCAATGTACTTACCTTTTGCTTATGACCTTTTGAAGTGATGAAAACATATTTGTAAGCATATTCTAGATTTTTATTAGCCTTTTGGAGACTCTTAATCTTATTATTCTTTAAGGTCATCTCTTTCATGGCTTTAACCAAGTCTGAGGCACCTGTTTCTATACCTGTTTGTACCTGTGTATATGAGGAATCAGCAGCAGAAACATCTTTAGATGATATTGATACTATAGCTACCAATTTTCCTTGTGGTGCAAGATGTTCTGCAGGAGTTGATGGCCTTTTGGAAATAAGGGGTATTTGAAGGATTTTTTTGGTAAAATTGGACTTTGAGCAGGGTTCTGGATGATAACAAAGGATTTTTAACGCACAAAGGATGGCTTTGATCAATTTAAGCAGTGAAAATGATCAGGGAGTGGCTAAAACTTGCTAAAATGGAAAGGAGGGATTCAGGGGAAAATTTGATAGGGTTTCCCCTATATTTTAGATGTTTTTGGATTTTCTGTATGAATAATTTAGCTAATTAAAGGAAGTGGCTGATAAATGATGATTTTTTCTTTGAAATTGAAGGATTTTCAATTTGAAATAGCGAAAAATACCTGTGAAAGGTATATTTGATGTCGACGGAGATTGCAGTTGAGCTCACAGTCTTCATTTCTGGTGAATTATATTGTCAGAGGTTATGGAGGTTCTTAGGAATGATTTTCAGAGAAAATGGTAGTTCAAATGGTTCATTGGTTCATAATTGGCTTCGAAAATGGTGAAAACAGATGAAAATCGATGAAAATATGGCTCTGCGGAGGTTTCTCAGGTTAAATGGCGCAAATAAGTGAAATGTAATGAAAAAATATAAGTTTTAATGCATTAAACATTAAGTCGAATCAAAGTTTAATTGCATTTATTTCATATATGGCGGGAGCGGTTTTTGATTTGGCTTGGGTGGTTTTCGCGCAGTTCTGAAGTGGTAAGTGGTAATTCACTTTTTGAACGTGATTCAATCATATTATGACACGTCGACAAAGGGTGGTTTGGGAAAACAACCCATATCGCGTAATTTTTACAAAACATTGGTCGAGCACTTAAGTTGCGCGATATAGGATATCCACCGTCAGATATGACTTCGGAAAGCGAATGGTCATGATTAAAAGGAGACTTGCGGGGAAAGTATAGTGGGACCAGGGCATCAATTATTGGCCGTAGATCTCGTGGGTGGAAGATCAACGGATCACTTAACGTGATGTGCTATGGTGAGGACAGGGGACAGAGTTATCAGGTTTAACTATGAATCGTCAGATCTAAATGTTAATAACGATCTAACGATTGTCATTAACACGATGCGGGACGAGAAGGGGTTGGGGATTTTGTTAAAATTTATGTATAAAAAAATTTATACATAGAATAAAATGGTCGGGAAGGTTAAAATGGGCTTTACCCATGATTACTATTGCGGTAATGGGATATGTATCGGGGAAAATGGGTTAGGTTATAGTTTTAACCTTGGTTAAAGGCAGTCGGGAAATAAACAAAGGAATGAGTTTTGAAGTTTAGTTTAAAAAAAATTCGATATTTTTGTTTTAAACACATAATAAAACATGTTTAAAGGTTTTTTATATATTTTTATTATATAGTAAATTAAATCAAAGTGATTTAACTACCATAGGGGCGGGATATTCTTATAACGATATATTTAGCCAAAGGGGGTATAAGGAGGGTTTTTTATTTAAACATGTGGGAATAAATAACTTTGGCTAAAGTTATAATAAATGGGTTTTTGGAATATTTAATAAAAGGGAATTATATAATATAAGAAAAGGTTTTTTCTATAGGGAGTTAATATATAAGTTAAAATTAATATGAAAAGGGGGCAAGGTATACTCAAAATGCATAGAAATAACCAAGTAAACTAATGTTTAAAAGGCAAATTTGCATCATACTAACCTTATCACTTTAACTTATGATAAAATGTAAATTTGAGGGTTTAATGTTCTCATGTGATGAAGGAAATTAGTTAAATGGGAATTATAGTACCTTAGGTAAAAAAGAGGTTTTACTTAAGATTATTTAGGGGAATGAATGCATGAAATGGAGTAATGATGTGAATTTGAGGGATTAATATAGACATTTAACATTTTTCACTTATCAGCCATAGAGCCTTGGGTCCAGTCCCAACAGAAGTCAAGAAAATGCCTTGAGCATTTTTTACTGATAGCTTAGAATGTTTAATGACTATGGGAAGGTGAAGTTAGTTATTTGCAGCCTTGGTGAATAATATTTATATCGATGCTTCTTCACCTTCTTCTACCTACCCAATTTTAGCTGCTAACATTTTTTCTTCCATTTCGATAAGGTGCATTTGAGCTAGAAACCTTTACAACATTTATTATTTCTGAAAGCAATAAAACTATCTAATTCTACACTTATTTCATCCAGGAATTCAGATTAAATTGTTGGATTCATTTATTTCTCTACCTAACTACTGAATTGTCATGATTAAACTGTATGACATTTCTTTATTCTCTATCTACAACATTTGAACTTGAAAAGTGACAAGTCAAGATTAATTTGTTCAACTTGGCATTTATTGACACTCTGCCATAGTCAAAAGGTAAAAGTAGTGGCATTTATGCTTGCACACTTTCATGTTTATTGATATTTTTCTTTTTGGGGTCTATTATTTTTTCTAAGTCCTTTTATTGTTCTTTTAGGACTATTTACCCTTTTTTTTCTTTTCTTTTTTACAAAATATGTGAATAAAACTTGCAGAAGGCAAAGTATGTACATATTTACAAGATTATCAACAGTCAAGTCAAAATTATGAATCCTATATTTATATGTCACTAACAGAGAGGATGCTTGAAAAGATAAATCTGAATGAGAGAGTGCCTCCTAGAGAAAACCAAAATAGAAATAGAAACCAAAACCTTAGAAGAGACCCTAATCAAGATAGGAAAAGAGATAATGACCAACAGATTAGGCCTCCCTTTCAAAAAAACTATGTTGATCAAGAAGAAGAAAGGGAATTTGAAAGGTTGGAAGAAGATCATGTAAACTTGATAGGATCTGAAAGCGAGACAGATGTTTTTCTCACTGAAGAAGAACAAGGATTCTTCTCTTCGGAACAAAATGAATACAACTATGAGGATTCTGAAGATTATAGACTGTGGTTTCAGAACGCAATCATAGAGGTACATAAACAGTATGATCTAAGAAGCAAAGGGAACCTAGATAATTCAAAGGATAAAAGCACTAGCACTGTTGTTAGGAAAAATGTAGAAAATCAGCCTAAGAAAACAGTAGAGAAACCCAACATTTTGGCTAAGAAAATAGATTTAAACAAAGAGAAAAACATCCAGCCAAATGTTGAACAAAGCATCCCTAGCACTTTAGCTAGTGGCTCTAACAAAATTGTCCCAAATAGCAGTCCAAACAAAGTTCCGCAAATCAGAATTGATGAAAGGAATTCAATTGAAAAAACAAATGTAAATATGACAAAAACAATTGTTCCTTTCAGCCTTGAGGGAGAGATTGCAAAGATAAAATTTACCATACCTCTAGTTGAACTAGTAACCCGAAGTGTACAAAAACCAAGTTTTGAAAGATTTGAACTTAGGCAGTGACACTGATACATTGAACTTGACAGATGATAAGCCAAAGTTTTTGTTTGGTCCTGAAGTTGAAGGAAAATACCAAGAAGGAGTTGTACCTCCCTTCTATGTCAGTTTGAATATACATGATAGGATATTACACAATGCCATGTTAGACTCTGGAGCTTCACATAATCTTATGCCCAAAGTAGTAATGGAAATCTTAGGCTTAGAAATTACTAAACCATACAAGGATATGTATTCTTTTGATTCAAGCAGAGTCAAATGTTTGGGTTTAATCAAAGATTTATGTGTTAACTTATCTCAAATCCCTGCTAAGAGTCTAGTGATGGACATAGTAGTAGCTGACATTCCCCCAAGGTATGGCATTCTTTTATCAAGATCATGGGGAGCCAAACTTCAGGGGAGTCTTCAAATGGAAATGTCTTATGCCACCATCCCAGTCTTTAACCAAAGCAAAATATTATACAGGGAATCCCACATGAAATACATGGTGAGCAACATAGACAAACCAAACGACTCTCCAATCTATTCCATTCAATCAAGTTTAGATTCCTTTATCTTTTACAATGAAGATCAAATCACTCAAAAAGAAAAAGAAAACAAAGAGGAAATCAGTTTGCCAGAACACTCGCAACTTCCCTCAAATCAAATACAAAACATTAGCAATCAACAGCAACAAGAAAATGAAAATGAGGCAGAAATACTTTGGACAATAAAATTTGATGGGTATTGTAATAAAACAAGTGCAGGGGTAGGTGTATGGATTCAAAATACAAATCAGAGTTATTCATATAAACTAGATTTTCCATGCACCAACAATATTGCTGAATATGAAGCCCTGCTCCTTGGCTTACCATTTGCTTAAACAATTATAAGCCCAGAAAATATCGGTCTTAGGAGACTCTGAACTTATCATAAGACAAATCAAAGGATAATATTCAGATAAAAACCCAAGACTTAGAGAATATCGAAATGTTGCCCTTGATTTATTAAAGACCTTTGAAAAATATGAACTCATTTTCATTCCAAGAGCACAAAATCATCTAACAAATGAACTTGCCTTCACTGCCAGCAATTTCCAAGTACCTCAGATAAATGAACATCTTAACACAAAGGTCAAAAACAGGCCTGTAGTGCCTGACAATGAGGACCAATGGTAAGTGTTTGACACTGACAAACACATAGATGAATTCCTAAAATCAGAATATGATTTTGCCATACCAGCATCAGAAACGAGCAATGAAGAAAACTGTTTGGATAATGAACAAATCCCAGAAACTGAAATGACATATTCTGCTGATATAAATCACTGTGAGAATATTTTTAAAGAAGAATTAATTAACAACGCAAACCAGAAAGACTTGGAAGTTTTACAATGCAAGAATGATACAATTCCAAGATGTCTCACACCTTTAGAACACCTTTTTGACTTTAATGGTGTAGCCAAAGAACCAAGAATGGAGCCTATGGAAACAGATGTAGAAGAACATAACATAGGCAGCCCAACAGAACCCAAGATGATCAAACTATCCAGCACTCTCCCAGCTCACATAAAATTTCAATACATAGAGCTATTCAAAGAATTTAGAGATGTGTTTGCTTGGGGTTACAAAGATCTGAAATCTTATGACACTAGCATCATCCAACACAAGATTCCTCTGAAGGAAAATTAGATGCCTTTCAAACAGAAACTAAGGAGGATAAACCCTATTTTTGTTGGAACACCTAATCCTCTATGGGTAGGTGTGGAATGAGAAAAGTCACAATGGAGTCCAAGTGACCTTGGAATATGAAACCAAGAGTCACACCATTGTACTATAAATGTACATCATGTATAATGGAAAAATAAGAAAGCCTCGCGCTTATCCTTCATTGTGTTGAGTCTCTTGTGTGTGTGTGTTCATCTTCCTCATACACCACGTGTGTCTTCAACATGGTGTTTAACATGGTATCAGAGCGGGCAACTGCTAGCCCTGCTCCAAATTGCGTGAGCCATTTGTGTTTATGGCCTATTCATATTTGCAAAAATTCTTGACATTTTTGCAGCACTCGGAGTTTCTGCAATAGACATTTTGCCGCATTCAGAAAGTGGTTTTGGAGAAGGAGCAACATTCAGAAATTGGCAGCACTGGTTTTGAAGAAAAGCAGCATTGTGCATCTGAAGGTTTTCTCACTGCTCATTTTTCCTGCAATTTCTAACTATTAAATTCTGCATTTTAAAGCGCTGCTAGAAAATATTGTTTAAAGAGGGTTTTTGAAAGAAATATTTCTGAGTTTTTCCATTGAAAAATTTCTGCATTTCTGGGTTTTACTGCTGAAATGTTCTGGAAAATTCCATATTTTTAAAGCCCATTTCTTTGCTGCTAGGCTACTGGAAAAATTTCGAAGTTTTATTGGCAATCTCTGCAAATTATTCTACTGTATATTTCTTGAAAAGAATTCCGCCATAAATTTCCTGCTGTCCTCTGCTATTCTACTCTGCTGTTTTAATTAAAAAAAAAAAAAAATCTCTGCAAATTGCCTGCACCCTGAATTACAAAAATAAAAAATAAATAATTTTTTTTTTTAGAGATCCCTTTGCCTTACGGCTCCCCCGTGCCCCCACCTGCACGCGCTCCCTTACCCGTCTCGGTCCCTACGCCTCACATCCCTCCTTCAACGCTGCACCCGCTACTCTTTTACACTCCCCCAAACCCGTACCCTCTACCACACCCCTATCAAACCCACCCGACCCCTCCTCTCTGCTACGCCACTCAACCTAATGCTACCCAATCCCCATGGCTACGTCCCCCTGCCTCTCTGCAGACTCACTCCCCTCCGCTCAACCTACAGCACGTCCCTACCCGCTCTCAAAAGCACTCCTCCCCACGCCTTACCCTAGCCTCCTCTGCACACTCACCAACCCTACCCATGCTTCCCCTCCGCCCTTTCTACCCCCTCTCACAACTCGACCACGCCCTCCCAAATACACCTCCCTCCCTTGCAATACAACTCTCTCTTTTTAATTATATTCATGTTTTAAATTTTTTAAATTCGACCTTTAAATTAATAGCCCCCATCACCCATTAAAAAAAATTCCCATTCCATTTTAATATTTCCCCTTTTAAATTTTTAAATTCCCTCCCTATTTTAAAATATTCCCATCCCTTAAACAAAACACAAAAAAATAATAAAAAATTAATTAAAAAAAAAAAATTCCCCTCCTTTTAAATTAATACCCCCTTCTTTTTTAATTAAATTACCCCCTTTCCCTTTTTTAATAATCCCTTTATATTAACATTTCCCTTAGTTTTCCCACACCCCTCTTTTTTTTTAAATTCCCTTCCATTTCTATTATAATCTCTTTTCCCATTTTTTAATTAAACTCAAAAAAATTAATTCATTTTTTAATTAATTTTTAATTAATTTAAAAAAAAAAAAAACAACAGAGAGAGAGAGGAAGGACATTGAAGACGAGAAAGAATATGAACAGTAGAAAAAGAGGAAATGGCATATGAAGCAGTTGGATTTTTACATTGAATTGTTTGTGGCATAGAAAGTTGATTTTTTTGAAGAAATTGACATGTGAAGACAAGCAGCTCCTTGAAGAAAAAAATCAGCTACCTTAAAGGCTTCTTGCATAGTGTTTTCAACTGCACATATTTTGCAGAGATATTCTATTATATTGACATTGTATTGCTTCTTCATAGTTGCAATCCGTACTTGAGTTGTTGAAAAATTGTTGATTGTCCTCCATCATTTGAGGAGCACACTTTGTACTTTGAGATTTCCATAGTTGGAAATTTTTTTGAGTCAATTTTATTTCTTGCTGCATCACATTGTAAATGGGTGCATTTTTGGTTGAAGCCGACACCCTTTATTTTTTGAGCCTAAGTTGTTGAAAATGGCTAAAATCAATGAGGCATTAGTGTTGTTGAATAAAATCATTCATTCAAATGTTGATGATGTGATAAAAATAAGCAAGGATGCTCTTTGTAACATTCAAAGTTGTTTGCAAGATGCACAAGAAAAGATTGAGTTTTTGTAGTTGAATTTGGCCTAACGAGATGAATCAAATATGAAAAGAGCCACTATTCAACCTCGTTTCTATACGAAGATTGGAGAAGGACTCGGAAACTCTAATGCATCATGTCATTAAAGGTAATTGATTCTATTCGGCTTCTTTTGTACTGGTATACATTTACATGCAATGTACATATTTTCAGCCTCAAGACTTCCTAAGCCCATCATCAGACCTTGGGAAGAGCTTGTCCACAACAAGCACCGAATTGGTCTTGGATATGAAAAGGATGTGTCCTTTCATATTCCACACTACAAAAAGCGCATCATATTTCAGAGTGCCGGATTCTTGTATGACAGTTCACTTGTAGCTGTTCCAGATCCTATTCCACAACAACATCAGATTAAAAAATGCCAACACTGTGATCGAGTTGGCCATATGAAAGATCACTGTTTTGATATTCATCCATGCAAGCACTGTGGTCGGCACACTCATTCTTCTGCATGTATTCTTTAGAAAACAAGTTTCCCTGGTGGTTAAAATCCAAATATCTACCTGGAGTGACTGCCATGAGCAGTACTGCCACCAAGAAGATGTTTACGACACATGTTAGAACTTGTTCACGGATATTGAACAAACTTGCAGTTGAGTTTTCGCCATCATCTCACCTTGTCCCTGACAGGGGGGAAAATGGTGGTCATGTACAAGCTTCGACGACAGATCAAGCGAGCCCGAGCCACAATCTCTCATTCCATGTTCAGAGTTGTAGCCAGCAACACATCAGCCTGGCTTTTGCGTCCAGCGCAATTCACCATTCCGCATTCGCAGATGTAGCTAGAGACCAACGAAGATAATTGTCTCATGAGCATGCCTTCGGTTGGTGGACAACCTTAAACCATCATCTTTGGTTGGTGGATAACCTAAAACCATCACAGGTAGTAGACCTCCCTTCTTTTAGGTCGAAGGTCTCCCTTTCATATATGAGGAACACTTCCTTTAGCAGAAGCCTTCAGCTTCTTGCCAGCTTTGGTTGAGTTCCAGGAAATGCTTCAAAGCATTCCAAAGTTGTTGGTAATCCTAAAACCATCACAGGTAGTAGACCTCCCTTCTTTTAGGTTGAAGGTCTCCCTTTTTTATGAGGGACAATTCCTCTAGCAGAAGCTTTTAGCTTCATGCCAGTTTTGGAAGAGTTCTGGGAACCACAACAAGTTTTGTGTTCCAGTGTTGGTGGTCATCCTTAAACCACCTCTTTTTCCAATATTTTAGAGAGTTGATTCAGCCCAAGTGCTGCCATGTATACTTTGCAGATTTTTATTACAACTCTTTTCTTGGACTCACACATACCCCTTCAGATTAAGGGGGGATGTTGGAACACCTAATTCTCTATGGGTAGGTGTGGAATGCGAAAAGTCACAATGGAGTCCAAGTGACCTTGGAATATGAAACCAAGAGTCACACCATTGTACTATAAATGTACATCTTTGTATAATGGAAAATAAGAAAGCCTCACGCTTATCTTTCATTGTGTTGAGTCTCTTGTGTGTGTGTGTTCATCTTCCTCATACACCATGTGTGTCTTCAACATGGTGTTTAACAATTTTATTGCCTTTAGGTAAGATAGAAATTGAAAAGATGTATGATGTTGGGATTATGGTACCCCTTAGATATTCATAATGGGTGTCAAACCTAGTTTTTGTTCAGAAGAAGACAGGGGAAATCAGGCTCTGTATTGGCTTCAGAAATCTAAATAGAGCCTCCCTAAAGGAAAAATACCCCTTGCCAAAGATGGACCATATACTTCAAATGGTAGTTGGGTCAAAAAGAATATCACTGTTGGATTGGTTCTCAGGTTACAATTAGGTGTTAGTGCTCCCAAGTCATCAACACAAGACTGCTTTTACTACACCTTGGGGCACCTTTATGTATGTCAAAATGCCATTGGTTTGATGAATGCAGGGGCCACCTTCCAAAGGTCCATGGACATAGCCTTCTCTGAAGATATTGGCTATTTTATAATCATTTACCTTGATAACATAATTGTTTTCTCAAAGACTGATGAAGAACATTTAATTCACTTAAGAAAAGTTTTTGAGAAATGTAGGAGATTTGACTTATCTTTGAATCCCAAAAAGGCACTCTTTGGTCTCCAAGAAGGTAAAATTCTTGGTCATATAATTTCAGAAGAGGGAATCAAAGTAGACCCCAAAATGATTGATGGCATATTGAAAATCAGCCATCCAAGAAGCCACAAAGAATTACAATCTTTCATTGGAAAGATTAATTTTTTGAGGAGGTTTATCCCCAACCTTGCTGAGCTATTAAGAAACATTACAAACATGCTTAGGAAAGAGGTAGGTGTGAAATGGACTACAAAATCTAAACAATCATTTGAACTGGTTAAACAAGCCCTCACTCAAACACCGGTCTTGATTAGTCCAAATTTCACCAAATACTTTTATATCTTTTCTTTTGCATCTGAACATACAATAGCTGCAGTATTACTTCAAAAGAATGACTTGGGGCAAGAAAAACCAATATCCCTTTTTAGTAGGGCCTTAAGAGATGCTCCTCTCAAATATAACATCATGGAGAAGCAAGCCTTAGCATTAGTGAAAGCATTAAAAGACTTTAGAGTCTACATTTTACACTCTCACATAATTGCTTTTGTTCCAAATATTGTTGTTAAATATATTCTACTTCAAGACCGTGATGGTAAAAGGGGAAAATGGATTGCTAATTTTCTTGAATATGACTTAGAAATCAGGCCCACCAAACTAAATAAAGGGCAGGGATTAGCAAAACTCATGGCTGATTCAAAATTCCAAGCACTAGATGTGAATACAGTGGATGTGTTGGAAGAAATAGAAGAATTCACTACTCCTTTCATTAAGGAAACATTTCTGAATTCCCCTTGGTATGCTGACATCATTTATGTGCTTTTATATTTGAATACCCCCTCTTCTTTGTCCAAAACTAAAGCTAGATTTTTGAAACAGAAAGCTTTAAGTTATTGCATTTTAGATGGAATATTGTATTGGAAAAATGTTGTTGGAATTTTTCTTAAAAATTTACTTGAGGATGATGCAGGAAAAATCATGCATGAGCTGCATGAAGGAGAATGTGGAGGACATATTTTTTGAAAGACCACAGCAAATAAAGTCCTCAGATATGGTTATTATTGGCATACCCTTTTCCCAGGCACTCAAAATTTAGTCATGTCTTGCCATAAGTGTCAAATTGTTTATGGCAAAAGAAAACTCCTTCCCTTGCCTTTGCATCCCATTAGTGTTGAGGCACCCTTTCAAAAATGGGGCTTGGACTTCATTGGGGAAATTCACCCATCTTCATCAGCCCAACATAAGTGGATCCTCACTGCCACTGATTATTTTACCAAGTGGATAGAAGCCATACCATCTAGGAATGCTACTGACTCTGTCATTATCAATTTCCTTGAAACAAATATCCTATCCAAATTTGGTTGTCCTAGAAAAATCATAACAGATAATTCTGTTGCCTTCAAGTCTAAAAGAATGGTTGATTTCTGTTACAAATACCACATCACCTTGGGCCACTCTACTGCCTACTATCCCCAAGGAAATGGATTAGCTGAATCCTCCAACAAAAGGATCATCAATAGCATCAAAAAGTTGTTGGAGCAGAATCAGAAATCGTGGCACAATAAGCTAGTTCATGCCTTATGGACTGATAGATTAACTACAAAGAAGTCAATAAATATGCCCCCCTATCAGCTGGTCTATGGCATATATGCAATCTTCCCAACATCATTTGGAGTTCTAGTCATGAAACTCCTCCAAGAAGTGAAAACTGAGGAAAATGATATGCAGAGAAGAATCAACCAAACAATTCATTTACAATAGTCCAAAGAAGAAGTCTATGAAAGAACACAACTAGTCCAAGAAAATATCAAGAAACTGTTTGATAAAAGGACTAAGGAAAATAATTTCCAAGTTGGAAATATAGTTCTTAAATGGGATTCAATAAGGGAAGAAAAAGGAAAACATGGCAAGTTTGAGAACCTGTGGAAAGGACCCTATATTATTCATGCTGAGAGGGGTCACAATGCATTTTCCTTGAAGGAATTGAATGGAGAAGTTTTATATGGAGGTCCTGTCAATGGCATGATGCTCAAGCATTACTTCTGTCAAGATTCATGAGTTTCAAAGCTTTTTTACTTTCCATTGTAAATATCATTGTCTGAACATTACATTAAAAGTTAGAAAAATAAAAAAAAATATACAAAAACAATAGAAAAAAAAGAGGGCAGATAAAAAAGAAAGGTATAGCCCCATACCAAAAAAGAGAGACTAAATATGAAAGTGTGCAAGCTCAAATGCCACTCCTAAAAAACACACTTCTAGTTAGTCATACTGCCTAATCATGACTAATTAGCTTTTCAATTTACTGTTGATAGGTCAATGAATTAGATCAGCCAAACAACATAATATTGGCTTATCAGTAAGGTATATTAGGACAGAAAAACAGAGGTTCAAAAGAGCTCAAATCTTGAACCAGGAAAGAAAGAGGAACCAGCTCAAACAAAATCAAAACCAGAGCTGAAGAAATAATGAAGGATGTTTTAGTTTTTAGATTTTAAACCTTCACAATTTTGTTTTTAATTTTCTACAAATTTTAGTCTATGTGCAGCTTTTTTTTATG
This sequence comes from Pinus albicaulis, assembly GCA_034641835.2. NCBI lineage: Eukaryota > Viridiplantae > Streptophyta > Pinopsida > Pinales > Pinaceae > Pinus > Pinus albicaulis. The sequence continues at coordinate 46,519,092 of CM076578.1, forward strand.
CCATAGACCAACAACAAGTCAGAATGCTTAATCCTAGCTTGACTGGTTTTAAATTTCCTGTCCTAGAATTTAGAGAATAAAGGTCTGTCAGATAGTCTAATCCTGAGAGATAGTAGTTAGATAGAGAATTTATGAACTCAACTGTTTAAACTGAGTTCATGGAGAAACAAGAGTAGAAATAGAATAATTTCTTGTTTTTTCAAAAGAATAAAATGTTGATGAAGAGATTTTTCTAGTCCAAATGTACTCTGAAAGAAGAAAAAATGTTAGGATCATTAGGAATGGGTAGGTAGAGATGTTGTTTCGACAAAATTCCATTGTTTCATATTACTGCAGAGATCATCAAATCGGAGAAAGGTCAGCTAAAGGAAAATAAGGTTGCTGCCCAATTGATAAAGGCACTGGTTTACTGAAAAGCCATAGATTAATAGCTGAGGTTCTGGACACCTAAAGAGCCAGCTATCCTCCCCAAGTGGAGTCACTATTAGCCACCTATAAAATTTTCCATATCAAATGGTGGCTAAATTTGTCTTTTAGACCTTCAAGAGATAGTTCCCTTTGAAAACTTATCATCTTTTGAAGTTTTTATGATGATTATTACCCTTTGAGTTAATCTTCACTGTTGTTTCACTATCAGCCCTAAAATACCTGTTGTTTACTAAGAGAAAGACTTCTTAAAAACTCCATTTTTCCATCATTTCAATTCTCCCTTTTTACCCTTATTTCCTTCATAAAATCCCTCCATCAACCTTCATTTAACCTCTAAATCACCTTAACCTTCTTCTAGACCTTCTATCTCACTCTCATTTGGTTTAAAATTCCCTTCCTTCATTTACCGAAACTCCCATTTTGCCTTAAAAATCACTATTTTTGGGCCTAAAAGCACTCTTCCAAATTATAAAGTTACTAAGCCCCCGAGGGCTTATATCTTTAAACCCTATGTATCATATGACCTAAAGCCCCGCAGTCGGGCACTAAAGGCCTTAAACCCTCTTCCAAACCCCCTTTTTTCTTCTATTTCACACTCCCAACATATAAATTTTTAAACAAATTTAGACCATTGATCTACTCAGATCAACGGCCATCAGCCCCTATCTCTCTGCCCATTCACCTACCCATCCGTTTTATCCTTTCAAAAAAAAATTATTTTTCCTTAGATCATGACCATCCGTCAGAAAAAATATGACGATCGGGACTAAACCCGATAGCCTATTAACCCGTCCACTCCGCGACAGAAATGCTACGTCATCGTAGACCCCACCTGGTGTTCTGCCCATGCATCTTGCCCTCCATCACGCTCAACCCACGTCATTGGATCTGCTGCCCCTCATCCAATGGCTTAAACTCCATATCGCGTAATTTTCACACCCAAGGGTTAACGTTTCAAAATTGCGCAAAATGAGCGGTTTTGAAAAGTCACGCGTTGCCTATTTTTTGAGCAATACCGCCTCCCCCCCATTCGCTGCGCGAAAACCATTCCCAGTTTTCCTCTATACCACTGCCCTCCTCAATGACATTTGCGCTTTTGATCTCGGTCGTTGATCTCTGAGATCGAACAACTCTCATTATATCGCGACCCCAATTCGCCCAGCATTCGTCCATTCTCCCGATAACTCCATCGAAAGATCTCCATCGTTGATTGTCCTAATCGAACGACTTCTGTTCATCCTCGCACCCAAACCTCCACTGACCTGGTTAGCTGCTATTCCAGGGTTTTTTCCAATTTTCTGATGCATTCCTCCATTCACACAACTCCAAACAACCTCTGCATGAACCCTCCTAAGCAGTCAAACCATTTTCGCAGGATTTAAATAACGTTTGTTAGTTTTTTATGTAGGTTTAAATGAAGTTAAATTTAAACCCTCCTGTAGATGATTACACTATTATTGGCCAAGGATGATGATCCTTATGGCCTTTGATACATATTAAAGGGTTTCAAAGTGATAATTAAACGATTTTAGGGAATCGATAAGTCACGATTATCGGTTTTCTGAACAAAAACTCCAACAAACCCTCTGCGCACCTGCAAGCAATAGAACACAGTCAACATCAATTAACGAAAGAGTATCTATGTCAAAGATGAATATCAGAGCATAATAGAGGGATTAAAAATGTTAAACAGAGTTTAAAGGGATCAAGGAATAAGTTCAAAGATCAAAGGCCTAATCCACAAATGAAAGAGATAAGCACAGTCAGCAGTTCAAGGATGGTTAAGGATAAAGTCTCAAGTCTAATTAAGCCTAAACATAGACCAAAAACAAATTAAAAGTGTTTTAAGGTAAAACAAATAAAAATATCAGTAAAAGAGGTCTCCACTGCCACATCACAGGGGCGAATTGAATCCCCAGCTACCAAAATTGCCACCTGTAGCCTCTCTGCCTCCAAGGAATACCCGAATCAAATCTCAGTTAAAAACATTAAGGCCAAGACAGATGAATAGTTATTACAAGAAAAAGAATATGTTTTAGATTGTCAGTAAAGTTATTTTAAAGATAAGAAAGTGCCTTAAAGTAAATATGTTTTCCCACTAGGCCTAAAAAGCAGAAACAGAGTTAAATAAACAGAGTTGGAATTAAATTTATTCCTGCCTTATGCCTTGCATGGTTTTCAAGGCTAGGAGTTTCATTTAACATAGCATTAATGATATTCAAGCCAAAAAACTCTTCCACCTCCTCATTTATTCTATAAATACTTCTGAAGAAAATGAAAGGTTTGTTGGTTGGTCACTAGTTGTAATACTGAAACTCTCTGAAATAATACATAGTCTTTCTAAAATTGAAGAAGAAATTGAAGTCTTGGAAGCTGGATTATGTTTTGACATGCTTGTTCTTGAGAAGGCTCTATCATTGGATCCCTGAGCTTGGCTGTTGGTGATGTATTCTGAACTGTCTGCTATTTTTCCTATTTTCATTATGTTCCACAAATTATTACTACAGTAGGATGAAAATTTTAGGCTAAGAAATGACTCCTGGAAGCACCTTAGACCTGTTTATCCTTCACTGTTTTATATTTTCTTCCGCTAAGGAATTTTAGAGTCTTTAAACATTCTCTTGAATCCCTATGCTTGTTTATTTCTCAAATAGTTCAAATAGTTGGTTCCAGCATGATTTATGGTTTTCCCTGCTTGTCTGCTACCACTTGAAAACTGTTTTTGAAGTCTGCCTTTGAAGTACCATTGTTTATAGTTAGCCAAGGAGGTATGTTTTGATCATGCCCTTTGTCCCTGCTTGAAAAATTGTTTTAAAAGTCTTTATAGTTATGATCATAGATGTGTTAGGTGTTCCCTCTTCTATGACTGCAATTATCAGTGAATCTTTCATGTTTTCTAATTCCTTTGAAATAGAATCTTTGAGGAAATAGGATGTGCTCCCGAATCTTAGATTTCATTTTAAAAGTTGTCCTGAAGCCATTATTTTCTTAAAGTGTGGTTTGTAGAATTCATGGTTAGCCCTGTCTATCAAATACCTCTTTATTGTTCAAGTTATGCTTTTAAGTTCCCTTTGTTGAGAATTCAATTTCTCTTTCCAAATCATTAATGCCCATCTCATTCACAAAACTAAAGGATCATGTGGCCATGTTAGATTCTCCCTTTGATATCCCATATCCATTAATGAGCTTGTTATAAGCCTCTTCTTGACTCCATTGCCTAATGAATCTGATATTTCTTCTTTCTATCTATACTACCTAGACCTTTCATGTTCTGTTGTACCAATTCAACCAAACAAACAAAAAAAAACACCTGCACTTAATAACTAGTCTAAAATCAATACTTAAAAGAAAACAAGATAAATCTTTGTGAAACAAGTAAATTTGAGAGATCCCTCTCTGAGAACAGGAGGACTAGATCCTGGAACTCTAAATATTGGTTCTGATGTTGCCTTGTCTTTTGGTAAGCCAATCTATCAAAACAAAATACTCCAACACATCCTTTTCACAAATAGAGAGAGCCCTCTCTGAGTCCAGGAAGGCTAGGTCCTAGGGCTCCAAAGTTGGTTTGATGTTACCCTGTCACTTGGCTTGCCAATCTACCAAATCACGGGACCCTAACATAATGGTGATCATGGTGGGACTGTGAGTAATAAAAAAACTTAGAATTCCCTAAACATTTCAGCATCCCTTTAGAAAACTATCTTGTCGATTTATCCCACCGCTCACTAACATAATGGCAATCACGGTGGGACATACTGAGTACATGAAAGTCTAGCAAACTCTTGTAGACTCATTATTCCTTCAAAATTAAACTCATACAAACAACCTAATAAATCATTTAGAGTAAACTCTTATTGTTTCATCATCTTAGCAAAGTGACGAATCAGGTTTAGAACACTCTTACAAACTAGGCTGCATAAAAAAGCCCAGAAAACCCCAAAAAATATCCCTAGATTGGCTTTTTCTTAGTTATTGGTGCTGGACCATAAATACATATCTCTAAAAACAACAAACATCCACCTGGCGACTTCACTAGCCTCGAATAGGCCTAATACTCCATAAAAACCAAAAATTTCATAAATCATATTATCCTGTTGACTTGCCTTTCCAAAAAAACAAACTCATGATGCAGCCTCTGAAATCAGTGACAAACTAAGTAAAAATTAGAGATTCAGAAGTATTCATATAAACATAGGAAATCAACAGAAAAACTTGCAAATATAACTATAGCTTTCTCAACAAACTAGCAAACTATTTCCCTGAGTTCTAAGTCATTTTTGCAAGTTTCCACAAAAAAATTTCTAGAAAAGTGTTTTCTTGAAAAATGTTTTTGTCAAGTATTGGTGGTGGACCATAAATCTCAAAGAAAATCCACCTGGAGACTCCACTAGCCTTCATTTTGTTTTCACCTCACTCACATTAGCGAAACCCCTAGAGAGGACAACCATCCAAAAAAACAATCACAACTATCACCCTCTCTAAATTTTGACTTTGAAATCTGCCTTCACAAAGAATTAATACCAGATATCACCTAGACCCAAATCCCCCTATCATAGTTGATGACCCAGAAAATATTTTGTGGCAAAATTCTGAAACTGGTAACTTAGCTACAGATAGGACCATTCATAAAACAAGCTCTGTACCTGAACATCCTACATCCTTGCAAGATTCTCAGTTTGACTTGAGTTCAGCAAAAGCCTTTTTTAGAAGCAAGTCGCAAAGTAAAATCAACCTTGACGATATTGAGCCCTTAGATTTGCAGCAGAGTCCTAGCAGAGAAGCCTCACCCACTACACCTCCTGAATTTCAGCTTCTCCACCACTTTGGCTCTTATCACCCCAAATCTACTCAGAATCAGTCCACAAGTCCAAGTATTTCTGCCACACCCATTCAGACCACCACTGTGCAAATCACGTCATCCCATACTACAAACCCTCATATTGTAAATCTACCATCAGCTCCCATCATGGAAACTTGGTATGCGCCTTTAGTGTTACCTCTGCCTTTGGTACCTTTGCAAAATGATTACCAATCCCGAATCCCACACTTCACCAGAACTGAGGCTACTACTACTCAACAGCATGTAGATAGGATCAGTGATGCTTTTGACTACATGGAATTAGAAGATGAAACCATAAATATGAGAATGTTTGCTGAAATCCTAGGTGGAGATCCCAAGAAATGGTTTAAAATCTTAGCTCCTAATAGTATACATGATCTCCCAGCACTTTACCAAACTTTCATAAATAGGTGGGAAATCAGAAAAAACCCCATCCAAATCCTTTCCGAATATAAAAATCTTAAAAGGAATATGGGGGAAAGTGTTCAGGACTATTGCATTAGATTCAACAGTGTCTATAATGTCCTCTCGCCTCACATGAAACCCCCACTTGGCTCAACATTAGAAAAATTTCCCGAAGGTTTCGATCCAGATATGGCATACCAACTAAGAGAAAGAGACCCCGCAACTTTAGAAGAAATGAAAAAGGTAGCTATTAGTGCCGAAGCCAACCTAGCTGAAAAGAGAGCTAGGATCAGATCAGAAAAGAAAGTCACATACCAAGATGAGGCCATGCCTTCAGTTTCATCCTCAGATCCCAAAATAGACAACTTGGTTAGATCCATGGAAAAAATGTGGGAAAGAATAAATCTGAACGAAAAAGCACCTCTTAAGGAAAACCAACCAAACCCTCAAAACAGAAACCGGAACCAAAACTTTAGAAGAGACCTACCTCAGAACAAACCAAGGGAAAATGACCAACAGATCAAGCCACGTTTCAATGAAAACTATGTTGATGAGTTAGAAAGAAATATGGAACCACTTGATGAAAATCACTTAAACTTGATAGGTTCTGATAGCGAGGGTGAGGTTTTCCTCACAGAAGAAGAACAAGTTTTCTTCTCCTCAATTCAAAATGAAGCAAATTATGAGGACCCCGAAGACTCTGAGGTAGGATTACAAAACACTATAATGGAATTCCACAGGAAATATGATCTTAGGAGTAAGGAAAACCAAGACAAATCTAAGAAAGGTAGCTCAGATACTGCTGTTACCAAAACCCCCGATACCATTCTTAAAAGAACAACAGATAGTAACAAAATCATGGTTAAGTAAACTAACTAAAACAAAGACAAAGCTAGTCAGGAAAGCCTTGATCCAAACTGTCCTAGTACCTCTACTAAGATTCCCGAAACAGCTGTATTGAACAAAACCCCAAATCAAAATCAGAAAATTAAAAATATAGAGAAATTCATGGCTGAAAGAACTGAAGCAAATATATCTAAACTACAAGCACCCTTCAGTTTTGAAGGGGAAATTGCCAAAATTAAGATCACCATGCCTCTCACTGAACTTATTGCCGAAAGCTCATACAAATCTCAAGTTCTAAAGGTCCTAAACATAGGAAATGATGCATATACTTTAAACCTAGCTGATGATACCCCTGAGGTGTTGTTTGGACCAAAAATAGAAGGAAAATATCAAGAGGGAACCACTCTTCCTTTTTACATTATTCTGAATATACATGACCAATTCCTACATAATGCCATGCTAGATTCCGGAGCCTCTCACAATCTCATGCCAAAAGTAGTAATGGAAAGATTAGGCCTAGAAATAACGAAACCTTATAAAGACTTATATTCAGAAGTCAAGTGTCTAGGCCTGATAAAAGATATTTGTGTCAGTTTGGCCCAAGTACCTTCAAAACACCTGGTCATGGACATAGTGGTAGCAGACATCCCTCCGAAGTACAGAATGCTTTTATCCAGACCTTGGGGGCCAAGCCTCAAGGAAATATTCAACTAGATATGTCTTACACCACCATTCTTGTGTTTAATCAAACAAGAATACTGTATCAGGAATCACACATGAAATATATGGTCAGCAGCCAAGAAAGGCCAGATAACATCCCTATGTATTCCATACATTTAGATCTAAATTCCTTCATTTTACACACTGATGAAGACATTGATAAATAGGTATGAGAAATTGAAACAAATCTAGGCACACCGCATCAGCCACCCCAGATTCTCTATGATGATCTGGATACACAAAACTATCATGACCTTGAACAATTATGTCTTGAAGAGTGGGAGTTTGATTTTCTAGAAATAGAGATAAATCAGAAAATAGAACACATTCTACACCCTCAAGCAAGTTGCTCAACCCAAGGACAAACATCAAAAGTACAATAAGAAAATATTTTCAAAACAGAAGCACTGGAAGGCTTACATAGTACAAATATTTTTAGAGATTAGGAACAGGGGAGTCTTATGTTCTTACCATACTTAAATGATTCACCATCCCAAAACCTTACCTCTCCAAGTAAAGCTTTAACTTTTGCAACCAATTTAATGAATCCATGAAAAATGTCTAATGAATTCAATGAAGAGGAATATGATGAAAGCAGTCCCAAGACACCTAAGTTAATTGAACTAGCTAAAATTTTATTATTTCACTAGAGATTAAGAACTGCTAGAGTACGCAAAATTGTTCAAGATACTAGTACATGTCGGGAAAATATTTTAAAACAATGTGACAATGCTATAATTTCAAGAAGTAACCCTTACAAAAAGAAATGCAAAAATCTTGGTCAAACATTAACAATTAAAGACAAAGCAAGTGGACATAGGATATGTGTAGATTTCAGGAACACAGATAAACCTCCCCGGAACAACACTTATATCCTTCCCAAAATAGATCATACCATATAGAAGCTAGGATTTTCTAATCATATGTCTTTGCAAAGTTATGCTTCAGGATATCATCAGTTAATTCCTCTTCAAAGAAAATAGCTTAAAGATTTTTTCAAATACACTGGGAGCAGTTCCAAATTCCAACCTAGAGTTGCAAAACCGCTAGACACTAAAGACATGTTCCTGAAGGCCATGTTTCCAGTTCTAAATTTCTTCATTATGATGTACCTTGATGATGTCATCATATATTTTAAAAATGACAAAGAATATCTGTATTACCTAAAGAATATGTACAACAAAGGCAGGAGCGGAAATCAAAGGTATAGAGAAAAGCAGCAAGCGGACACAGAATTTTTCAAAGACTCTTGCAAGAATCCTTATGTTGTGCTTGAAAGGGAAAATTTTCCAAACTTTTCTTTTCAAGAGCTGACCGGACCAAGAGCATCGGGAGATCCCTTTGAAGACAAAATGCTCAAGTTCCACCATTTTCAAGATTTCTAGTTTTAAAAATTTTCACTCATTGTACATATCACTATTTGAAGAAATAAAGAAAAAACAAAAATTACAAAAACAGTAGAAAATTTGAAAAGAGGGAAGTTTTAGAAAACAGCAGAAAAGTCCCATGTTCAAAAAATAGTCATGCTGAAAGTCTGTAAGTCTAAATGCCACTACTAGTGCTCAAAAGATATCTTGTTCAGTTATCTAGCCTAATCATAGCTGAACATGTTTTAAATTGATTGCTGATAAGTTAGTGAAAGAAGTGATAGTCAAATTATGTAAGATTAACTTGTCAATGAAAGTAGATTAGGAAAATATACTGGTTCCACGCGCTCAAAACAGAACCAAAGAGGAAAACAAGGATGAAAAACAAACTATGTATCCTAGCCATGGATTTTCTAAATCTCATTTCATGCAAAATAATATTTGTGTGCAGCTTGTATTTATGCCATTAATACATGACAAACTAGACTGTCTAATCCTGATTTGGTCATTTTTCAATTTCATGTTTTAGTTTAGCGAATGAGATCCTATCAAACAACCTAATCTTAACAGTCGATCTTGCATAGGTAGAGAAATCAAAGGAGTTCATCAGTTTAATATAAACTCCCAGAAGTTATAAGTGTGGAAGTAGATAGTTTTCCTTTTTTCAAAAAAATCATGTCGAAGGATTACTAGTCCAAGTGCACCTAAAGAAGAAAAAATGTTAGGAAATATAGCTTGGTAGGTAGAGATGACTTTGATACTAATCATGCTGTCAATTTTAAGAAATAGCATCAAGAAAGAGAGAAACTTGCACCAATGGATGAGGCACTGGTCTTCACAAGCCAGAGATCTACAATTCTGGACACCTCCTGAAAAGGAGCTGCCCTCCCCAAATGGAGCCACTATTAGTCATCAGTATTTTTTACATGTTGTTGATGACTAGATTCCTTAGCTAAGTTTTCTAGAAGCTAATCTCAATCTGTCAATTTGTCAACTAGAAAACACCCCAAACAAATTTGTGTCCTCCTAACCCTCCCTGTCAGTCTATAATGAGAACAATATTCATTTTTCAGGTCATATCTCGCTTCAACAAAGTCTCCCTCTCTATAGCTGTCATAACCTCGCTTCTCTGCTATCATTTTACCTTGTTTCTCATGCCATTCACTATCTGAAAGTTCACAAAGTATCTTCTCCTCTATCCTTGATCATCTTGTCATACGAAAATCTGATCATGCCTAAGAAAACACTCAGAATCTGTGACTATTGTCTCTAAGGTAGATAGTGGTGTTTAGGGAGTTTTTCCTTGGCTAAGATATCCTAAGCCAAAAAGCCTGTGTCTAGTACCAGTCAGCCATGAATCTTTCCCTATTTTTCAAAACAAGCCTTGATATATCCATAGGTTGCACACCACTAAGAGGTCACTTTGTCTCATTTAAGAAGAAGTTTGACAAAGATCCAAATCAGGAAAAGATGAGGATGTTCACTGTCTAAAGAAATATGCTTAGATCAGGAAAAATATCCATGAAACACCAAAGGAGCTCTCCAAGGTTCAAAAGCATATGTTTTTACATCTCTGCAGGGGTATAATTGAATGATGATCAGTGTGCAAATGGGAGAAAAGGATCAACTGAACAGGTTTCTCATACTGAAATATTTTGCCTTCCGTAATCAGATGGAGAGTTGTAAAGTAAAATAGCAACAAGTGTACATGGTTTAAATCCAAAGGCTGTCTGAAGAGCAGATATCTTTCCTCAAATCAAATGAACATAAAAGACTAAGTGATGCTGATCAGCAGTGCTCCATAATCTCCTCCAAAAGCAGTGCTACATAATCTTTCCAAAGGGCATCATCATGTAGGGCATAAGAAGACAGTTGCTTCTTATGTTACCTTGGACCTGGGATGTGAACATTAGTCAAAGGCAGTTTCAATATACCTCTGAAAACATAGTCAAGGGAAAAGCTAGTTCAATGATGTCTACATTAGGGGAAATTTGAGGTCTAAAATGGGCCTCCTAAGGAAATTATAAAATAATAGTGGAAATAATAAAATAAGATTTGATTACATCATCAAATTTTAGAGGGAAAAAAGGAAAAACTATTTTTTTAACTCGTATTTTCAACTTATCTCCTTATGGGTTTACTCAAATTTCGAGCAGAAACACTCGTTAGATGCAGTATTTGATTTCTCATCCAAAGAGTACCCATGTTGCATACTTTTGATGGATGATGCTACATTAAAAATGAGAAATACATGAAAAACATGATTGTAAACACACTTTTTCATGTATTTCTCATTTTTCGTCTAGCAGGGTCCATCAAAAGTATGCAACATGGGTACTCCTTGGATGAGGAATTAAAATTTGCATCCAATGAGTACTCCTGCTCGAAATTTGAGTAAATAATTAGAGAGATAAGTTGAAAATACGAGTTGAAAAAGTAGTTTTATTATTTTATTATTTTTTAAATATTTTTACTTTTTTACTCCAAATTTGGTGAATCATCCCCCATGGTTGACATCATCACCTTGAATACTATTAGTTCTTAAAAAATTTATTTTTGTTGTACATTTTTCTTAGGAGGCTCATTTTAGACCTCAAAATTCCCCTAATGGCAGTGAACACTCTCCATATACCAATCACATTGCTTCTGGTCTAGATTTCACGGTGATATTTTACAAAAGGGATATACATCTCAGAGAATGCCTCATAAAGCAAGAGGACATTAGGTTCAAGTGATTTTACCAATGATAAATGTAAAAATTCACTTTGTTTCCTATTGATATTCTTCAAGCAAACATACATAGCACGGTACAGTGATTGAAATAGATGAAGATCATGTGTTTAATGATAACCTCCTTCAATGAAAAGTAGAGGGTTAGAAACACATGATGGAACATCCTTCAATGATAAGTAGAGGGTTAGAAGCACAATCATGGAAACCTCCTTCAAAAAGCAGAGGGTTAGAAAAACATTGTTGTGACCTCCTTCACAAACAAGCAGAGGGTCAGCATGTTTTTAAGAAACTTTAGAGGTTGTTTTGCGCCACCTCCTCCAAAGATGAACAGAGAATGCATAGTAGGGTTTAAAATTGTGTTTGAATTTTTTTTCTTTTGGAAAGCCTAGTTGAAGAATAATGGTGAAACAAATGAGAGTTTATAGGTTAAAGGCCTCTTCCACATCAAAAGCCAAAGAGTGACATGATGGTGCTAAAAGGCCTCTGTTCTCATGTTTATGAAAGCCTCCTTCAAAGGATAAATCAGAGGTTATTATTTTGATTAAAGCAGCCTCATATAAATGACCAAGGAGGCAGACCAAGCTCTGTTTAAAGTGTATTCAAAAGGCAAAACAGAGATGTAGGAGATAAATTCTTGGTGGATACAAGAAATTTGCATTTTCAGGTGTTTTAAATCAGAGGATAAATTCAATTTGCAAGTTTGAAAGGCCACCTTCGAAAGGAAAAAAAGGCACACTGCATGATAAATATAAGCTCTTTATGTTTTAAGTTGATCTATTTGGTAAACAAGCAAAAGGAGAGAACACATGGTTTCAGGACCTCCTTCTCTTCATAAAATAGTGGGTTTTCATTATGGTTTCAAGAGGCTGCAGTAGTAGTTTTCAAAAGGATGACCTCCTTGGAAAACAATCAGTAGGGAAAATACTGAGTTTAAAGGGTCTTGTTGTGATTACACCTTTCAAAAAGGGATAAAGAAATTGGTAAAAGGCAAGCCCTCCAAAAAACAAAAAAAACCATTTTTCTTTACAAACACAAAGTGAAAGTGAAAAATGAAAAAGGAGGGAAAAAAGGGAATTTCAAAGCGTTTTAAAAGGGAGCTATAAAAGCCTTAAAATAATTTCATTTGTCTATTATGCAAAGGAGCGAATAAAAAAGTTTTCAAAACCCCGAGCGAGAAATTTACAGAATTTTCAGGATGCAACGCGCCTGTGGTAGGACGTGACGTGCCTGTAGGCAATCATAGAAGAAATTTATACACGGCACAACGCGCCTGAAGAATTCCTCGATGCGCCTGTGTGTGTGTCGACCGACCGGCCTGCTCGACATTCAGAGGGCGCCCAGGGTCCTAACCGACAACATTCAATGCTACGTGCCTATGCACAGGAATGTAGCGCCGCTCAAACTGCCTCCAACCCACATCAACTCGGATTTTTTGCCAACTAAAACTTCTCCAAAAAGTGCACAACACATTTTGAGAGGTATTTACTATGCTCACTGCCTACGTTTTTGAGTTTGAAGAGGTGTTAAGAATCAATTTGGTTAAAGAAAAAACATAGTCTTATGAAGGCAAAAAACACAATTTCTCTAGAAACCACCATGTTTGCTAAACAAAAACAAGGGACAGTGATTAAAGAAGGTCTGTTTGTCAGTTTAAAAGGGTTCCCTTAAACAATGATTTTCAAAAGAGGAAAAATATCCATTTTGAAGGGTACTCTATTTGTTTAAAAATCACAGAGAAACAGTGATAAGAGAAGAAAAATTGTGTGCTAAAGGGAGAACAGACCTCCTCTCAAAATCAAAAATTTGTCTTGCAGTGCTTAAATAAAACACAATTACTCTTCAAACTGTCATGTTTATCAAGATACAAATAAATAGTGATAAAGGAAGGAATGTTTATTATCAAGGGGTTTCTTGTTGAGAGCAGCTAAAGACAAACACAATCTTCAAAGGGAAAAACGTTTTAGCGTCAAAAGGAAAGGGAATTTGTTTCCACTTAACAAAAACTTGTTTACCAACTAAAAACAAAACTTAGTCTCACAAAGAGGAAAACACGGTTTTGATTGAGGACCCATTTCAGTGATCATTTGAACATTTGTTTTGGTAAGTTAGTAAAGGGTATCAAAAGCAAAATGCCTCCAAAGAAAGTTAGCAAGGGTGGATTTCACAAAAGATTTGAGCCTGTTACAACTCAAGAAGTAAATGATTCCCCTTAAATTCTTTTTAACTTCTAGGAGGTGGGTTACCTTGATTTTTTCCAAAAGGTCCAGGAGGTCACCAATAACCCTCCCTTAACACAAATGTTCACCCTGAGGTTGCAAGGAAAGCATGTCCACTTAGCAGGTTTGGATTTTAAACTCACTCCTAGGGCTGTCTCCAAAGCAACTAAGATCCCCTATATAGGAGAAAAGTGGTTCAAACAAGCATACCTAGATCTGAATCACTATAAACCTTTCTTAAAACAATACCATCAGGATGCTTGCCAAGCTATATTCCCTTTTTATCACTTATTGAGCAGCTATGCCCCCCCCCCCCATGAGAGTTATCATGAAGTATTTCACATGTGAAGGGAGGTTTTCCCGAACTTATTCCTATCACATCAGGCTTCTCATGCATTTCAAAAGAACTCAGTTGCTGAACCTACCTTTCTTCCTCTGCAAAAGCATAGACAAGATGCCCTCCCTTGTTCAAAAGAGACCTCCTGCTCAGCAAAAATCCAGTCTTTTCCATCATTCCCTCATAAAAATCATCATCCTTCACCAGCTTGAAAAGAAAGGAGTGTCTTGAGAGACTTTCATTTCTCATCTATATTTTGCCATTGCCTCTTCATCTCATGCACCTTCCTCACCATCTAATCACCATGTCTCTCCCTCTTCTAGTCAATCTACTCTTCAAAGGAAAAAATCCCCTATGATTGAGATTGAAGAAGAGAAGAAGCAAACTAGTGATGAGGAAGGGCAAAGTGACAAATAGCAAGCTAGTGGTGATAAAGAGAAAAGTGAAGAGGTTCAGAGTAGTGATGAAAGACAAAGTGACCATCAACAACACAGTGATCAGGAGGACAGTCCTCAAGGGAAAAATGAATATCCTAAGCAAGGTATTGATGAGGAATAGAAAAACAACCCTCAAACAGATAGTGAGGGAGGTGACAGCATGCAAAGTGACCATGGTAGCAACCCTCAGCGAATTCAAGACAGAGATGAGGGTAAACAAGGCAGTCTACAGGAAGATAGTAAAGATGGTCAAGCAGCAGAAATAGATGATGAAGCTGTCAGCCCTAAACAAACTCAAAACAGTGAAGAAAACAGTGACAAAGGTGAAGCTGGAGTAGATGATGATGGAGGCAGCAGGGTAAAGGACCAAGTTGAGAAAGTGCAAGTAATGAAACCTCCTCTCTATTTTCCTCAACATAGCCAAGAGCATGTGCTAGCTGCCTCTCCTAGGCAAGGGGCCATGACTCTTCCTCCAAAAGTGGTGAAGCCTAGAAACACTAGATCTGCAAAGAAGAAGATCACTCCAGCAGTAACTAGCAATGTCACAAGAGCACTAAGAAGTAGAGAAAAATGCCTAAGAAGAGTATTGTTGAATTCCCAAAGAGGAAGAGGACCAAGAATTCTATCCAAGGCAAGGGTAAATAAAAAGAAGAACAACAAGAGAGTAGTCATGAAAAGGAAAGGGAGTTTGACATCATACAGATAGACAGTGATGCTGGAGATAATGAAGCTAGAATTCTTGAGGCTCTTTTGCAAAATAGAGAAGCCCAAATTCATGACTTAGAAGCTGATCTAGAAAGGTCAAAGGACCTCATACATGTTCTACAAATGAAAAACAAACAAATGAGTGGTCAAATGGCAGTTTATGAGGCCCAGGCTTTCAAATACCAAAGGGAAGCCTACAAAGCACAAATCAAGCTTGAAGAGTATATGGGAAAATTTGATGATACTGAAGAAGAAAATCAGCCAATGAGAAAGAGGCCTAGGACTATGGGTCTTAGGAAAGCTTTGGAGAAAAAGAAGGAAGAAGAAACAACCCTTGTTCGATCTTATCCTCTCACACAATTGCTCGCCCAAGAAATAGAAAATGATAAAGAATCATGGCTTGAAATTTCCAACAATAATTTGGAGGATAAATTAGAGAAAGAAAATAGAGACTTGGATCTGCAAAGTAAGATGACCGGGCACTACAAGAAGTTGAACCAATTTGCCCGAAGAAAGCTCAAACTTGCTCAAGAAAGGCTCAAAACTGCGCGAAAGAGGCGCCCGGTAGAAAAAATGGAGAAAGGCATATCTAGGCTTTAAATATTGGCCTTAGATTCCTTACATGCTTCTAAGAACCCATAAGGGGCTTGCTCGCCAAAATTGAGCAAATTTTGACATGATTTTGTTTTTTGTGTTTTTTGTCTCTAATTGCACATTTTTCAAGGCACTGCCATGGGTGCTAGAAGCATCCTAAGATCACAAATTCATTTTTTTGGATGGATTAAATTTAGGGGTAGCTACTCACAAAGTTTCAGATCCAAAGGAGGTGTTTTGGTCCCCCAAAGAGGCAAAAATCAGTCAAAATTCACCTTTCTGCCTCACATATCTGCAGATGAGACCCCCTTGGATTTTTTCACTAATTCCACCTTTTGACATAATTCTAGGGATCAGTTTGGGAAACATCTAGTAGTTCCAAAAACTAGACATCCAGGGCTTTCCAACGAGCTATCATAGACCTTGTTTCAACATCAGGAGGTCCCTCAAAAGTTGTCTGCAAAACAAGCTTCTTTCTGCTGCTACGCTCTTGTAGCATTTTGGCTAAAAAGGCAGTTTTCTGAATATGCTCCTCCAAATGTGCGTTTAGATATTTTTATCATCAGGTCAGTGATTAAAAGTCATTTTTCTTTCTATTATTAGCTTAAATAGATATTTTTGAAGATATTTTGTGCCTTGGGCTTTGCAAAGCCTTAAGGACAAAATCAGATATTTGTAATAGGCCAATGACCTTCTAGATGCTCTTGGATAGTTTCTTTCTCTTTGGCCTATATATTCCAAGAGATTTCATTGTAACAAGAGGCTGAACTTGATGTTATAGAGAAATACATGGTATTACAAGCTTTGAATAAATACTTTGTCTCATGAAGTGGATGATTTCTTGTTTGTCTTGAATGGTGGAAGAGGACTATTTGTAGGATTCCATGGCTTGGTGAATGGTATAGTGTTCCTTATCTATGATGTTTCCTTATTTTATCATATATATTTTCATGCTTCTTTCTTGCTGTAGGTCAGTAAAGAATATATTTGAGACATGCCCATGGAGGCACCTCAAGTTTCCTGATTCATTACAGCTTTTATGTTTTTCTTCTTTCTTGGTTATGTCAAAGAATTCTTAACTTCTCTTTGATACCCTAAGAACTTGTTATCAATTTCATTAACGGCTATTATGTATGCTATCTAGTATGATTCACGGTATGCCCTGCTTACTCATAGCTAACCAAAACCCCATCAACGAAACCTTTCTCTGAATATTTGATTGTCCTAGTTAAACCAAAGAGGTCTTGTTTCAATCTTTCCCTTTGCCCATGCTTTGCAATCTTAGTTCAAAGTTCCTGATAGCTCAAAATATGATGTTTAGGAGTTCCCTCTTCATAGATTGAGTTTTTTTTTTTACTTATTTGTTTTCCCAAAAGTCTGAAGGTGATTTTCCCAAAGTTAGAGGGTCTTATACTTCTATGTATCGCCTGAATGTTTATTTTATGCATCTATTAGTTTGAGTTTCATTTATAGTGATTAATGGTTAGCCCTACCACATGGATGTTTGCTGTAAAACTATTTATGCTTAAAACCTCTTTGTCTCTCACAAAATTAGTGTCCATCTCATTTCACTTCACCTAAAAGAATCCATTTACCTCGACCAAATCGGCACTGCAATATACCTTGTCCACCCTTTGAGGAAGTCTCGACCTTATCAACCCCATAGCCCAGTTGATCTGGAAAACTTTTGATCGTGTTCTCCTTTGATCAGTTCTCCCTCAAAAAACCTAAAACAAACCAAAACATACTTAACAACTAGCCTAAAATCAAATACATAGAAAGAAAACAAGTTTACATCCTTTGCACAAATAGAGAGAGCCCTCTCTGAGTCTAGGAAGGCTAGGTCCTAGGGCTCCAAAGTTGGTTTGATGTTACCCTGTCACTTGGCTTGCCAATCTGCCAAATCATGGGACCCTAACACTATCCAAAACTACATAAAGATAATCATGTTGTTTTCTTGACATAGGTATACCTCCAACAAATTCCATGAAGACACTCGCCCTTGGCCTTGATGGTACCCGTAGTGGCATGTACAACCCAAAATTCCTATTGTTGGGCTTGCTTGTTGCACACATAGAATAACCTATTATAAAACGTGACATATTATCTATCATGTGAGGCCAATAACAATACCTCTGTAGATGCACAACTATTTTGCTTACCCCAAAGTGTCCAAAAATAAGAGACGGATGAGCCTCTCTCATGGCACTTAGCCTCTCTCCTTGTAGTATACATAGCTTACCCAAATGAAACAGAAATTTTTTATGCATGTGATAATAATTTTCCTCAACTTGATTCCCTTTTCTCAAACTAGCATACACATCTTGAAAATCAGCATCATGTGCATATTTCTCTATGTAACTCTCATGTACAATAGAATCATTTTTAAGTAAAGTAGAAGCACTTATCATTTTCCTTGAAAGAATATCAACAAATTTATTGAAAATACCTTTCTTTTACCTTATAACCAAGTGAAAATGTTGAAGAAATCCCATCCACCTGAAATGTCGTGATTGCTGCAATTTTGTTTGCGACTGCAAGTACTGTAATGGTTGGTGATCGGTATATATAATTACTCTTTAGCCATCAAGTAGTGTTTCCACTTCTTGGCACTTTGTACCAATGCATATAGCTCTTTTTCATATGTAGGATAATTAGTTACAGCACAATTGAATGTTTCATAATGAAAAGTGATAGGCTTACCATGCTGCAAAAGTACTATGCCCATGGCATAATCACTAGCATCATTTTGTATCTCAAATGGTTGTCTCAAATTAGGTAATGCAAGGACCAGAGCTGAACTGATATTTTCTTTTAAAGCTTCAAAAGATTTTTGTTGTTTGCCTCTCCATTGGAATCCCTTCTTCACACTTTTCACTGCATGCATAGGAGCTTCTATTGCAGAAAAGTTAGCAATAAACTTTCTCCAATACTGAGCTGCGCCTAAGAAACTTCTTACCTCGGTTATTGTTTTTGGAGTGGGAAATTTCATAATGGCTTCTACTTTAGAAGGACCAATTCTCAACTCGACTCCTCCTACAATGTGTCCCAAATAAACCAGAGAAGTCTTTCTGAACTCACACTGACATATTAAGAAATAATTTCTCTTTCTTCAAAAAATCAAGCACCCTTTTCACATGCAAGATATGTTCTTCTCTTGTTTTGCTGAAAATTAGTATATCATCTAAATACACAATCACAAAGACATCAAGAAATGAACGTAAAACATTATCCATAACATGCATGAAAGTTGTCGGTGCATTACACAAACCAAATGGCATAACCAACCACTCAAAGAGTCCTTGTTTGGTTTTGAATGCAGTCTTCCATATATCACTTTCTGCAATTCTTACTTGACAATATCCACTTCGTAAATCTAACTTAGTGAAAAAATTTGCTTCTTTCAGCTGATCAAAAAAATCATCTATCCTTGGGAGTGGGCATTGATTCTTTACCATTATCTTGTTCAAAGATCTGAATTCTACACACATGCACCAAGTCCCATCTTTCTTCAGAATCAAGACTATGGGTGAACTGCATGACAAAGTGCTTGGCCTTATGAGTCCCTTGTCCAACATGTCCTTGATTTTCCTCTTAATTTCATAATTCTCCATTATTGACATGTGATACAGGCTGATGTTTGGAAGAGGACAATCTTCTTGCAACTGAATCTCATGTTGAATCTCCCTTTTTGGAGGCAATCCTGTTGGCTCCTGAAACATCTCATGATGTGCATCAACTACATCTTATAAATCTGATTTCAACTTAGGATCACAATCCTCAAATGATTCATGATTAACATCAGCTTTAAGCTTAATCATTAGAAGAAAAAAATTCTTAATTCAATTCACCAGCCTCTTTACCTGTGCAGCATTTACCATTGCAATATTTGTCTTCTTGCAATGTTTTCTAACAATGTACTCCTTTCCATATTTGAATAAATGGTATTTTTTCTCATGGCGATGGAAGATCACTTTCCTATCATAAAAGTAAGGATTTCCCAACACAATACCTGTAATATCAAGCGAAACCACATCTAATTCAATTATGTTAACAAAATGTGCAGTTATTGCAAACCGCAATGTGCACTTCTTTGAAACCTGTAAATTTTCATCCTTACAAATCCACCCAAGTGGATATGGTGTTGGATGTGGAATGGTCTCAAGGTTAAGTTTCTTGACCAAGTCTTCATAGATTAAGTTTTCTTGTGACCCACTGTCAAACAGGGTGTCAATCTTGGTATGTTTGGATATGACCCTCACATGAAACACTTCAATTATCTCTTCTTCATTTGGAGCTTGTATGTGACAGTTTGATTTACTAGTACTAGGTTTTGTTTCAATTTATTTCCCCTTCTTGTTCTTCAATCCCATGGATGTAATTTTAGATTTATCACCTGAATCCTCTCCTAAATCATTTTGAGTTGTAGCTGCAGTTTTCTGTTTCCCTTTGTTGTTCTGATGTTTGGGCCTCTTTTCAGGATGTAATTCCCAACAATTTTTCTCTTCATGGCCTTCTCTTGAAGAATGTTTACAGACCACTTTTTCTCCCTCTTTCTTGATAGATGTATTCTTTTTTCCCTTACGTTTTGAGGTCTTCTCTTTGTTTTTGCCCTTAAAATGTTTCTTCCTACCCTCATCGGTAATGTTTTTCCCTCTAGCTTCTAGATGTGTGGCCTGAATACAAAATTCATCTAGAATTGTAGGGTTAAACATTAGAATAGTATGTCTTAGGTAGCTA
This sequence comes from Pinus albicaulis, assembly GCA_034641835.2. Classification (NCBI taxonomy): domain Eukaryota; kingdom Viridiplantae; phylum Streptophyta; class Pinopsida; order Pinales; family Pinaceae; genus Pinus; species Pinus albicaulis. The sequence goes on from CM076578.1 coordinate 46,539,461, forward strand.
TGTAAGCCTCCTAAGTACTTGAGAAACGTATCTTTTCTCTGCAAATCTACCCCTAATAAGAGAGCTCTTCTCCTAAATTCTTGGGTGTATTATTGCACATTATGTCCTTTCAATTGTCTAAAATTTTTCCAGTTCATTATGGCTTTTCGCATATGAGCTAATGGATAAAAAATGTTGTTTTATTGTAGTAATGAAATCATTCCATGATAGGATAATCTTACCATGCTTCTTGATCTCCTCTTTTTTCTTGGCTTCCCATCAAACAAGTTCTGCACCTTCCATTCTCAATGAAGCTAGTTTCATTTTGGTATCATCATCATGAAGGTTCTGAATTCTCAAATAGACCTCCAATTTCCTAATCCAATTATCAAGATTTTCTGCATTGACTTCACCATTAAAAATTGGCATTCAAACTTAACATCAAGTTTTAGAAAAGGACTTTTACCAGTGTTATTTGACTTGTGTGGCTCATGTACTAAAGATGAAGTAGAGGATGATGATGATGAGGGTGAGGATGGTGACTTTCCACTGTGTCCATTTCCTCCATTGCCCTTATTTGATTTATCTTCATCACTTTGAACTCCTGATGATCCTTGTCATTCCTTGTGAAGTTTGGATCCTTCTCCTTCTATTCCCTCATTCTTTTCTTGACGAAGGACTCTCACCATCTCAGTCATATCAAGGAATTATTTCCTGAACACCCTTTATTCTTCTTTGGGATCCACATCTTCATGGATTTATTCTTCCTTTGGAGGCATGCTTAATGCTGATTCTGCTTCTTTTGGAGGTGAACTAGGTGGTGGAGAATGGGGCAACATTTTTCTCCTTTGTTGTGGATCACTTTGAGACCCTCTTGCTTCCACAAATTTGCCTTCTCCTCTCTTAAGCTTGACCCTAGTAAGCATGTGAACACTTGCAAATAGTTAAAAAAATATTTGCATACAACAACACCAGAGAATAAACTCTAGCTTTAATACCAACCTGATCTGAAATGACTGTATTAGTTTTTTGCACTAAGTATATTTTCAGTTAAAAAACATGTACAATTTGTCTCCATTTGTTTGCTTAAGGAATGAGTAATTTAACCATGAAGCATAGATGAATTTGTGAGTTTTAAGCATGTAAATAAGCCTAAATAACACTGAACAACAGTTTATAATAGAGAAATAGCATTACACATAATTTTTACATAGCAGGCATGATGAATAATTTCACCCCTCCTGGGCTACATCTATTGGTCCAGCTCCCAATGGCATGTCCCTCTTTGTCATTATGCTCAAAATTGCAAATACATGTGTTTACAAGCCTCCAAAGGTTGTTTTACCTGCACTAGTGGCTCAAGAATGCTCAAATTAGTCTAGGTAGATGCTTGTTTCACCCAAATTGGTTGAAAATTGACCTCCCTAGCCATTTTCCCAATGACAGCTACAATTGCTCCACTAAATGTGGAGAATTGCAGTTATCCGCAGCTAATTTTGGCCAAAACTTCGAATTTTTAGAGCAGTGCTTAATGTTCTGCAATTATAACCATAACATAAAAGCTAATCGTTAATGGGAGGGGGTGGCCACATGCTAACCCCCGCAATCCCCGCTGTTTCGCAAACCACCGAGTGGAACTCTACTTGGAACTAGAGTTGCTCATTTAAACTCAGATTTCAAACCGGAGTCACCACAACCGTGCGGAAAAAGTTGAGTGATGGCTTTCATGTGACAAACATAAGTTTTAAATGTCATGGGTTTTCCAAATGGTCAGAGTTAATACATAACTACCATAGCATATATTAATGTGAACAGGTTGCAGTTAAAGGTTGTAGTTATGTCGGAATGTTAAACGTCAGTTACAATAGATGTCGCAGTGTAACATATGACCAATAACAATGGGGTCGTTGGTGTGTTGGGACTGCCGGCGCCCCCACCCATATGCACACATTTAAAACTTAAATAGCGCTGGCGCCCTTTAGGGGTAAGGAACAACTGATAGAGGAGTTGGTCGAAGTTGCGGGCGCACCTGGAGGTCATGGGGTCGAACCCCCCAAACTCCAATATAATTTTACACTATTGTATAGGGGTTGGCCACGTGTCACCCATCCAAAAAGCCACAAAAACACTCATACAACCATATCAACGTCCAAAAATATACCACGTGGTGAAACCTTACTGGTCTAGAGAAAATAGAATATTTCGTTTTTGTTGATTGTACCTGCATGCTGACTAGGAATCCCAGTCATTCCTGTCACAAAATTGTAGATGTTTAGGAAATAAATCAGAAAACGATATCTCCCTCAAAAACATCAGTTTTTCAAACCGTTCATGGCATCAGAATCAGAACGACGAGATCTACCCGGTCGCTCAAGTTCAGTATAGTTTTGAGCACTTCCAATTTTGAGCAAAATTCATGATCTCCTTATCACACCTCCCCATTAGGAAGCTTTTGGAACCCAAAAGACTTATATTACCTGTTCAGTAGATGAGGGTACAACTCCCTCACCTTTACAACTTCCATCCACTTTTCCTTGCTTGGCTTACTGCCTTTGAGCCCAACTCAAAGGTAGTTGACACTTCCCCTCTTAGATGCTCTTTTCCTCCTATCAAGGATGGTATCCTCCTTGAGCTCATCTAGAAATTCTGGTAATAAATATTCTATAGATGGCAGTTGAACATCACTCCCTTAATCATCGATCAAAGGGGGCTCATACAAACGTAAATTTTCAACATTGACAACTGAATACATTTGCATATATGAAGGCAAGTCAAGTTGAAATTCATTTTTACCAACTTGCTTAATGATCTTAAATGTACCATAGAAAATGGGCTTCATCTTTTTACCTTCTCCTTGCATCCTTTCTTCACTTATGTGCAACCATACCTCATCTCCTTCTTGAAACTTGTGATCAAATCTATGTTTGTCAAACCTCTCCTTGTATTTTCTTTGAATATTCTCAAGTTGTTCTTGAACTTGTTGATGAATAATCTGAATTTTCTCAATGAAATTTCGAGCCTTTTCAATATCACTATACCCATCAATTGCAACATCCTTCTCAAAGATGAATTCTAATGGCGATTTCAGAAAATATCCAAAGTAGGCTTCAAAAGGTGAAGTATTTGTAGAAGAGTGCTTGGCCCGGTTGTAAGTTTGTTGAATGTAATACAATTGTTCATCCCACAACTTGGGATATTTGCTACAATATCCTCTCAATAGATGCACAACAGTTCTGTTCACCACCTTGGTTTGGCCATCAATTTGCAGATGAAAAATAATACTCTTTTTCAACTTTGTGTCCATCATCTTCCAAAGATTGGACCAAAAATTCCCAACGAACTTGGAATCCCTATTACTAACAATAGAAGTTGGAAATCCATAATGAACCCATACATGTTGAAAATAAATTTTAACAGTTTGTTCAACAACTATGGTTTTCTTACATGGAAAAAATACACACATTTTACTGAATCTATCCACAACTACATAAAGATAATCATGATGTTTTCTTGACATAGGTAGACCTCCAACAAAGTCCATGGAGACACTCTCCCATGGCCTTGATGGTACCGGTAGTGGGGTGTACAATCCAAACTTCCTATTTCTAGGCTTTCTTGTTTCACACATAGAACAACCTCTTATAAAATGTGACACACTATCTATCATGGGAGGCCAATTGCAATACCTTTGTAGATGTGCCACTATTTTTCTTACCCCAAAGTGTCCAGTAATAAGAGACAAATGAGCCTCTCTCATGACACTTAGTCTCTCTCCTTGTGGTATACACATCTTGCCCAAATGAAACAACAAATTTTTATGCATGTGATAATCATTTTCCTCAACTTGATTCCCTTCACTCAAACTAGCATACACTTCTTCAAAATCAACATCATATGCATATTGTTCTATGTAACTCTCATGTACAATAGAATCATTTGTAAGTAAAGTAGAAGAACTTATAATTGGCCTTGAAAACATATCAAAAAATTTATTGAAAATACCTTCCTTTAACCAAGTGAAACTGTTGAAGAAATCCCATCCACCTAAAATGTCATGATTGCTAAATTTTGTTTACGACTGCAAGTACTGTAATGGTTTGTGATTGTTAGGTATTATCGTCTCTTTACCCATCAAGTAATGTTTCCACTTCTTGATGCTTTTTACCAATGCATAAAACTCTTTGTCATATGTAGGATAATTAGTTACATCACCATTGAATGTTTCAGAATGAAAAGCGATAGGCTTACCATGCTACAAAAGTACTGCGCCCATTGCATAATCACTAGCATCAGTTTGTATCTCGAATGGCTGTCTCAAATTCGGTAATGCAAGGACCGGAGATGAACTAATATTGTATTTTAAAGATTCAAAATCTTGTTGTTTTTTTCCTTCCCATTGGAAGCCTTTCTTCACACTTGTCACTGCATGCATAGGAGTCTCTATTGTAGAAAATTTAGCAATAAAATTTCTCCAATATTGAGTTGCACCTAAGAAAATTATTACCTCGGTTACTAATTTGGGAGTGGGCTAATTCACAATGGCTTCCACTTTATAAGGATAAATTCTCAACTTGCCTCCTCCTACAATGTGTCCCAAATAAACCAGAGAAGTCTTTCCGAACTCACACTTTGACATCTTAAGAAATAATTTCTCTTTCTTCAAAACATCAAGCACCCTTTTCACATGCAAGGCATGTTCTTCTCTTGTTTTGCTGAAAATTAGTATATCATCTAAATACACAATCACAAATTCATCAAGAAATGGACGTAAAACATTATCGATAACAAGCATGAAAGTTTCTGGTGCATTACACAAACCAAACGACATAACCAACCACCCAAAGAGTCCTTGTTTGGTTTTGAATGCAGTCTTCCATATATCACTTTCTGCAATTCTTACTTGATGATATCCACTTCGTAAATCTAACTTAGTGAAAAAATTCTTCTTTCATAGTATCAATTAAGTCATCTATCCTTGGGAGTGGGTATCAATTCTTTACCGTTATCTTGTTCAAAGCTTTGAAGTCTACATACATGCGCCAAGTCCCATATTTCTTCGGAATCAAGACTATGGGTGAACCGCATGGTGAAGTGACTGTTCTTATGAGTCCCTTGTTCAACATGCCCCTGATTTGCCTCTTAATTTCATCATTCTCCATTATCGACATGCGATACATGTCGATGTTTGGAAGAGGACAATATTGCTGCAACTGAATCTCATGTTGAATTTCCCTTTTCGGAGGTAATCCTGTTGACTCCTGAAACATCTCATGATGTGCATCAAATAAATCATATAAATATGATTTCAAATTAGGATCATAACCCTCAAATGATTCATTTTTAACATCAGATTTAGGCTTAATCATTAGAATAAAAAAATTGTAACTTGAATTCACCAGCCCCTTTACCTATCCAGCATTTACCATTGGAATATTTGTCTTCTTGCGATGTGGTCTAACAATATACTCCTTTCCATATTTGAATAAATGGTATATGTTCTCATGGCGATGGAATATCACTTTCCTGTCATACAAGTAAGGACTTCCCAACACAATACCCGTAATATCAAGCGGAACCACATCTAATTCAATTGTGTCAACAAAATGTGTAGTTATTGCAAACCACAATATGCACTTCTTTGAAACCTGTAAATTTTCATCCTTACAAATCCACCCAAGTGGATATGGTTTTGGATGTGGAATGGTCTCAAGATTAAGTTTCTTGACCAAGTCTTCAGAGATTAAGTTTTCATGTGACCCACTATAAAATAGTGTCAATCTTGGTATGTTTGGATATGACCCTCACATGAAACAGTTCAATTCTCTCTTCTTCATTTGGAGCTTGTATGTGACAGTTTGATGTACTAGTACTGGGTTTTATTTCAATTTCTCTCCCGTTCATGTTCTCAATCCCATGGTTGTAATTTTAGATTCAACACCTGAATCCTCTCCTAAATCATGTTGAGTTGTAGCTGCAGTTTTCTGTTTCCCTTTTTTATTCTGATGTTTGGCCTCTTTTCAAGATGTATTTTCCAACAATTTTTCTCTTCATCGCCTTCTCTTGAAAAATTTCACAGACCACTTTTTCTCCCTCTTTTTTGACAGACGAATTCTTTTCAATGTTACCTTTTGAAGTCTTCTCTTTGTTTTCCCACTTAAAAGGTTTCTTACTACCCTCATCGGTAATGTTTTTCCCTCTAACTTCTAGATCTGTGGCCTGAACACAAACTTCATCTAGACTTGTAGGGTTAAACACTAGAATATTATGTCTTAGGTAGCTATGTAAGCCCCCTATTTAATTGAGAAAAGTATCTTGGCTATGCAAATATACCCCTAATAAGAGAGCTCTTCTCCTAAATTCTTGGGTGTATTCTTGTAAATTTTGTCCTTTCAATTGTCTAAAATTTTGCTAGTTTATTATGGATTTATTCATATGAGCTAATGTATAAAACTGTTGTTTTATTGCAGTAATGAAATTAGTCCATTATAGGATAATCTTACCATGCTTCTTGATATCCTCCTTTGTCTTGGATTCCCACCAAACAAGTGTTGCAATTTCCATTCTCGATGAAGCTAGTTGGATTTTGGTATCATCATCATGAAGGTTCTGAATTCTCAAATAGACCTCCAATTTCCTAATCCAATTATCAAGCTTTTCTACATTGACTTCACCATTAAACATTGGCAATTAAAACTTAACATCAAGCTTTAGAAAAGGACTTTTACTAGTGTTATTTGACTTCTGTGGCTAATGTACTGAAGATGAAGTAGAGGATCATGATGATGAGGGTGAGGATGGTGACTTTCCACTTCCTCCATTTCCTCCATTTCCCTTCTTTGATTCATATTCATCCTTTTGACCTCCTGATGATCCTTATCCTTCCTTGTGAAGTTTGGATCCTTCTCCTTCTAGTCTCTCATTCCTTTCTTGATAAAGGACTCTCACTATCTCAGTCATATCAAGGAATTCTTTCCTGAACACCCTTTCTTCTTCTTTGGGATCCACCTCTTCATGGATTTATTCTTCCTCTGGAAGCATGCTTAATGCTGATTCTGCTTATTTTGGAGGTGAACTAGGTGGTGGAGAATGTGGAAATCTTGCCCTCCTTTGTTGTGGCTCACTATGATACCCTCTTTCTTCCACCAATTTGCCTTCTCCTCTCTTAAGATTGAACCTAGTAAGCATGTGAACACTTGCAAATAGTTAAAAAAATATTTGCACACAACAACACCAAAGAATAAACTCTAGCTTTTATACCAACCTGATCTGAAAGGAATGTATTAGTTTTTTGTGCTAAGTGTCTTTTCAGTAATAAAACATGTACAATTTTTCTCTATTTTTTTTCTTAAGGATTGAGTAATTTAACCATGAAACATAGATGAATTTTTAAGTTTTAAGCATGTAAATAAGCCTAAATAAAAATGAAAGATAGTGTATAACAGAGAAATAACATCACACATAAGTTTTACACAGCGGACATGATGAAGCGGTTCACCCCTCTTGGGCTACATCTGCTGGTCTAGCTCCCAATGGCATGTCCCTCTTTGTCATTATGCTCAAAATTGCAAATGCATGTGTTTACAAGCCTCCAAAGGTTGTTTTATCTGCACTAGTGGCCATAGAATGCTCAAATTAGTCATGGTAGACTCTTGTTTCACCCAAATTGGTCGAAAATTGACCTCCCTAGCAATTTTCTAAATGACAACTACAAATGCTCCACTAAATGTGGAGAACTGCAATTATCCGCAGCTAATTTTGGCCAAAACTCCAAATTTTTAGAGCAACACTTAATTTTCCCCCAATTCTAACTGTAACATAAAAGCTGATGGTTAAGGGGAGGGTGTGACCACATGCCAATCCCCGCAATCCCCGCAATTTTTCAAACCGTCGAGTTAACAGTCGGAGTTAATACATAACTGCCGAAGCATATCTTAATGTGAACAGGTTGCAGTTAAAAGTCGCAGTTTTTTCATAACGTTAAACATCAGTTACAATAGATTTTGCAGTGTAACATGTGACCAATACCAATGGGGCCTCCGGTGGGTTGGGACCGCCGGCGATCCCCCTACCCCCCATATGCACACATTGTAAAACTTAAATAGTGTTGGCGCCCTTTAGGGGTAAGGAACAACTGATAAAGTAGTTGGTCGAAGTTGTGGGTGTGCCTGGAGGTCACAGGATCGAACTCCCTAGACTCTAATATAATTTTACACTATTGTCCAGAGGACACGTGGCAGCCTCCAGGCTGGCCATGTGTTACCCATCCAACGAGCCACAAAAAAACCCGTACAAGCATATGAATGTCCCAAAATATGCCACGTGGTGAAACCTTACTGGTCTAGAGAAAATGGAATATTCCTAGAAAATTCCATTTTTGCTGACTTTACATGCATGTTGACTGGGCATCCCAATCATTCTTGTCACAAAATTTTAGTTGTTTGGGAAATCGATCAGAATGTGATATCTCCCTCATATGACATCAGTTTTTTGAACTATTCAAAGTGCCAGAATCAAAACAACGAGATCTACTCGGTCGCTTGGGTTCGGTACAGTTTCAAGCACCTTATTTTGAGCAAAATTCATGATCTCCTGATCAGCATGTAGCATATCCTGCATTAATTGACCTAGATCTACCTTGTTAGGGTTTTTGTTTAGGTTTGTTGTTGTGAAGGGTTTTCTGCTAGTATTATATATCTAAAGACACCCACATCATTTAATTCTCTCTCAGGGCATGGAAACCTGGTTCCAGCACCCCCCCCATACCTCTTCGGGTGAGACTTTGACCTACAAAAGTAGGTCATTGCTGAAAGTGCAAGTAGTAAGAGGGTTTAGTTGGTTAATCTTAACTTTGAACCTGGGTCAGGACCCTTCAAGCCAAAAAATGGTTTCGTTTCTGAGACTGCGATCATTTTCAGAGATATTGGGTGATGTGGCGGCCATCAAAGCATGAGTTAGAAGACTGGTTTGAGAAGAAAATTCAATAATTTTCCCTTAGGGAAAAAAAAGTAAGAAATTTTCTACTGAATATTGGAAACAAAAATATATTTTCACTGAGGTTCACGAGATTTTATTTGTGACCTTTGCGCAAGAACTACATGAGTGGTTATCAAGATTAGTTGAGTACTAAATCTGCTGGAAGGATGATAAGGCCACTCAGTGGACACATAAGTTGATCCAATAGTTAGAGCGGACTGATAACTCCATCACTTGCACTATAGATCATTGGGTTGGCAGCATTTTGGGTGGGTTTGTAACAAAGTTTGCAGTAGATCAATTTGTGTCATATATTGAAGCTCAAAGGAGGTTCTTCAAAGGAATGAGCGGTAAATTCATATGCTCAATGCCTTTGTTGATTAAGATTCTATTGTGTGAAAAGGGTGTGTTGTGCAGTCACACTAAGTGAATGACCCTAGATAATGTAGAAATCACTACAAGCAGTAGAAAGTATTACCAGGTTAATCAGAGAGGAGGCAGATCTGTATACATCCCTCTAAGAAACTCTCCTTACAGTGATATAGAGAGAGGTGAGTCTACGCGTGTCGGAGGTAGCCCTTCTGCTACTCCATAGTCTAACTCACGTAGGGGTAAGACATCTCCTACCCGTCCTCCACCACCACCAGGAGAAGTGATCGTTGCGCATATGAAGCTACCCACCTTCAAGGGTGTGGAAGATGAGGACATGGATGGGTTTTGGTTGTTTCAAATGCAGTATGGACTACACAAAATTTTAACACTGATGTTTTCATGAGAGCACAACTAGCTATTACACTTGAAGGTCATGTGCTCGACTGGTTTATGGGATATATGGCTAAGCATTCTAATACTACCGTTGATGAGGTCAAGGATTCTTTAAAGTTGTAATTCAGAAAACCAAATTCCTACTCACAATGTGTAACTGAATTAAAATATATCAAACAAGAGCCAAATGAATCTATTTGGGAGGTAAATCAGTTGCTGAAGTGCACTATCAGTGAGGGAGGATTCATCTATGATGATAAGCAGTGTAAGGAATGGTTTATTTCCATGATCTTGCCACATCTTCACAGGCCTATGAACCAACAGAAGATTGACTCTCAGGCCGAAGCCCTTGAAGTTGCTATGAAACTAGAATCTACACCTAGAGTTGATGACCAATTTGAAACACTGCAAATCCAAAATAAATTGGAAGAAATTCACTTGGAGATCCAGAACCTATGCAGAGATAGAGGAAAATAAGTTGGTGCAAATGTATGGTGTATACGATGTAAGGGTTCTGGGCACACTAAATATCAGTGTACCTTGTTTCAAGATTACATGTAGGTGAGAGGGCCAAATCCATTACGCCCCATGGATGCTGTAGGACGGAGTTGTACTCCCAAAATATGGTACGTTGAATGTAAGGTAGCTGGATGGCATGACACAAAAATTTACCTCGATTAGGAAGCTATGTGCCAGAACTGAAGCAACAATGGTGTTGATGTTTCTCTTCGGTTGGCCACGATGAGCACCACTGTCACACCTTCGAGCTAATGATGGACAGTGCCAACCTTGATAGGGTGCATGCCGACCATCTTCACCAGCATCTCCCTCTAGGCATGGAGGATATCCAGTAAGAGTTAGGGGAGGAGGGAGAGGTGGATGAGTAGGTCATGGAAGATAAAAATTAATTTGTTGGAACCCTGTGTGACAATCTTGCAGGTATTGCAGACAATTTGATCATGTTATTGAAGATTGTCTTGTTTTAATTGATAGAATATAGTAAAAGCAACAATATACACCTACACATAACATAAAAATGATTAAATTTGAGTTGTGCAATGATGATCCAAGTGTAAACATAATTACACGCAGTGGTTCTGCCACTGGAGGAGATGAGGAAAGGAAGGCTGATGTAGAGCCTTTGATCAAGAAGGCCTCATAAAAGAAGGAAGGACTCAACCTACAGAAGGAAAAGGAAATTTTTGTAGAATCCAGGAAGGATTTTGCAGCTGCAGGTGCGTCCACATCCAAGTCGATCATGGAAGCGAAGATTGATGATGAAGTCAAACCTTTCCTACAAGCCTTCATTAATTTACTGCATAACTAGAAATTAGTAGACAACCTTTAGGCTCTGAAAGATAGCTGCACGAACAAGGAATTTAGTCAAACTAAGACTAAGGTAGTGAACAAGATTTATAAGAAAAAGAAGAGAACTAGTTGGGAGATGCGTGTGACTATGCAAATTGGAGAGTATGAGATGGATCAGGTCATCTTGGACCTCGGGTCTGATGCAAATGTTCCACCTAAGTAGACTTGGAAAAATATGGGCAAACCAAAGCTGGAATGGTCTACTATTCAGTTGTGCATGGCTAATCAGCAGAAGATCATTCCACTCAGAAGACTTCCATAGGTTCTGGTAGACATTGTTGGAGTAAAGTTATGTGAAGATTTTGAGGTAATACAAATTGTGGATGATGCAGACCCCTACCTTGCGCTACTAGGGATGGACTGGGACATCAAAATGGGAGGCATTATCAATTTGAAATGCAAAATTATGATCTTTGAAAATGATGGTACTCGAGTGATAGTACCTCTGGATCCGAAAGAAGGAGAAAGATATACAGAACCAGTGCGCAAAGGAGATGATGTCGATCATATATACAAGCTAACTACACAAAATGAGGATTGGATCAACCCTACGACTGATGGAATGTTGAATTTGGAAAATGATATCTCATGTTTCTCATATTCGGATGGGGAAATGCAGAACTGGAAGAATCGTCTGGATGATGTTTCTGCGTGGTGCTGCCTCAAGATCACTAAAAATTTCTGATGCATCTCCTCAGAGGTAAGATAATTACCCTATTTTGATGGTTTTGATAGTGTTGTACTATTTTTGGAAAATTTGGAAAAGGTTGTCCCGAAAGAGCAGAGGTTCTGGGCACTTTATCTTGTCATTCACGCAACTCTAGCGCATTGGTGAGATACGCACAAAGGGAGCTTTAAGGATTGGGAGGAATGCAGTAGGATGATGAGGTTTCACTTTGAGCAGCCTGCTACCCCACTCACTGATATTTTCTATGGCCGAGGTGATCTGCGCAAACACCTGGCCATGTGGATGGTGGTTTGGAACGAGAAGACCTGGAACGAATGGGTTCATATGTTTTTCCACTCATTGGGACCAATACCTACTACATGGTATTTGGAAACGGAGCTGCGCTAAGGGACTCACCATTGAATTACAATGACTGACATTTTTCTATCAACCATTGCCTTGGTCAGGGGATCGGAGGGATTAGACGAAGCCCTGCAGGGTATAGAAGCACTTGTCTTTGATGATTCCTGACCTTTGATAGAATGTGATGTGCTAGCATTGGAAGCACAGATGCAATATATTTTCAACTGGACGAAATTTTCAGCCGAAGATAACGAAGATGATCCAAGAAATATCAACATCCCTGATTCTGAGGGGGAGCGCGCAGTTGTAGGGCCCTTGCTGGGAATGGTGGATGTAAGTAAGCCCCTAAAATTAAAGGAAGTCAACATTGGAACAGAATAACAACCCAAGTTGGACAAAATAGGTGATTATAGGGATAATGACATAGACCATTCTGCTTTGAAATATTTGGTAAATAAGCTTGTGTTGGGGGGGAATATTTGTAGATGGCTATTGCTATTTAAAGAATATGATTTTGAAATCATTGTGAAGCATGGTAGATTGAACATTGGACCTGATCATTTTTCATGCATTGAGAATGGGGAGGAATGAACCAGTCTCAAGGAGGGACTACCTGATGCACACCTCTTTGCTATTAAGGTGGTTGACAAACACTTTGTTGATATTATTCACTTTCTGACCACTGGAAGTGCGCCTGTTGAATATTTAGTGCAACAAAATAAGGAGTTGGTTTTGTGCTAAGCTTATTTTACATTGATTGCTGGTCAATTGTACAAGTTGGGAGTAGATGAAGCGCTAAGAAGGTATGTGTTGGAACATGAAAGGCAAGACATTTTAGCCGAGGCTCATGGAAGAGTGGCAGGAGGCCACTATTTAGGGAAGGCCACTGCACAGAAGGTGTTGTGTGCTGGGTTATGGTAGCCCACCCTGCACAACCATGCACATGCATACTATCGAGCTTGTGATGCATGCCAAAGAATAGGTAAGCCATCGTGTAGAGATGAAATTCCCCCTACAGTGACAGATGGCCCTGCAGGCTTTTGATAAATGGGCCATAGATTTTGTGGGACCTATCAATCCTCTAGCGAAGAAAACTAATGTGCGCTACATTATCACTGCCACAGATTATGTAACCAAATGGACATAAGATAATCCAGTAAAGGATTGTACCGCAGATAATGCTGCACACTTCATTTTTTAAAATATCCTGACTCAATTTGGGTACCCGAAGATATTGATAACTGATAGGGGTACGCACTTTGTTAATGAAAATATTAGTGTCAGAAAATGCATTCTGTCATCAGTGATCAAAATCACTCTTTTTATTCTCATTTTAGGTGTCCCACTCTGAAATTTTTATATCATTCCATTAGGTCATGCTAAAAATTGTTTCACTGATGGTAACCCTAGTCACAAAACCTCACTCTCCCTCACAAACTCACATTTGTTGGCCCACCTTTTGTTATGAAACCAACTCCAAAAATAGAAGAAAAGAGATATCAATGCCTTAGAAATAAGCCACTTCGAGGGGAAACCTCCTTTACATTACATAAATGAAAAATTCTTGGATGATACAAATGACCAGACCTCCTTCTATATATAGGAGTCCATGGGGTCACAATATAATCCTAGCTGACCTAACAATAATATGTAAGGGCACAATAATAACAATATTGGGGTTACAGGGGCACAACAATAACAATAAGGGGGTTACACTAACAAAAATAAGGGACTATACTAGTAAAATTGGGACCTAACATGCCCCTCTCCTTCAAAAAAGTGTTGTCCTCAACGCTTGAGTAGCTATGGATGCTTCTATATAAAATTATCATCCTCCCATGTAGAATCTTCAGTGGGTAATTTCTTCCATTTTATGAGATAATCTGAAATTGATCGATTTCATAGCTGTCGAGTTCTTGTTTCTATGACTACTTCAGGTTCCAATATGATTTTTCCTTCCTCATCAAGTTCTAGCAATATTGTTTGAATTGGAAGTTTTTCCCCTATAACCACCTTCTTTAAGCATGAAACATGGAAAAATGGATGCACTCGCGAAGAAGTAGGAAGCTCCAATTTATATGCCATAGTACCAATATTTTGCAACACATTGTAAGGACCATCGTACTTTGGTGATAATTTATTATATTTCTTAGCTTGCATGAGGGACATTTGTTTGTACGGTTGTAACCGTAAAAATACCTAGTCTCCTACATCAAAACTTCTCTCATTGTGTTGTTGATCTGCCTGTTGTTCCATTCGATTTTGTGCCAAATTTAGGTTATGCTTTAAGAGTTGGAGAACTTCTTGTTGATGCTCGATGTGATCTTCCACTGCTTGAACCTTATAATTTTCTCTTAAAGAAGATGTGATGGATGGTGGATGATATCCATAAAGTGCCATAAAAGGGGTCATTTTTTTTGCAGTATGGAAGTGTTATACCACCATTCAGCAAGAGGTAGCCACTTGACCCATTGTGTTTTCTTATCAGATAAAAAAAAATGAAGATATCCTTCCAAAGATTTATTCACTATCTAAGTTTGACCATCAGATTGAGGATGGTAAGATGAGCTATGAGCTAGTTGAGTACCCAAACAAGAAAATAATTCCGTCCAAAAATTTCCAGTAAAAATGGGATCTTTGTCACTTACAATAATCTTTGGGTTTCTATGTAGCTTTTGAATTGTTTCCATAAATGTAGTAGAAAATGTACTTGCTTTAACTGGATGAGATAATGCACAAAAGTGTGAATACTTGGTAAGTCTATCAACTACCACCATGATGACACTCTTTCCTTTGCACTTAGGTAAACCTGTGATAAAATCCATTGAAATCTCCTCCTAACATTAACTTGGAATGGATAAAGGTTGCAGAAGACTCGGGGTCTTAATTGTATCAACCTTATTTTTTTGGAAAACCAAACATTCTACCACAAACTTTTGAATATCAGATTTAAGGCCATCCCAAAAAAAATATTTCTTCACCTTGTGGTAAATTTTTAAAAATCCTGAGTGTCCTCCTAAAGGAGAAGTGTGCAATTCCAAAATAATATTTTGTTTTAGTTTTTAATTATTGTAAATATATAAACGATATTTCTACCATAAAGAATTAGTTTTCCAACTAAATGTATGTTGGGGCCCTTGTTTTGAAAATGAAACAGTTTTGAGTCGCGAAGAATAGGTGGCGGAGTGTAACCACGTTAGACAGGGAGTTGTCATGGTTGTAGGGAGCCGGAGAAAAGCTGTCACGACAGTTGCGGAAAACCAGCATAGATGGAAAGAATGAGCGATAAGGATAGGCAGCTGAAATCCCAATGATCAAGGTGATGTGACAAAAAACAAAGCAGGAAAGGAGGGAAAACTGACAGTCATGTTGGCAAAGGAACAAATAGGCAATCAGCCAGCGCAGATGAGAGGTTGGTGCAGTTGAGGGCTGAGGAAGAGAGCTATATGAGAGCTTTGTTCTGTTCAGTTCTATTATGTTCTATTATGTTCTGTAAATGTTGTAATCCATCCTTCTGTAATCAACTCGCAAGAGTAATGTAACTGTCCGCTATTGATAATGAAATATACTTCGACCTGTGTTTGATGCCATGAGTTCCGTGTTAAGCATTTTTTTATGATGAATGTATTTCCCTCTTTTAAATTTTAATTTTGCATCCTGAATATGATTCATGAGTAGTATCTTGTGCAAGGTAGATACATTTGTTTGCAGTTCCTAGTTCTGTCTGTTTTGCTCTATAGTTGTGATCATTCGATATCTGATTTTCTCCTAACCTTACTAAGGTCACGGCATGCCTCGGGTGAGACTCTCTGCTCTTCAGAGTAGGGTGAAAATGTCGGTGTTATGCTAGACTACTGCGGAAACCTTTTTTGCGTCTCTCTTGAACCTGGGTCTTACTTAGAGACCTTCTTTCTCGGCAACAAATGGTTTCATTGTCGGGACCTAAAATTTAATTTAGGAGATATATCATGGTATCACGGATCTTCGATATTGAAATACGAAGCTGGTGGGATAACCACTTAGATCAGTTCATAGCGCAACAAGTTGAGTTGAGAAAGTAAAGGGAGAAAAATGTTAAGGATCAGGTTCTATTCTCTGAATCTGCGAGTGATCTCTATGAAATTTTTTGGGGAAAGTTTCCAAAGGAACTCTACAATTGGTTGCAGAGACTATAAGTCAAGACAGTCCAAGGAATCTCGTGTAAAATGTGTCACAAGTGGTTGCACGTGGATCTGGTAGCACCCCATCGGTTGGATACTGATTTGACCCGAGTTGTAGATTTCTGGGTGCAATCTACCTTGGAAGGATATATAGTGGAATTCATAGCTGAGTGTTACCAGTCCTAGTTCTTAAAAGCAGAGGACGTATTTACATCCAAATTGTGGGGAGAGCTGTTGAAGGAGATTCCTTTGTGGATCAAATCTTTAATGGTAGACGGGGGATCGATGGAATTTCACAAGTCTTAGATGGAGACTTAAACCTCCAGTATTGGGGGAAGGAGCTGAGGGAGAGATGCTACAAGTAAGTTGGAAGGGGGAGTAGGGATATGGATTCTGAGACCTCCAGTAGGTTGAGAGAGCGACGAGCACATCGGAGGGTGCAGATCGCTGAGAAGTGGCGGGAAAGGGTGATGAAAGAGTTAGAAAAGTAGGAAAGTAATCGATAGGACAAGGAGAAGGCACCGCATATGAAAAAGGAGATGGAAGGTCAGACGGGATCCCAAGGAATAGGAGGGACCATCAAGGAAGTCAGGAAAGTGTATATGATCCTAACCCAAAGAGGAAAGGGATAAAAGTCCAACGTGGAGGATGCGCTCCCTGAGGAGATGTCCGATGTCGAGTTGCATGTTGCGATGGAGCAGAGAAGTTATTCCGAGAGAGGCCGACACCCATAACTCAAGGTAACTCTATTCCCCAAAGTTCAAGTAGCTCTAGTCTCGACCTTCCCCTAGTACTCTATCAACCACTAGGTGAAATTTTTGTTAAGTTACGAGAGTTTAGCACACGTTGAATAGTGTTCAAACTATAGCAACAATATCTACTAGCAATAGTTCTAGTAATATAATTTCACAGCCAGGAAATAGAGGCTTTATTCTAGTACCATCCACACAAATAAGTATGGTGAGATCATTTTCTCGATACCCAGAGTTCTCTAGGAGGGGCAATGACGATGTGGAGTAGCACTGGTATCTCTGCAAAGCCATATAGAGGGCTCGGCAGACACCAGAGGCGGTTAAGTTGATCGAGTTTCAAACTACTCT
The DNA here is from genome assembly GCA_034641835.2 of Pinus albicaulis. Lineage (NCBI taxonomy): Eukaryota > Viridiplantae > Streptophyta > Pinopsida > Pinales > Pinaceae > Pinus > Pinus albicaulis. The sequence goes on from CM076578.1 coordinate 46,556,836, forward strand.
AAGAGAGAAATCTCTTTGCTGGTTCATTAAATGGTCTGAAGCTCATCTAAACCCAATGATAGATTATGTAAATAAATAATTTTTCAAAGAATTCAAGTTACCTTAGACAGATCAACAGGGTTTATCAGAGATGTGGGAGATTAAACAATGAGAAGGTGAAACTGCATGGGATCTGATGAGAAGGTTGAAGGATGTGATTGGAAAATTGAGTTACCCAATCAATCCAAATCATCAGAGATATTGGTTTATCAAGGCCCTTCTTCCATTGACAAGAAATCCCCTAACGCAAGAGAAGATCAATACATTACAAAATTCATTGGAGCAAGCTATGAAGATAGAGGCTATGGCGGGGTATCCGCAAGAGTTCAAAGGAGGGGCAGCAGCTCAAGGCCCTTCCATATTGGGGTTACATGATCCGGATTTATGTAGGAACACAACAAAATAAACATATAACCATAAATACAAAGATGAAATGGAAATAACACTTCATTTCATTAATATCAAAGAACTGAAATTTGCTTATAGACAGAATGGAAATAAAACTAGCTAGGGCACTGGTAGCTATCTCTAAGAAGATATGTGGAAGCTAATGGCCTCTGAACTGAGTTACAATGAGGCTTGAGAGCCTATTTATTATTTAGAAACAATCAGAAATCCTAAAAATCCAAAACCCTAACCCTAGGAGACGAAGCACCAAAACTATGGGCCCCGTTTGGGTAAATTGGTGTTTCAACTTCCCAGGAGTGTAACTTTGGCATACGATCTCCATTTGACGCGTACCATACCTCATTAGAAAGATATATCTGAGGACTACAAATTTTGAACGAGAAACATCAATCTATGGACCCATGTTGCTCTCCTTTTTCCCAAAAAACGTCGTTTAGGGCCTCAAAACGGCTCCAGAAGTTCAGGACCCGAAAAACTACTAAAAATAGTAAGTTGTGCCAAAAATAAAAAACTGAAAGAGACAATGGTGGGGCCCCAAGTGGAATAGGTGGGTGACCACCAATATCCACCTGGATCATTACAACATCAGATAACCAGTCTAATGGAAAATTTGAAGGATATCCAGCCAATACGACCTGCAAGACCCAACATATGGTGTATGCACTATCTGATGGAGGGGCACGTGGTCACCGAATTTCCAAGGTTGCGGGGGAAGAATACGGGGGCTTCAGCAGAAGGGACACAAGGGACTCCACCAGTAGGGGGAGTTGCACAAATAAACACTCAAGGGATATATCAGCCACAACCCCACTTCCCAGGGTTCCCTACGTAACATAATTAGGCTGCAACTAAATACTGCGAAATATGAAAAATTATTGGTCATCCACCCCGCCTATGCCCAATTTTGAAAAAATACTCCAACATTCCAAACAACATATATTGTGAGTTTTGTGCCTCCACAATGCACAATACATAGCAATGTAGAGCCCTGGATGCACTTACGAAATGATTGGATAGGCCATCATATAGAATGAATGAGGCTCCCAGGGGAGAAGGAGGAGGAATGAGAGGAGGCAGAGCTGGAGGAAGAGAACCTGTAAGATGTTACAATTGTGACCAAGAGGGCCACGTAGCTAGGGAATGTCCACTTCCCAGAAGACCGTGGTGCTCTCAGTGTAGAGTCAATACACATGCGACTGAAGACTGCCCAGAGTTAATTAAAAGATGGGAAGAAAGAGCCAGACAAAGAGGAGAAAATATGGTAAATGCAGAGCCAAGAATAGTAGAGCCTCAGGCTATGCAGAATGTAGCCATAGTAATGCGGGGAGGAAAGAGAACAGGGGAAGATGCACATAATATAGAACTGATAAAGATGATAAAGCTAGCATCTCCAAAGCCAGTGTTCAGGCTAGATAAACAGAAGAAATACTTTAAAGAATCATTGGAAACATTTTCCCAACTTGGAGGGAGCAAAGGCATTGAGTTAACAAAGTCTACAGTAGACAAGGAGAAACAGACTAATACAAGCACAACGATTGAAGACTGGTTCCAACTATTTTTAAAAATTGTAACCAATGCACCGATGCTGGAGCAACTGAAACAAAATATGAGATGGTGGTGCAGGAAACCACAGAACCAGAGGAGTCAAATGATGCAACACATAAATACATATGGAGAGTCAAAATAAATAAGAGAAGAACAAGAAAATAATTATGTGTCAACATTCAAGTTGCGGGATTCCAAATTAATGAAACCATGCTTGACCTAGGGTCAAATGTCAACATTCTGCCAAGGAGGACATGGGAACCATTGGGGAGACCAAAGCTGACATATTCACCAATATTGCTCCGCATGGAAAACGAGTATTGCATTGTGCGTATAGGCAGGCTGGAAGAAGTCGAGGTCGATGTTGCGGGGGTAAAGACACACACATACTTTGAGGTGATAGACATCATGGGGGATAAGGATCCCTACCCAACATTATTGGGAATATATTGGGATTTCAAGAACTATGCAGTGATCAATTTGAAAAAGGAATTGATGATATTTGAAGATGAGGAAGTCAAGGTCACTCATACCCATATCAAGGACCCCAATATACAGAAATTGTCAACAACACAGAGGATGCTCAGCTTCTTGATCATCTTTATCAGATGACAGTAAGGAAAATATAATATTATACCAACCCAACAACGGGGGGGGATTGTAAGTTGGAGAAGTGTTCAAAGCTCATACTTGGGCTTAGAAATAGCCTAGGATGATTGGCAGAAGGGGGGATATGAGACCAATACAAGAATATGTTCTAACATCTGAAGAATCAACTAGATCAGAACTGAGGTAAGAGAATATCAGACTTTATCAAATATGAATGTTGTAAATACATTTATTGCAAAAATAGAGGATAAAGTACTAGTGGAACGTAGAGTCTTGATCATGGATGTGGCTCTACAATCCACGTCACCAAGGTGATGGAGAAACCACCACAACTCTCTGTCACGATGGGACGAGGTTGCAGCAGCGTTGAGGGCCAGATTCAAGGAAGAGGAAGGACCACAATTCACTGAAAAGTACCAAGGGGATTTTGACCCCAGTAAACATTTACAACATTGTGAGTACCAATGGAACAAATCAGGGTACTCAGAATATTTTTGGGTGCACAATTTTTTACATTCACTGGATTCGATTTCACAAGCTTGGTACCTAACTGAAGAGAATAAAAGAGGAACCAAAATTTGGATAGCAGTTGCAGATAAGTTTACACAATGATTTTCCTTTGAAGGAGAAACAAAACCAGTCACACAGGCACTACAAGCCATTAAAAGAGTATTGTTCTTTCCAGAGATTCGGGAGGATGAAGAAAAACCACTACTGAGACAGAGTGTCAGACAGTCGGTAGCATGAAAAAAGATAAGCAGTGAAATGGATGATGATGATATAGAAGATCTTAGACATCTATATTTTGGAGAAAAATAAGGGGAGCAGGCTATTCAAGAAGAACATACAACAGAGGGAATTCATCTGCTACCATTGAAGACCAAGAAGCTGAACATCGGAACACCGAAAAGCCCAAACTTGCATAAATTGGTGACTTCTGGGATACAGAAATGATTAAGGAGATATTTAATATTCTACAGGAATATGAAGACTTGTTCCCATCCTCAGTAGTGGAGATAAAAGGAATAAAAGGATACATGGGGGAAATGTATATAATTTTGAAGCTCGACACAAGACCAGTAAAGCACAGACTGTACCATTTGAATCCAACAGTGAAGGAGAAATTCAAGGCAAAGATTGATAAAATACTGAAAGCAGGGTTGATATTTCTGGTAGAAGAAGAAGAGTGGGTAAGTCCTATAGTCATACAAAGTAACAAGGAAAAGTCTAAAATTCGAGTATGTGTTGACTACAGGAGCCTCAGCAATGCATGCATACATCATCTATTCCCCACTTCGTTCAGTGATGAGGTGCTCAACAGTGTTGCAGGGAATGAAGCTTATTCATTTACGGATGGATTTTCAGGATACCATCAAGTAAGGATAGCTGAAGAAGATATGAAGAAAAAAACTTTCACAACCGAATGGGGCTCATTTTCATATCACGTAATTCCCTTCGGGTTGAAAAATGCACTGGCAGTATTTTCACGGATTGTTATAGCAACATTTCGGGAATATATCCATAAATTCCTGGAGGTTTATATAGATGACTGGACAGTTTACAACCTGTTGAGGAATCATGCAACATTGTTAAGAATAATGTTTGATAGATGCAGATAACTCCAGATTTCATTAAATCTTAAGAAGTGCATCTTTGTTGTACCCTTTGGGACGCTGCTAGGACATGTTGTTTACAAACAAGGGGTTTGCGTGGATCCAAAAAAAGTGGAAGTTATAATCAAAATAGAGGCACCAAAAACTATGAAGCAGTTAAGGTCACTACTAGGCCACACCGGATACTACAGACGATTCATCCACAACTACGCAAAGATAACAACCCCATTGGAGAAGCTGTTGCAAAAATCAGAGCAATTCATTTGAACAAACGACTATACTACTACCCTCAGTACACTGAAATAAAAATTGGCAAGCGCGCCCATATTAGCTCATCCTAACTGTGACAAGCAATTCCACATCCATATTGATGCCTCCAGCATTGCACTAGGAGAATTTATAGCTCAACCAGGAGATACTTCAGTTGATCACCCAGTTTATTTTGCAAGCCGGAAGTTATCGACAGCTGAAAGGAACTACACCACAATAGAATGAGAGGCTTTCGCAATGGTGTATTCCCTTCAAAATTTTCAGCATTACCTATTAGGAGGTACGTTTAAATTCTTCATGGACCATTCGGAATTAAAGTACCCAATCAACAAACCGGTCCTTGAAGGAAGGATTTGCAGATGGCTCCTACTGTTTCAGGAGTTCACCTTTGAGGTGATAGTGAAACCAGGAAGACTGAATGTGGGTCCTGACCATTTATCAAAGCTGGAAAATGGATAAAATTGAGGGTCCCTGGATGATCAACTGCCAAACCCTAATCTTTTTAGAGTAGAAGCCATCCCAGACTACTTAGACCAGATAGCAATCTATCTAGAAACATGACATTGCCCGAATGAATACACATCGACTCAGAAAATACATCTGGTAGTCAGGGCATCAGAGTATCAGTTAACAGCGGGATATCTGTATAAGATGGGGTTAGACCAAGTCTTGCAGAGATGTGTCCTGGACCATTAAAGGGAAGATATACTATGGGAGTGTCATTATGGAATTGCGGGAGGACACGTCGGTGCAAAACCCACTGCAAGAAAGATATTACGAGCAAGCTTATGGTGGCCCACAGTACACATGGATAGTAAATCATTTGTAAAGAAATGAAATGTATGCCATAGAACGGGACGTCCATCGCACAGAGATGAGCTACCACTTCACCCTGTAAAAGCATTGCAACCATTTGAGAAGTGGGCCGTTGATTTTATAGGACCAATAGCCCTTGTCGCAAGACATTCACAAGCTAGGTACATCATTACCGCAACAGACTATCTTACTAGATGGGAAGAAGCGGTACCAGTGAAGGATTTCATGGAAGAAAAAATAGCCAGGTTCATTTTTGAAAATATCATCAGCAGATTTGGCTACCCCATAAGTCTAACCATCGATCAAGTTACACACTTTATCAATGCAACGATCAAATCTCTGTTAGAAAATTTCATGGCACAACATCATAGGAGCAGTCTATACCATCCTCAAGAAAATGGAACAGTGGAAGCATTTAATAAGATTCTCGAAAAGGGACTAACAAATATTTGCAATGCTGATCGAGATGACTGGGATGAGTGCGTACCAGCGACATTGTGGGCTCACATGACAACTGTGAAAAGACTGAACAACCAGATTCCATTCCAGTTGCTGTATAGGAGGGAAGCAGTGGTTACTGTTGAATTTTTCATACCGAGCCTACTAATCGCATCAACACTACATTTAACAGAGGAAGACTCATTGAAGGAGTGACTACATGAACAACAAGAACTTGAAGAGGATAGGTTTCTAGTGGAGTTTCATCAGACTGTCCAAAAAGACAAACAGAAAGCTTGGCATGAACGTCATATCAAACATAAAACATTTATGGTCAGAGGAAAAGTTCTATTGTATGACAACAAGTTCCAAAAGTTCCTAGGTAAACTCAGAATGCATTGGCTGGGACCGTACCATGTGATTGAAATTCAAGATTCAGGAGCAGTTCGGTTAGCACAATTGGACGGCCAAGTATTACCAGGATGGGTGAATGACGCATGCCTGAATCCTTATCACGATTAAGTTCCATTATTTCCTTTTCAAATAACTCTTGCAACCGAGAGGATTCAGTAGGGTAGAATAGATTAGGTGGAGTCAATAACTCTCTCACACCCAAGAAGAGAATAGATAGAAATCCCAATAAAGAAAAAACTACAATAACAGAGAAAACTCACAGTTGCGATGCGGAGACTACCTCACAACTGATTGTGGTCGGGGGGGGGTAGTGTCCAGCGTGTCATCCATGTCAGAGAGCCAAACGTGTCGAACATCATTCCATCATCATGACCCATCATACCCATGTCAGTCCGTAGGATTATCAGGAGTTGAGAATTAACTTCCATAATTGATAACATCCATACCATAATAAATTTTCCATATTAAGCCATAATCATTACCCATCACGTCTGCTCAAATCCCAAAGTCATAGTCAGCCATGTCAGAACACACCTCATCACAGTAACTAATCGCATGATTATAGCTGCGGGGGAGGCAGAAAAAATTAATTATTTATGGGTTCTCATCAACCTCATTCATGACAGTTACATTACTTAACCCACATGAAAGAAGAAAGAACGAGAATTCCGAGTTAAAACAAGAAAAAATAGCAGCAGCAGCGAGTGAAATCTCATCAGAAGAAGTCCAGAGAGAGCATCCAGTAGCAGAAATTTACAGAAAAAGAGCAGGGGTAGCATTGCAAGTGTACAAAATAAGATCAAAGATGACCAAGGTAGCACCAGCAGTCATCGAGCCTGAGCTTGAAGAGAGAATTCAGATAATGGAATTTCTGGTGGGAAAATATGACAATGCATCGCTGATCAACATAGACTTCACAGATTCTTACTAGTTTCTGGCGATGAAGAGGTAGGTTTACATAGAAAATTATTCTACGGAAGGAGGAGAGGAAGCAACAAGATTGAACCCAGAGTTCCGAGGTATCTAGCAGTCGACCATACTGAACCTCGAGAACCTTCTAGTATTCAGAACCATAGGAGTAGTGATGCAGTGTACGAGATTCTTGCTAAGCAAACTCTAGAACGGGTCACTATGGCTAGGGAGGGACATACCAATGCATGCAGAAGATATTCATAGGCTGATTGGATTATCAGCAAAAGGAAGGGATGTCTCCACAGCATTCTAGACAGTCTATAAAAGAGCAAAGAAGGTAGGAGATTGCGACTATTATAATAAATACGACACCAAAAGAGGAGGGAAGGGGGCGAAGATAGACCTCATAAATAGCCCAGCAGTTAAGTTTTCCAGTTACCTGATTGTAGGCAAGACCATGAGGCACTATACGAAGGGTGAATGTACCCTCAACACCATTTCAGTTGCGGAACACTGCCTCTAGGGAACCCAATGGAATTGGCGTATGTTTCTACTGAATGAATTGTTCGAAGCCTGTGAGGATAAATACAAAAGAGCCACTGGGTTCATCTAAGGCTACCTTATCATGGCATTCAAAATGTAGAAATGGACTTTCCCGAGAGTCAGACAGCCTATGGAACTCACAAGTGGTCAGTCGATGCCAATGAAGTTTACGCCTTGGAAGATCTTGGGAGACCCCAGCACCAAGGAGGTAAATGAAGAGGCGTTCAAATTCTAGTACAGACAGATGGCGGACATAGTGGCGAGGCACCAAAGGGTCCCGAGGAGTTTGTTGGAAATTTATTCCTCTTAGATATGGTTTGGGGTCACACACAACCAAACCTACATCTGGCCCACCTGCGTGGATGAAAAAACGTTTAAAATGAGATAGTTGAAGTTTTAAATAGATAAAAAGGCGTTCCACACTAAATTTTGCTCCTGGCTAACAGTAGGAATGGAGATCAGAAGCGGAGTCCATCACTACTCATTCGAGGGCATGCAACCAAAATCACTACCAGGGGAGACACCGGATGAGACACTGAACAAAGTGTCGTGGCTACGGCTATCACCAGTGAATAGAGGAGCTAGACACGAGAGTAAAGGGCTTCAATCGGGTAATGAAAACTCTCACCAATGCTTCTCCCCTATTTCTTACTTTTTCAAAGTTTCAGGCCTCAAGTTCTGCATCACCTTCCATTGTTTCACCCATAATCACTGCCCTACTTCCCACCATGTTTAATTCATCCCCAACAAGCACAGTAGTTCCAGTCAGAAAGAGTAAGGCACCTAAACCACATGTAGCTTCTCCTAAGGCCAAGAAAGCAAGAGTCATGGTGCCTAGGTAGGTGTTTGATCTCACTGAGGAAGATCAAACACAGCTTATGGATACAAGAGCACCAATTCAGGAGGAGCCAGAGGTGGCCCCCTAGGTAACCTCTGAGCTACCTATGTTCAATCCATTCTTAGTTTTTAATTTTCAAACTTCATCTCCACCCCACACTCATACATCTTCACCTCACACTCACTATTCATTGCCTCACACGTCATTCACTTCCAAAGACCGTTCCACCCGCACTCCATCCACATCAGCAATCATTTCAGACCTAGTCAAGACAAAAAGCAAAACAAATGGAGACAAAGAGGCAGAGGTTAACTCAAGTAAAATGTTGGTACTCGAGGTTAACCAACCTCTAGTTGGACAGAGCACTTTCCAGGACCTTTTAATTCGCGGGGGATCTTTTACCGCAGATACAATGCCCTCGCCCAAGGAGTTAAACCCTTTTCAGCAAGAAAATTTTATACTGAAACAGGTTCAGCCAACCACAAGAATGAATGACCTAGGGAATTAGCTGCTGCAATAGAACCAATTGATGTCACCAAATGAACACTTAGCCAGATTAATAGCCAGCAGTCAACCACTCAGAGAGAGACCGCCGAACCAAGATATGTCTGGGTCTGAGAGTATGCATACTTAGGGCATAGAATAACTGTACAATTTCATCCAACAGGTGGCACAATAGGCAGAAGGACTACAAAATGACCTCTAGCAAAGGTTCGAATAGCAACAACTACAAATCAACACGCTTACTGAAAAGCGCAACCAATTAAAAGGAGAAAAGGATAGTCTGCAGGAACAACTGGAGAAGGTGACGGAAATTTTCAAGGATATCTGGCCAACAATAATGGCTCAGGATGACAAGACACCAGGGGACATAATAACTTTCACTATCACCGAACAGTTTATCCACATGAAGATAGATTGTGCCAATATCAACAAGGAGAATAAAGAGCTAAAGGAAGTTCTCGCGACCAGACCAGCGTTGCCAGGTCCTGTTAAATTATATGCCAAGAAGATCACTAAGAAGCAGAACCAAGCAACCGGGATGTAGGAAACCCTAGGGACCATGGTGAAAGAAGATTACAACCTTCTGAAACAATTTCATGAGTGTTCAATGTCATTAACTATGAAGGCCCAACCAATATCGACACAACTGCAATAGGTTTCATAGGAAATAAAGGAGGCCACAGATCCCATCAGGATAAATCAGTTATATGATCAAGCAGAGGCACTGGAGACCACCATACAAAAGATCGAAGAGAATTTTTCTTCCACCAAGAAGGTCCTTCGAGAACTAAAAAAACCAATAAATCATACTGCAGAGACAATACAACAAATGGCTGCTAAGGCCAAAATCAAAATTAAGGAAGTATTCAACAAGCTTTCAGCCATTGTAGGAGAAAAGGAAGCTGAACAAATTGCCACAGAAATAGACCAGCTAATGAAGGAGTGGAAACAGGCCATTAACGACTTCACTGAACTCAAATCTTCAACGTTGGAAAATGTTCTCGAGTTGGGGCCCTTGTTTGGATAGGGAGAGGAAACGAAGAAGACAGGGCCAACCACAGAGGTAGGCAGACCAATGGAGACTGAGGCAGCAGAAAAGGATTGACTCGGGACGAATCAATAGCTTGTGGTCGGGGCCTGTTGGGGCCCTTGTTTTGAAAATGAAATGGTTTTGAGTCACGAAGAACAGGTGGTGGAGTGCAACCATGGTAGACAGGGAGCTGTCATGGTTGCGGAGAGCCGGAGAACAGGTGGCATGGCATTTGTGAAAAGCCAGCACATATGGAAAGAATGAGAGACAAGAATGGGCAGCGAAACTCCCAATGATCAGGGAGATTCGACAAACAACAAAGAAGGAAATGAGGGAAAACTGACAGTCGCGTAGGCAAAGGAACAAATAGGAAATCAGCCAGTGTAGACAAGAGGTTGGTGCAGTTGAGGGCTGAGGAAGAGAGCTGTAGAAGAGATTTTTTCTATTCGGTTATATTTTGTTCTGTTCTGTTCTGTAAATGTTGTAATCAGTCCTTTTGTAATCAAATTTGAGGAGTAATGTAACTATCTGCTATTGACAATGAAATATACTTCGACTTGTGTTTGAAGCCCTGAGTTCCGTGTTAAGAATTTGGTTATGATGAATGTATTTCCCGCTTTTAAATTTTAATTTTGCATCCTGAATATGCTTCATGAGTAGTATCTTGTGCAAGGTAGCTAAATCTGTTTTCAATTCCTATTTCTGTCTATTTTTCTCTATAGTTGTGATCAGTCAATATATGATTCTCTCCTAACCTTACTAAGGTCATGGCACACCTTAGGTGATGCTCTCTGCTCTTCGGAGTAGGGTGAAAATTTTGGCATTGTGCTAGACTACTGCGGAAACAATGTTGGCCTCTCTCCTGAACCTGGGTCTTCCTTAGAGACCTTCTTTCTCGCCAACAATGTATCATATGTACTAGGATATTGCTACAACTTTTTAATGAGTGTTCACACTTCTTCGTCCTTCTCCCATTCATCCCTTGCATCGTTATCCAATCTAGTTGGATAATAGAAATGGCACAAAGCAATGCTTCCACCTCTTCATCCTTTCTTGAGAGTGCATCTACAACAAAATTTAGCTTCCATTTTTTGTAGATGATTTCAAAGTCATAACCCAACATGTTTGTGACCCATTTTTGTTGCTCTTTTGAATATAGTCTTTGTTCCAAAAAATGTTTAAGACTATCATGATCAGTTTTTACCTTGAAGTGTCTTCCCATTAAGCAAGGTCGCCATTTCTTTAGTGCATGTAGTATTGCAAATATTTCCTTTTAATAAATAGCTTTATGTAAATACTTTCCCTTGACTGGATGACTTTCAAAAGAAATGGGTCTTCCTTCTTGCATTAAAAAACACCAATTCCATTTCCTAATGTATCACATTCCACAATAAAGGTTTTTGTGAAGTCTAGTGTTGCCAAGGCATGTGCTAGCCATGTTGCCTCTTTAAGATGTTTAAAGACCTTAGTTGCTTCAATAGTCCATGAAAATGCATATTTATTCAATAATGTTGTTAGAGGTCTTGATATTCTCCCATAATTCTTAACAAACTTGTGATAATACCCTGTTAACTCGAGAAATCTTCGCAACTTCTTTATGGTTGTGGGGACTCTCCATTCCTTAATGGCTTTAATTTTTCTAGGGTCTACCTTAATACCCTCGAGAGATACAATATGACCCAGATATTCCACCTCTTTAACTCCAAAGAAACATTTGGATGCTTTTGCATATAATTGTTTCTCCTCCAATAGTTTGAGCACCTTGTCAACATGTTGAAAGTGATCCTTCCAAGACCTATTGTATATTTGTATGTCATAAAAAAATACTAGCACAAATTTTCTAAGGAAGGGTTTGAAAATGGAATTCATCAACCCTTGAAATGTAGAAGGTGCATTGGTAAGGCGAAAAGGCATGACCAAAAATTAATAATGACCCTCACGAGTTCAAAATGTTGTTTTTGGAATATCTTCAGTCTTCATTCTAATTTGATGATATCTTGAATGAAGATCCAACTTGTTAAAATAAATTTCTCCATGTAATTCATCCAATAATTCATCAATCACAGGAATGGGAAATTTATCTTTAATAGTGATCTTATTGAGCTCCCTATAATATAGACACATGCACCATGATCCATCCTTCTTGTGCACCAATACTAATGGAGCAGAGAAATAACTTTGACTAGGTTGAATTATACCAGCCTCTAACATTTATGCAATCATAAATTCAATTTTTCTCTTTTGGACATAAGGATATCTGTAAGGCCTGATGTTTGGAGGAACACTTCCTGGAATCAAATGAATAACATGACCATGATCACGAATAGGTGGGAGTCCTTTGGGAGTTTCAAACACCTTGGAATGTTTGTCCAAGACTTTTTGGAGATCTGGAGAAATATATGATTTTGATGTTGGAACTTCTAGTGAGCATAATTGTGCAATTATTCCTCATTGTCATTTCTTCAGAATCTTTGTCATGAAATTAGAGCTTATTGTCATTCTTGGCTTCCCTGCGATACCCCGTAATTCGATTTCCTTTCCTTACGAAAAAAATTTTCAAGAAAGGTTCTTGAAAATTAAAAGCTACCATCCCCAAAGATTGTAACCATTGTAATCCTAGTACAACATCAACACCTCCCATTAGAATGGAAAGAATTGGACTATTCAATACATATTACCCCATGGTTAGCTTGATATTATGGAATTTTCCAGAGTAGTTTATAGTTCCTCCATTTGCAACCATCACTTGACATTCTAGTGTTGGGTATAGGAAAAAATTCAATTCCTTGTCTACCTTACAATGAATAAATTATGGGCACTACCCCAGTCAATCAACACTATTTCCTTTTTCTTCTTGATATGTCCTTCTATCTTGAGAGTTTGAGGAGTGGTAATTTCTGCCAATGCATTACACAATATAGTCGGACTCGTTTCTTCTTCTTCTAGGGTTGATTCTTGGTGTATATCCTCTTCTTTTGAAGTTTCTTGTTCATTTTATTCCTCCTCTTCTATGAAAAATAATTTCTTCTCAGCACACATATGACCTTTCGTGTATTTTCTATCAAAACTGTAGCTGTTGGCTCGAGGGGTCCTGACCCAGGTTTGGATGTTCAAGATTTGACAACAAACCCCTATAATACTGGCCCTTTCAACAATGACCTACTTGCATAGGCTAAAGTCTCACCCAAAGTAGTATGGGTGGGTGCTGGAACCAGTTTTCTGCACCCTGGGAGAGGGTAAGTAAGTAAAGAAGAGCTGTGTTCACCCTAATCATGACCCGATCCAGTATCACCGAGCCTAGATTTGTTACACTAAAAACTGTCATCCTGACATTCTGCTAATAGTATGAGCTCATTATTACTCATACTTCCTCCTTTTGCAAGTCTAACATATCAGTTCTTCATGTCAAGCCTTGAAAATCAGAAGAAAGTTCCTAAAAATCCCCTAAACATTGGTATCGCACTTTCTCTATTCATTACCTGCGGTCCCGCACCTAAAGTTAAGCTCTCCTGCGGAACCATACTGCACGTTCTTTGTGTTATAGGTGCGGACCTCTGTAAAACTCAAAAAGGCGAGAAATTAAAGTTAAAAAGTTGATTTCAGATCAATTCTAGAAGATTCTAGATGGGAATTTTCGGGAATGGATACGCTTTGATAAGGTTCATGTATCCCTTACTTGATGGAGCTAACCCCTTGATGTAAGGAGCTAATCCCTTTGAAGGAGGATTCTATCCCTTCATATTTGGAACATAAAACCTCCTCTTTTCTACTATAAAAAGAGGCTTTGGGTAGCCTCAAAGGGGAGTTCAAGCTTTAGGATATTTGAGGCTAAATGCTGTTGAGATTCATACTCTGTTAATTAAGAATTTCTGTGAGGAGAGATTACATACCTCTTTTAGTCTTGGTTGAAAGAGTGCAAAGCTTATCAAAGTAGAAGAGATTCATGTTTCGGACCCCAGGAAGACCTGCATGACATCAAGGCACAGGTTGTAAAGGTTTTCTTTCATTTGAAGTTAATACAAATATACTCATTTTTCTCAATAAGTTGTCTATTCATGGTTTATTTCATAGATTCCTTGATCACTATGATAAGCATAGTTTATAATAATGTCTATACAGGTGCTATGTAATCTTTTGCTTGTTTGTGACTGCAGGTTTATGAAGAACACTCCTTCAAATGTACGAAGGACGACAACAATTTCAAACAAGCGTTGGAAATAAGGTAGGCCTTGCACCTATATAGAAATTTTATGAATCTTATATGCTTAGAGAGATATTAGTATAATTGGTTGTTTGTTGCTAGTTACTTTTAGTACTAGAGAGATCGGTTTTGTCTGCAAGACGAATTAATCTACACAACAAAATGGCGACTCCGCTCGGGAAAAGAACTTGTAGTTTTTGGTTCTCTTTTATCTTGATTTGAGGAAACATTTTTTCCTGATTTTTGATTGATACATATCTGTCTGGGTAATTTAGATTTTCCCTGTTTTTGAAAATTTTGAAAATTTTTATGTTTTTCTATAATTTTTCCTGAGACCGCACTCTGCCTTCTTTAGATAGAGCGGGCAGTTTCGCACTTTATGTGAGATGACAGTGCGGGACCGCACCTAGTTATACTGATAGCCTGCGGACCCTGTTTAAATTTTAGAAAACCTCTAGATTTCTTTCTGTAGTTTATTTTTATTTGGATTTAACATATTTGGTTTCTACCCAGACTGATTATTGTTTCTGTCAAGAATTTTTTGTGAATGAACTCCAGCAGTATTGATGTTTTGGTGATTTTCTAGAATATTTTTCATTTTGGATTGATTTTCACTTGGTTTTTGTAGTGATTCGAAGCATTGACATTTTGAAGTATCTCAAATTACATTGATCTTTTTGTCTTTTTGCTGAATCCGACCTGATTGTGGAAACACCCTTTATTGAGAAATAAATCCATTTGTTTCTTTGCAAATCTTCGAAAAAACTTGGTTGAAGGTTTTGAATTTCATTTTTATAAAAAAAACATATTTTGAGTGTTTTTGATCTGTTTGTTATTCTGGACAAATAGATTCTTAGTTTGCTGAACAACTAAGAAAAACATTCTCCAAAAAATCTCAAAGCTTTTATTCAAATTAGAATCAATAGATCTCAAGATTAGTTTTTGTAGTTTTGTAGAAGTTTTTAAAATTTTGTAGCTTTCTTTTGAAGAAAAATTGTTTTGTAGCTTCGAATTTGGAAAGAAAAAGGATTTTGTTATGAGCTTTGATAATTTATCTCATTATTGAAAAGACAAAAAATATTTTCCTTCAATTATTCTTTATGTTAAAGAAGGAATTGTTCATTAAAAAGAATTGCATTCTTCAACTCTTTCTTTAGATACAAAGTTCATTGAACGAAAAAGAATTGATTATCATTTCTAGGTGCATTCTTAGTATTTTTGGAAGTCGAGTCTTCACATCATCGAAGTTTCATTTCCGCACCCATTGACTTAAGGAACAGCCCATAAAAGCAACGCTTAATTAAAATTCATCTAGTAATTTTTTATTTCTAGGGCTCTTATCACCAACATATCTTAGGCTAGTATCTTGGAGTAGGGAGTAATTAACTCTCCAAGATAACTAAAACAAACAAGTAAATAAATCTTGTGGTAGGAAGAATTCCAATTGTTGCATGTATGCTCTGGGAAGCTCCTCTTAAAGGAGTCAAGCACGAGATCATATCTGAACCATTGGGGTAATCAATCCTTCCTCATTGGGAATGATAGAAGATATACACGTATTAACAACGGTAAACCGCGGATAGACCATTGTCGAGGAGCCAGGGGTCACTTGTTGGCATACCTTGAATTATTTTAAGGAGCCTTCAAGGGGATTGAGCTTTGTTACTCTGCCCTTGCGTGTGTGTCGAATCGTAGACTGTTCCCCCAGGTATATTTGTTTCTGTTGGTAACCTTAGAGACCATAATCTTTAGGATTCTTTCCTAAGGTGACGGTGGAGGGAAGATCCCACTGTACCTGGAACAGACGTCGGCTAGACTCACTTGGACTCTCCGGAGGGTTATCTTCACTTGAGATGGTATAGTGGAGAAACTTGCACCGGTTTGTTTCATTAAGCAGGTTGTCGAGGTAACTGTTCCAACCGCCCTTTTCGTATTAAAATTCTACTAAGTTGGATTTCATCACCAACTAGTGTTTTTTAGTAAGGAAAGTTACTGTTTGTGTGTGGTTTGAACTCTTAGATTTTTTTTAAGCGTATGATTCAATTGTTTGTTTCTTAGAGACTTTAGGTGTTTTCATTGAAATTTTTCTTTGTTTGCGTGTGATTATTTAATTTTTAATCGTGGCGGAATTGCCGAGACAATCCCGGAGAATACAAGGGAAACCCCCTGAATATTCACCAAGTCAGCTTGAAGGACTTCGGGCTCTAGTATCATCCAGTAGAGGTAGAATTAGATCAACAGAAATTGGAAGTTCACCTATAGTTATTCATCCTAATCATCAAATACCTACAACAGAATACATTCAAGAACCAATTTTAGTTTCTGAAGTTACTGGAAGTATTTCTCCTTCTGGTGAATTAGCTGACAAACCTGAAATCTCTGAACCTGAAACTGAATCTTCTGTTTTGGAAACATCTTCAGGATTTATTACACCAACTTCTAGTGATCCAGGTTCACCTAGGGTAAGAAATATTATCACTGACGATCTTCCATCTGGACTTATTTCTATTGAAGAACTTATTAATCCAGATGAAGATATATCTCTTCCTGACTCTCCTCAATCGTTAAATCTTAGGGAGCGTGAATCTATTTTCTACAGCCCCATTCGAACTGATCCTTGGTATCTCTCTTTAAAAAACTTTTTATAGAATCCGGGTCTTGCTTTTTATCCACCTCGAATTCCATTTCATCCTACACCCAGAGGTTATTATCCGTCATCTTTTATGGCAGGAGAGTCATCCATGTTTTCTCAGACACCGGAATCATTTTTACACGGTGGTCCTTCTGTTCCTTCGGGATATCAGGCACTGTCTGGTACTTTCTCGGGAGCAGCTCCTCGACCAATTGAAAACGTGTTATCATCTGGTTTTAACGGATTTAACATTGAAACGTCGAACGCAGAGCAAATTTTTATGATGTCTGGTAATATTTCGAATCCTCAACCTCAAGGCAGTCAGTTACCGCCTGGGGGGCAACCTCAAGGCAGTCAGTTACCGCCTGGGGGGCAACCTCAGGGAAGTCAGTTACCGCCTGGGGGGCAACCCCAGGGAAGTCAATTACTGCCTGGAGGGAAACCTTTAGGTAGTCAATTACCACCTGGGGCACAACCTCAAGGTAGCTTTTTCCCAGGACAAACTGTGGAATCATATTATTTTGGGGGACAACCCCAAGGACAGTACGTACCTCAGGGTTATCAACCTCAAGGAAAGTACATACCTCAAGGTCAACCCCAAGCTCAATATGCTCCTCAGGGTCCTTATCAACCCCAGCCTCAGTACGCGCCTCAGGGTTATCAACCTCAAGGTCAGTACCCAATTCAAGGTTTCCAACAGCCTTTTGGTCAACCATCTATCCAAGGAGTCAGAAATTTACCACTTAATTATCAACCCTACGTTCAACCAGGTTATGTTCCTTACGTTCAACCTTCTATGGGACAATACCCCAGAATAATGGTGTGAGATCCGTCCCAATATCAACAGCCTTTGCAGCCTAATGTGCAGTTGCCTTATCAACCTGGACAGCCTTTAGTTTCTGGTCCAACCCAGCAACTTGTTCAGCCAGCTATTCAAACTCCTGCACCTAGTTCAGTTCAGCAGTCTGGGCCTAGTACACCTCAGACTCCACCCCAAACTGCTGCAACTGCTGCAACGTCTGTTCAACCTGTAACACCTGTTTCTGGAGTATCTGTAGCACCGGCTTCTTCTATCCCTGTATCCGTGCAAATCCCTCAAGTCTCTGTACCCCAGTCAGGATATTCAATTCAAGCTTCGGTTCAGATGCCTACAGGACAAGCTGGTACAAGTACAATTGTTACAAGTCAACCACAATTTATATATCAACCATACCAGGGACAGTCGCAATTTGGTCCCTATACACAGAATCCAAACTATCAGTATCAACCGTACCCTGGCTATACTTATCAACAACCTCAATATGGTCCGATTCATCCTGGTTTTCCGGGAGGTTACACAATTCCTAATGCTAATCCGATTCCCAGTTATCCTGGGTATCCGCCTCCTGGATCTGCTTTGGCTTCTCAAGGTTTTCGAGACCCTAACTGTCAATTACCGTTTATTTCAACTTTGGACTTACCTGATTTGACGCGCCTTACGAATGATCCAATTTTTTATTATCAAAACTGGCCGCCAATGCCTCATAAGTTGCCCAGTGATATACCAAAATTCGAAGGTAAGCCAGGAGAGGATCCATCGAACCATGTCATGACTTATCACCTTTGGTGTGCATCTAACTCAATCATTGATGATTCGATTCGTTTACGTCTTTTCCAAAGAACTCTTATAGGTCTTGCTGCCAAATGGTACATTGAGTTACCACGAGGCTCGTTTCATAACTTCAGTCAGTTAGCAACTGCCTTCTTGACTCATTTTCAGTTGCCAGTCAGATACGAAAATGGCACAGAATTATTAACTTCACTAAAACAATCCACGTCCACGTATATTTCTTATCATATTCATGAATGGCGACGTAGGAGACGTTTGGTGAAAGTTTACATTCCGGATCAAATTCTGGCAGAATGGTTTGTTAAATCATTGTTACCCAAGATCACTGAAGATGTAGCTAAGGCTGGTGTTGTTACTGAAGAGCAAGTAATTTCTCAAGCTCAGTACCTTGACCTTGTTTATACACAGTCAGGTACTTTACATGAAAAAATCCCAGACCTTCCAAAACAAGGTCAAATAGCTGCTGCTCCTTCAGGGTCCCATGCCGCTGACGGTATGATTGGTACAGTCAATTCTAAAAGTAAGAAGAAATATTCCAAGAATTCTTCTCCTATTATAACTTTACCTGATTCCCCGAAAGGAGAATATTCCCCCGAAGTTTCTACCGATATTCACGTTGTAGAGACATCTACGGCCAAATCTAAATCCAATGGTAAAAAGAAAGGGAAGAATAAAAACAAAAAGAATTCGAAAGAGAAAACTGATAAAAATGAATCCAATGACGAAAAACGTAAACCTTGCTATCCTTGTTTCATTTTTGAAGAAGATCATTTCACGAAATAATGTCCATATCGAGCCGAAGTTACGAAATTCGTTAAAGGATCGCAACAACCTGCTGTCTTGAAGGATCCTTTTCCAATTCAAGATAGTAAGATGGTTGGTTCTACCTCGACTAATTTTGAAGAACCTATTATGATGATGTCTCATGTAAGGGTTGCGACGCGATCGCAAGATTACGGTTCTAAGAATCCTGTTGATGGTAAAGAAGCAGAATCTTCTAATGCAAACGCATCAACTACACCTCCTCGTGTTTCTGGTCCGCTACAGATCGAGAAACAAAATCCAGAATTAATAATCAAACCGCCTGCTAAAGGTGTTCTTCATAAATCAGCTTTCAATCCACATGCGAGAGCTGCTCAGAATTACAACATTGTTGAAGACTTAGCTATTTTCTGCACGTCGATTTTAAGTGCCGCACCGATGCTCAGCCAGCCGCAAATTGCTGTGATCCTTTATAGAGTCAAAGTGATATTTAGGATTCTCGAACTCATAATCTTCGATTTAGAAAATAGTACATTCTCAGTTAATTTCACTCAAATGGCTTTCCGTATTCCGTTGTTAGTAAAAATGTATCAATTCTTCGAACCGTGATTGATGAGGGACTTAAAATTGGTATTGCGTTTATTCAAAGGGAAAAAATCACTTGGTTCTCCTACATCAAAACCAATTCGACGATTTCTTAAGGCTTTTGATGGTCGAGGTTTTCAACCTTTTGGTATTTTGCAGGATTTACCCATAGGGGTCGAAGGTAAAATAGTAAATCTAGATGTGGAAGTGGTTGATGCCCCTCTAGATTACAACCTTCTCCTAGGTCGAAGTTGGTCTTATGTTATGACTGTTGTTGTTTCTTCGGTCTTTCGACTCATAAAATTTCCATATCAAGGAAGGATCGTAACAATAGATCAGTTAACTTATTTCTCTTCTGACCCAGCCTCTACAGAAACAATCCAGCATGTTGGTAAAACGACTATTCCTTATAAGGATGTTGGAGTAGGTTTGATTAAAGATTCTGGTTTACTAGGAACTTTTTCCTTTCCTCCTCCTAACATATCGCCTTCGATTGCAAATATTCACATGATTTCATCAGACACTATTACGTTTGATGATCCTTGGATCGTACCTTCCGATTACGAGTTAGATTCATTTGATGGCGTGATGCCTTTGAGTCCATTTGAAATTGCGTATCAGGCTGTATAGTCACTTTCCAACCCCTCTTCAACCGAAACTGATCCAATGAATGGGATCCATGAGGAATCACTTTCTATATCTAGTTCAGTCACAACGACATTTCCTGGACTTGTTCATACTAATGAGCAAATTTGTGAGTTTTTGTATGTTGATGATTTACCATGAGAAGATCTCCATCATCGATCTTCGTTTTTACCTAAGCTAGATCATTTTGAAAATGATTTCGCTTCAATTTTTACTGCTGAATATGTTAAAGAACCGCAGAATCCTTTGCAAAATCCTGATTCTGAGTTAAATTTGGAAAATATATCTCGAACGGTTCCCATTGACATTTCAGTAAAACCAGGAATAATTGAAAACATTCATATAGGTGCTTGTTGTACTGAAGATGAAATTAAAGCTTATAAAGACCTATTTCAAGAATTCCGTGATGTGTTTGCCTGGTCCTATGAAGAAATGCCAGGAATTGATCCGTCAATCATTGTACATGAAATTAAGACTTACCCGGATGCTAAACCTATTCGTCAACACTTACGTCAAATTCATCCTAGAAAAGCTACTGCTATTAAAGCAGAAGTTGAAAAACTACTTCGTGCAGGATTCATTTATCCAATCCCCTTAACAGATTGGGTATCGAATATTGTTCCTGTGACTAAAAAACAAGGAACCATACGAGTATGTATCGATTATAGGGATATTAATCGAGCTTGTCCTAAAGACAATTATCCAACCCCCTATATCGATCAAATAATTGATGATTGTGCTGGCAGTGAAATGTTTTCTTTTATGGATGGCTTTTCAGGTTATAATCAAATAAACATACTCCCTGCTGATCAACCGAAAACAGCTTTTATTTGTCCATGGGGAACGTTTTCTTACTGTAAACTACCTTTTGGATTAAAGAACGCTGGCGCAACTTTTCAAAGGGCTATGTCTTATGCATTTCATGACATTAAGCACATTGTACAGCCTTATCTCGATGATTTACCTGCTCATTCATTACGTAGGGCCGACCATCTCACTCATTTATGAGCAATCTTTATGAGATGTAGGCATTATCGAATTAGGTTGAATCCGCATAAATGTGTTTTCTGCGTAGAATTGGGTCGATTAATAGGATTTGTTGTTTCGAAAGCAGGCATTCGCGTCGATCCATCGAAGGTCGAAGCCATTGTCAAATTACCTCCTCCTTCGACTTTACGCCAACTCCAAAGTTTGCAGGGGAAAGCAAACTTTTTACGTCGATTCATTCCTAACTATGCTGAGCTTACAAAGGGTTTTACCCGGTTGTTGAAACAGAACATTCCATTCTTTTGGGACCAGATCGCTGATCGATCTTTTGATGCACTTAAACACGCGTTGACCCATGCACCGTTATTGCATCCTCCCAACTACAATCAGGATTACTTTTTGTACCTCGCTGCTTCTAATTCCACTATTGGGATGGTATTGGTTCAGGAAGATGAATCTCACAGTGAACATGTGATTTACTATCTTAGTCGAAATCTGCATCCAACTGAGATCAAATACACACATGTGGAGAAATTGGCCTTGGCAGCTGTCCAAGCTATTCAAATATTTAGACATTACATATTTTTACGTAAAACCATGGTAATTTCTAATTGTAACCCTATGATGTATATTTTGACCAAACAATTTCTAGGGGGCAAGTATTCCAAATGGATAGTTATCCTGCAAGAATTTGACTTGGAGTTTGAAAAATCCAAGGCAAAGAAATCTTTGGTATTTGCGGAACTGATGTGCGATTTACCCTCTACTGATATTGAAACAGTGGCAGAAGAGTCCATTGCGGACGAATCTTTGTTTCTTATCAGTACACTTGATCCATGGTATGGAGATATTATCGTTTATCTCCAAACCCAATCTTTTCGGCCTGACATCTCACGATATCAGCGACGGAAAATACACTTCCAATCCCAACAATATAATATCATTGGTGATACACTTTACCGTCGTGGAGCGGATTCTGTTTTCTGACGTTGTTTAACTCATGAAGAAGCTGAAAAGGTTTTAAATGACTGCCATTCTGGAGCATGTGGCAGTCATATGTCTGGGTATGCCACAGCCCAAAAGATATTGCGTGCTGGTTATTTCTGGCCAACGTTGTTCAAAGATTGTATCTATACGGTTCGGAAATGCCACAACTGTCAACTTTTTGATCGAAAAATGTGCACGCCACCCGCTCCTCTTCACCCTATAATTGTTGTTGGTCCTTTTTCGAAATGGGGTATCGAATTTATTACATGTAACCCTCACTCGGCCGGGGGGCATGCGTATATTATCTTAGCAGTTGATTATTTTACTAAGTGGGCCGAGGCGATGCCTACATTTTTAGCTGATGGCAAGACTGCTGCAACTTTCGTATTTAATCACATAATTGCTAGGTTCGGTGTTCCTCAAGCTATTATTACAGATCATGGAAGTCACTTTCGGAATGTCATGATGACTGAACTAACAGACCAACTTGGCTTGTGCCACAATAGTTCCACTCCGTATTATTTGCAAGCCAATGGTCTGGTTGAAGCCATTAATAAAGTTTTAGTCACCATGATCAGACGAATTATTGGTATTCACAAGACGAATTGGCATTCCATGTTATTTTCAGCACTTTGGGCATATCGAACCTCAGTCAAAACATCAACGGGTTTCACTCCTTTTCAACTGGTTTACGGTTTGGAAGCTGTGTTACCGATTGAATGCAAAATTCCGTCACTAAAATTAGCCGTAGAATTACTTCCAGCTACGTCTGAAGAGGAGAAACGTTTCTTGTACTTAGCCCAATTAGATGAGAATCAACGAAACGCTGCAATAGCAAACGAGGCTCATGTTAAAAGGATAAAAGCTCAGTATGATAGAAATGTGACCCCTCGAAATTTTTCAGAAGGAGACCTAGTTTTACTTTATGATCAAGCTAACAACAAGCTAGGAGCTGGGAAATTCGTGCCCATGTGGCATGGTCCTTACATTGTTAAACGAAAATTAGCAAAAGGGGCCTATGAGTTGATAGATTTTGACGGTGTCCCTTTGGATAAACCCAGAAATGGGCTTTATCTAAAGTGATATTATGCTTAAACTTGGTGTGGAGATTCTTTAGGTTAGATTTCTTTACTGCTGGTGTGTTAGAAAAGTGTGCCTAGTTTAGAAGTGTGTTTTTATCACTATTCCTGCTTATCTGAGTTTTACTCTTGATATTGCAGATGTCGACGTCTCTTCAAACCTACACTGGTTTTGCTGATGGTGCTTGTCGTAGTACACGGAACATTTCTTTCGCAGCTTGGGTTATCTATTCACCCTCTAACGAGTTAGTATCCATGCATGGGGTAAGCCTTGGTCAAACAACGAATAACATTTCCGAGTATAGTGCAGTGATTGAGTTATTGTCTTAATCCATATCATTTGGAATTCGGAGTTTGATTGTTAGGTTGGATTCTGAACTTGTTGTATTACAACTTAACAGAGTTTATACCATTAGAAATCCAGTGTTATTACGGTTATTTTTAAGAGTTCGTCTCTTGGAACGTGAATTTGATTACATTGAATATCAGCATATTCCAAGACATTTAAATACATTAGCAGATGCAATTGCTTCTAGTATGACAAATAGACATTTGCAATAATCAAAACAGTAAATTAAACGCATTCATAACATGTACACAGATAGCCGGTAAATAGTGATATATCATAGTATAGGAGAATTTTCAAAAAATATATACATCGTCTTCGATCATAGGTTAGAAACACCTTATGATCGGAAAAAATGATAACACAAAAGTCAAAATATGAGTCTACAAACGATCATCCCATCACTGATGGTGATCACGATAAGAAACCACTGCTCGGGCCACCCTTCATAGGAACCTCCTAAAAGGTCCTGGAACACCAATCACGTATCTCTGCAACCTGAGAGGAATGTCATCTATGCTCGTCTCTGGAATATCTAGAGTCAAACGCTCTAGATGATGCTCTAAATCAGTCAAAATTTCCGCTGATTGGCCTGCTGGGGCTGGGGCTGGTGCAACTGCAGCTGGTTGTTTTCTGTCATAAGGTTGGAGATGGGCTGGTCGTCGTGGGCCCACATCTGCATTCAAAACTTTTGGTTGTTAGTTTTCAAGACGATAAAAAATAAAAAAATTAGGATTTAGCAAACGTTGACAAATGATTGTACCTGAGTCATCCCACTGTTCCCCTGCTAGGAGAGCCATCTCTCGGTCGCCGCGAAAATCTATCCCGGCATATGGAAAATCCTCTATCACAAAAATTTGGCGATCCAGCCAACGAAAATATGAAGAAGGAAATCGAACAATCTCAGTACCCTCGATAGCATGATGAGCCATCAATGCGGACCAACGAACCATCCTAGGTTCTCGAAGTCGACCGGCATCAACAGCAATACTCTGTGGAGCTAGCATGGGGATCCTCTCTAGAGCAAAAGAGACGACGATGGATCCATATCCAAAGTTTTTCAGTTTCCCATTTTTTGCTCTAGTTAGTTGGCCTTTTACATTAGCCAACACAGCTTCACACTAGTTAAAGATGGTGCCGCGAAAACAGTCCACAGCAATACGCATTTGGGAACCAGTAGCTACATGCAGTTCAGCACTCCCACACAGTTTGGTAACAGTAAAATCAATAACTTTCAATTCAGGATGGATGATGTGTTTTATATCAATCCGTTTGTCCCTAGGGTTTGCGTGGTCATTGCAGAATTCTAGTTGGAGACTAGAGACAAACTGGCCACCTGGCCTAGTCCCAAACAAAGAAACTTGTTCGCCCCTCTTGGACAAACCAGTCAGAAAATATATATCCTCCTGCTAAATTTCGAGCCGGTGGCCACCAATAATGAAGCATTGGTCCTGCACATTCCATCTGTTTACCAACCATGTCAGGAGTTCTACCTGTGCCCTCATGCCTGAGATGGCCCAGAATTTGTACAAACTGCATGCTCTTAATGCTTGCTGTGTGGGAAAATGGAGTATTTCGGCTTCGTCCACGTCCTCATGTTCACGTTCTCTCCAAATCAACATCTTGATAATCCTATAATGCATAAAAAGGCAAGTTAGAACAATCTTATTTGAAAATTTTTGGGAAACAAATGAGAAATATGTGTTTTAAATTTGACCGCGCAGGTACCGCACCTGGCTTTTGTAAACAGTGCGTAGGAACGCATGCGAGCTGTGTGTTGGGTGCGGACCCACAACCTTTTTCCACATAGAAAAAAGTCGGGGTCCGCAGGTCGCATGTGTCGGGCCTGCGGACCCCCGCAGGTGAATTTTTAAACCATATTTTCCTCTAAAAATACAAACTAAAGCCTAAAAATGAATTTGAAATGGATGGAATACAAGATAAAGAGGTTTTGGATTACCTGGGACTGACGGTTCTCGATTTCGTTGGATGGATTTTCCAGAATCTTCACAGGAACTTTCTTACCCAAAAGCTTTTTACTTTTCACTCTGAACTTGAACGATAAAAATGAAATTGAAAAAGTCCTTTTTATAATTTTTTTCGAATAGATGAATTTTTAATTTATTTATTTTTCACTTTAAAAAGGGTATTTTTGAAAGCATTTTTACTTATCTTAAACAGGTATGTGTAATGTTTCAAGTTTTTGTGCAGAAATTGGATTTTTCATGAGAATTGATCATTTTTCAACAAAGAGTATACTTTTATCACTTTTTCGGACTCTTTCAAAAAATTCACGAAAAAGTGAAACCCTGGAGTCCTCTTTTAAGCCCTTTTCAGACTCTCTAAACATGAAAAGATTGCCGAGTACTTGAATATTCTAACTCGTTAAAGTAAATGAACAGTTGTCCCTTCAGTATAAGTTTACCCCATTTTCGGACTGAAATGGACTATTTATGAAAAAGGTTTACGTTGACTAATTACGGTCAATAGAGTTCTCTCCCACATTATTTTATCCTTTTTCGGGCTCGAGAGACTAAATTTACGAAAAATTACACCCACGGAGTTTTCTTAAGTTTTTCTAATTTCAAATTGAAAAACATCAGTTTCTCCTATACTGACTCGTTAAACTACGTAAAGGACCCTGTAATTTTAACAGAACGAAATCCATTTCCTTCTTAGGTTCGAATTTTAAACTAAGTTGGACTCATCCGAAGTTGACAGCTTTATAACGCCATCTCCTCAAGCTTGTCAAAAATAAAGAGGTACTTGCCAGAAATGGTGGGGGAAAAAAGAGAAAAATGGGCGTGTTTGTTGTATTTTAAAATTTTTCGAAAATCCAGTCCACCACTCTTGAACACGACACTTTTATTCACCTGGGTTGGGAAATCCTTTGCCTAGCAGTTAATCAAACCATATTGAAAGCCTTCAGCCAGTTTCTGGGTATTAGCTTTGGGTCAATTGTCACCAAGCCATCTACAGTGTCATTATGTGTTCAAGAGGACAGTTCAAATAAACCATTCATCTGCAAAATATCTATCATCCGTTTTGACCATCCCTAAGTCAGTCCTTGCCAATATATTTTCAAAACTTGATCTATGATTTCGTGTTGTGGGCTTGCCTACGACAGATCACTTTCTATCGACAGTAGCACATTATCTAGGAAGTTGATCCAGAAATTGTCAATACCTTGAAATCTGCATGCCTCAATGGCAGGTTTCTCGCCTTCGACGACAGGTTGCATTATTGACCTTCGATCGAATGATTTTGTGACATGTTCGAATTCAGATCATTCATTCACATTTCACGGATTGTGCTAGGTACTTTGAGAACCATTGACATTAATGGTGGTTACTCTCACACTTGTTAACAGTTTACATCAATGACTGATAATCAAGTGGTTTCTACCATGTTCGACTTCGACACATTCATTCACATGGATAGAATCGTACTAGTTCGAGATGCGGAAATCAAGACCCTGGATCTAGTTTCCACCATCCAGGCTGCGAGGAATTTTGTTAACATATGTACAGTAGACTATTTATAAATAGATGGCTGCATCCATACTGTGTCTACGCATATTTGCACTATGATGTATTCAAAATCATTCCTATATCAGAACGATTTGTGTTAGTTTTAGTTAATTTTAATCTGAGTATGGGAATGCCTACCTCAGTGATGACATGTATACATATATATTTTGCATTGAATTTTTTTACAAGTTCCGACTGGGGTGTCCACAAGATGATCTTTAAAATGATAAAGTACTGCACTCTTCATATATGACAGACTTCAACTTCATCTATTCCAGAATTTGCACTTTAGGGGGCAATCTGTTACACTAAAAACTGTCATCCTGACATTCTGCTATGAGTATGAGCTCATTATTACTCATACTTCCTCCTTTTGCAAGTCTAACATATCAGTTCTTCATGTCAAGCCTTGAAAATCAGAAGAAAGTTCCTAAAAATCCCCTAAACTTTGGTATCGCACTTTCTCTATTCATTACCTGCGGTCCCGCACCTAAAGTTAAGCTCTCCTACGGAACCATACCGCACGTTCTTTGTGTTATAGGTGCGGACCTCTGTAAAACTCAAAAAGGCGAGAAAGTAAAGTTAAAAATTTGATTTTAGATCAATTCTAGAAGATTCTAGATGGGAATTTTCGGGAATGGATACGCTTTGATAAGGTTCATGTATCCCTTACTTGATGGAGCTAACCCCTTGATGTAAGGAGCTAATCCCTTTGAAGGAGGATTCTATCCCTTCATATTTGGAACAGAAAACCTCCTCTTTTCTACTATAAAAAGAGGCCTTGGGTAGCCTCAAAGGGAGTTGAAGCTTTAGGATATTTGAGGCTAAATGCTGTTGAGATTCATACTATGTTAATTAAGACTTTCTGTGAGGAGAGATTACATACCTCTTTTAGTCTTGGTTGAAAGAGTGCAAAGCTTATCAAAGTAGAAGAGATTCCTCCTTCGGACCCCAGGAAGACCTGCATGACATCAAGGCACAGGTTGTAAAGGTTTTCTTTCATTTGAAGTTAATACAAATATACTCATTTTTCTCAATAAGCTGTCTATTCATGGTTTATTTCATAGATTCCTTGATCACTATGATAAGCATAGTTTATAATAATGTCTATACAGGTGCTATGTAATCTTTTGCTTGTTTTTGACTGCAGGTTTATGAAGAACACTCCTTCAAATGTACGAAGGACGACGACAATTTCAAACAAGCGTTGGAAATAAGGTAGGCCTTGCGCCTATATAGAAATTTTATGAATCTTATATGCTTAGAGAGAAATTAGTATAATTGGCTGTTTGTTGCTAGTTATTTTTAGTACTAGAGAGATCGGTTTTGTCCGCAAGACGGATTAATCTACACAACAAGATTCCCTTTGCATCCACGTGCACAGCAGCAATGTTACTCACAGAACTTAACAGATCAAGAACTCATATAACAATACAAAACTATTTTAGATATGTATGAAGCAAGTAGACAAACCTAGACTGTAGCATAAACAAGTACACAAGTATTTTCGCGACTTAAACCAATAAAACAACAACATATACTAAGTAATCAAGATGGCACAGATTCATGTCACAATAATTCCAAAGGATTCAAATAGGAAACAATACTTTTGCATTCATTAATCTTTCAGATCTACGTAAAAAACCCCAAAAACCCAACCTGCACACATAGCAGCAGGGTCCACGCACAACAGGACACAGGCCCTCTGCACACACAGCAGTAGGAATCCTTACCCAAAAACGTTGACCAGATCTATCGATTTGCACTTAGCAGTAATATCTTATCATTCTTAGCCTCCTCTACAACTCAAAAAATGTTCAACTACTTATACTATTCTAGCCTATGCATCCAATGGTCTACAAACCATGGTTTGTGGATTCTTGGTCTACCCTTGACCCAATTACAATGATTTAGGGACTTTGACCCACCCCAAACCCCCTGCGTTGTATTAAATATAATAAAAAATATACAAAATGGACCAGTTTCACAACTTTGTAGGAGACCCTATTCCAACAGTCCCCCAACACAATCTTGTGACTTGTCCCGAGTCACTGCAATGGTGGGGTCTCTGCTTGTGCGCGTAGTGTGTTAATGGCGGCGATCAGTCGGGGCAGTACTTATTAGCTCTAAGCAGTAGCATTCTGTGCAATATCCACGAGCTTCTGGGATGTCGGTCCTTCAATCGCCACGGTGACACTTTCTAGTGTCTGATTCAAGCGCTTGACTACAACATCGGTATCCTGTGATAGCTGGAGGGCTGTGTCGGTACAAGGCTTCATCCATTCCATGATGGCATGCTTCTTGCGCTGGAGTTCCTCAATCTCATCCTGGAGAGTGTTGCTAGTCTTTAAGCATGCCAGATGTTGAGCAAGGACTAAAGAGGGAAATGTAGCTTCGACCTAATTAAAAGCTTCTTCCTTCTGCCGCAAGTTCTGATTAATTCTCTAGAGGACTGGATCGCGCTAGATCCTGGTCCAAAGCTGCATATCATCTTCGAGTAATCGGAAACCCTTAGCAATCTGACCTTTAATGGAGTTAGTGGCCTCGGTTACTAGTGTAACACACTGGTCTTGTACCTCCAAAGGTGTTTTGGGCTGTAGCTTAGCCTGTAAATCGATGATTTACTGCTCTAGCTGTGTATTCACAACCTGCATCTTTTTCCTAGACGTCTTCAGTGCTACAACCAATCCTTCAATTTTAGCTTGGGGCATGGCTGCAGCCGGTATCTCCTCGTTAACCTCCGTGCAGAGCCTGTGTATTAGTGTTTCGAGCTCCTCGTGTTGTGTGATAACGCAGAGTACTTCAGTGTTCTGCCACTCGATGGTCTGCTCAGCTACCCCTAGTTGTTGGCGCACCTTCTGGTCCCAATGGCGAATTTCCTAGAACACAGCAGTGTGGAGGCCCTATAATGCATCATGGGTCAGCGTGGCTAGATTTAGCTGCACCCCTGCGTCTATCTGGAGTTGGACTGGTGGGCTGATCACAAGGGCAGCACTAGGTATAGCGCAGAGATGGATTTCCTTTGTGGTGAGCATTGTATGGATGGGTACCAAGGGAGGTTGTACCTAAGTCACGCTGGCCTGTAGTGTGCCGGCTTTTACCTCTAGGGTGTGGAGCTCAGCCTGGAGGATGTCAATGGTAGCCTTCTGGGGTTCCTCCAGGGCTACCCATTTGTCTTCTATAGCCATTGTGATAGCATCTGCTATTTGTTCGAGGTCCCCATCGGTCAAAGTGACCGTTGCATCGTATTCCCCCCGTTGCGCATGCTACTTCTTTTGGGGCCCCTTGTCAGGCTCGCCCATGCGCTTGGATCCTCCGAGGTTTACTGGTGGTGAGAGATCTACCTAGATTTCAGCCCTGGTATTTTTCGATGGTGCATCCTTCTTCTTGGCTGTGTCCGAGCCTTGCTTGCTTGGTCCTGCAGTCTCCTTGGTGGGGGTTTTGAAGCCTATTTTCTAGGTAGGAGGCCACCGTTCGACCACCCGGTAAATGTCCTCATCTGCTACCATATATGGGAGGGACGTCCAGGTTTTATCCTTGAGACCACGGATTTGGATGTGGTGCATCATAACTTGGAATACTGCAATACTTTTGTACCTGTTGTACACTGATGGGGACAACCGTGGTCGGGAGTTGATGGCTGCGGCCAAGCTGCTCTGGAATAGGACTGAAAAAACTTGGTTATCTTCCACGCGTTTCACGTCCTTAGAGTCCCATAGGTGGGTGAAGCGAGCCCCTTAGCACATTTCTTGAGTGAGCTTGGGGAGGATCGACTCCTCAGGGGCCTCCCATGCAACCAGGGCTATGAGGAGCAGTAACCAAGAGTAGCAAAAGGCCTTTCCTTTTTCCTGAGATTCGCGGACATTGTTCAAGAACTCATCACACAAATATTGAGCCCAATTAAGGTAGGCCCCCTTCGTACACTAGCCTTCTAATCGAATTACATAGGCAGGGACAGTTGTGACTTGGCACTTCGGCATTAGCTTGCATGCTAATAGTATGGTACCCATCTGTGTAGCTCGATCACTGATGCATTGAATGATAAAGCCCCAAGTATTTCACTCTATCTTGTACTTTTGGCACACATATTTAGGGTCCCACCCTCATATTTCTTGCCCACCCATTCCATAGGGTGCGGCCCTTGCATGGGAAGTCCCGTAATATGGTGAATTAGCGCGACATCAATGGGGAGTTGGTCCCGAATCCATAAGCATACCTCATGAATCAAGGCGAGCAGCTACCAGATCAATCGGTCTGTGAAATTGTAATGGCCAAAATGGGGCATTTGCAATAGATTCAAGAGCCCAGATTCGACCAATATAGATACCCAGTGCTGAGGAATGACAGTGACCCCATCATTCGTATGAGATGTGTCAAAGTATAGTGTGGGGGCCAGTTCTAGGAAGGCTTCATGATTCGCCATGTCGTGGTCATCGAAATTAACTTCATGGAGCCGTCCACAAGGGTCACCGATGACTGAGACTTCATCCGGGGTTAGCAGTGTTTGTAGATAGGTGATCAAAGCATCCAAGTGTTTGGGCGTGCGCGTGGAAGGCTGGCGTGGCCGGATGAAGGGGGGCAACCAATTGATCGGATTGGCAGGCAGGGCTTCCTCTTGTGCATCCTGATCCGAAAGTGGTGTTAGTGGGGATTTGGTATTCCTCGAGGACATCCCAGGTCATCCTACGGCCCACTTTGCAGCTTTCGAGGGCTTTCCCAAGCCCTATTCTTTTTCTTTTCCCTTCTTGGTGACTGGTGTAGAGAGCACTTTTTCGTCCTCAGCCCCAAGCTCCACTACGTCCTCACTTTCCAACTCTATTGGTACTAAAGGTTTAGCATGGTTTGTGGCTGTCATCCTAGCGTAGAAAAGGAATCCCAGCTCTAGATGGCTATTGTCAGAAGGAATAGGTTGATCATACATGAAAGGGATAGGGAAAACTAGGATAATTGTAGAGCTCAGGTTTGCATGCAACGAGGGTGAGAAATACAGTCTATGAAAGGGAGGGGGATTTCTTATCTATGTTACCCCATCCTTCTTATAGTGCCTATGGTCACTCAACGGTAGGGTATAATTTATCTGGAACTTACCATCAGATAAATAGTCAAAAGTCCTTAAATTCTGCCTCAATAATTTCCAGGGGGTCGCGGCCTTCAACGGTAACTTCTGCTCCCTATCAGTTGTTAGGATGCCAACGAATAGTTTCCGCATCGTCGGTATGCCCAACATTCCTGCTATGCTTGGGTCAAATAGTTGGGTCTTCTGAGCATCCTCCCCCAACACAGACTTGTTCCTAAAGTACTTCTCGACCAATGATATGTTCTTCCGACAATTGTCCTTCCAGGCCACCAGACATTTACGGGGATCTCCTGATCCAAGGAATGTCTTGATTCGAATATTGGTTAGGGCTTCAAATCGCAGGATCATCATATCCCGACATTCCTCCCAAGCCTAGAATGCTTCCCTCTGCGTCTCCCACCAGTGCGCAGGTATTCCATGCAGGGCTCGCTTAAGGGCCCATAGCCTTCATCCCTTGGGAACCTATGCTTTGAATGCTCGAAAAAATTCCTTAATGCTGCCAGAACCATCAAAATAGGGTATGTCTCTTACCTATGAGGAAATGCAGCAGAAGTCCCTTGTGACTCGAAGACACCGTAGTGCTGAGACATCATGCAACCGGTTCTACCAATTTTCCATCTCCTCGTTAGAGTCAGAAAATAATTCACTTTCCTTTTCCCAACATAGTACTCCCTTCATCGTGGGGTTGATCCAATCTTCGTCCCACAGTCAACTTGTAAATGTGATCCACCTCCTCTTCATCGAGTACTTGCTTTGTATATCGTTCACCTTCCGCAGGATCTAATGGTACTATCACCCTTGTGCCATTATTCTAAAACACCATGCTTCTTTTCTTTAGGTTGATGATACTACCCATATCTATGGCCCAGTCCAATCCCAAGAGCGCAGGGTAGGGTTCTGCATCTTCGACAATTTCTATTACCTCAAAATCAGTGTGGGCCTTTACTCCTGTGATGTCCACTGTAAATTTGGGCAACCTTCCTAGCGGGATGATTTTCTGATGATTTTCCATGCACAGCTAAATAGTGGACCATTCCAACTTAGGTTCTGCCATTCGTAGCCAAGTCTTCTTAGGTAACACGTTCGCATTTGACCCTAGGTCCAAAATAACCTGGCTCATTTTGTAGTCACCGATATGTGCAAACAACCACATTTCTCTTCTGGTGCATTTCTTATACCTGTATAGTTTGTGCACATCCTTGACTTCTGGGGTTAGATAGGGTCATTCCGCGTAGCTATCTAGTAATGCCTGAAGGTTCTCCACAGCCTTTGGGTTGCACAATAGTTTCATACATGCCTGCAAAAAGGGCTCAACCTCCTCATCTGCCTTGAGGTTCACAGGTGGCCGAGCAGTAGTTGCCTCTATCTTAGCAAAGTCTTTGCACGTTGCGATAAACA
This sequence comes from Pinus albicaulis, assembly GCA_034641835.2. NCBI lineage: Eukaryota > Viridiplantae > Streptophyta > Pinopsida > Pinales > Pinaceae > Pinus > Pinus albicaulis. Next base: position 46,590,653 of record CM076578.1, read on the forward strand.
TTTCTTTCCCCCATTTTAGGTCCAATCCTTCTTGTTTGATAGCGCCTTGACAGATCAGAGGTTCCATCGCAGCCTCCTCCTCAGGTCCCTTGGAGGCTATCTTGCTGCACATAACCACATTTACACTTGGATCCTTGCTTCGCAGCTCATCCTTAACTCTCTGCACATTCTGCGCAGGTGTCGGCTGCTTTTCCTGCATTTTTTCTATCAAGATCGGGAAATCTTCAATTACATGGTCCAGCTATCTGCAATATCGGCAGGATTTCCTAGTGGGGCTCGGGTAGTCCCTTGCAAAGTGTCCTACTTCTCTATAGTTATAACAGATTATCTAACCTCATCCCCATCCTGCACTTCCACCTCATCCTCCTCCCCTGCCCCTTGATGTTGAGCCGCCTATACCTACAGGGGTCCTTGGTGATGCAGGGTCTGATTGTACCTTGTATAAGTTTCCTCGATTAATCATCAAATCATATGTCCAACAATTATGTTCGTCATGTCCCACCAATCTGTAGAACCGACACCATTGCTGCTTTAACTCTGGGACATATGCAGCAAGGCGGGGATAGTGGCTAGTATCATGTAGTCCTGCGACGCGACAATCATCGCACCAGAGTGCTGGCCCACTAGGTCCCATAGCCTCCCTAGGGCGCAATGGGCTCGGTCCCTCGGCCTGCACATAATATGTTAATAGCGGACAATTATCTTTGGTGTGCCCATTCACCTAGCATCGTATGCACCATCGTTCGAGGCTGGTTTCTCCCCTCATTTCTTTCGCAAGTTCTAGATCTCTACATGCATCGCTTCCATAGATCTCCTTCTATGTTGGCCCTATAGTACTTACCACTCCGCATTGTACTCACGTCCAGATCAAAGGTCATTCACTTGGTATGGCTACATAGAATAATATTTTCGCACAATAATATTTTGATCAATAATGGCAAAGTCTTCAGGAACTTACCTTGGAAAATTCTGTTACAAATCCTTCTAACACGTTGTCTACCCAATTGTCCACTGTGCAAGTGATGGTGTTATCAGTCTTTTCTAGCTGGTGGATTAGTTCAGGGGTCCAATCTGTTATTCGCTCATCCCTCCAACACTTCTGAAACTCAACCAGCCTCGCGAGCCACTCTTGGAGCTTGATTGCAATCGTTACAAATAAGATCTCGTAGATCTCTGTAAAAATGTACTTATTCTTCCACTCTTCAGTGGTCAACCTCTTACTGCGATTTTCTTTTATGAAAAATTCCTGAACTTGTTGTTCAAACTATTCATCAATTTCCTTCCTCTTCGGCTTCCAGTACAGCCTTGGCATTACCCAATCCCTATCTCAAAATGCTCTAGTTCCCAGCAACAGAACCATTTTTTGGCTCAAGGGGTCCTAACCTAGGTTCAGATGTTCAAGGTTTGCCAACAAACCCCTATACTACTGGCCCTTTCGGCAATGACCTTCTTGCGTAGGCCAAAGTCTCACCTGAAGTAATATGGGTGGGTGCTGGAACCAGGTTTCTGCACCCTGGGAGAGGGTAGGTAAGTGAAGCAGAGCTGCGTTCACCCTGATCGTGACCTGTTCCGGTATCACTGAACCTAGATTCCCTTCGCATCCACGTGCGCATTATCAATATTACTCACAGAACTTAATAGATCAAGAATTCATATAAAAATACACAACTATTTCAGATATTCTTGTATGAAGCAAGTAGAACAAACCCAAACTGCAGCATAAACAAGTACACAAGTATGTTTGCGACTTAAACCAATAAAAAAGCAGCATATACTAAGTAATCAAGATGGCACAGATTCATGTCACAGCAATTCCAGAGGATTCAAATAGGCAACAATACTTCCGCATTCATTAATCTTTCAAATCTATGTACAAAACCCCAAAAACCCAACCTGCACATTCATTAATTTTGTTTGAGATTTATCAATTTTCTAAATAAGGTGTTTCTCTTTGTATCCTCATAATGTGATATCATTTCCTCTGTAAACATTGCCCAAGTGACATTTTTTTTATATGAGAAAAGCCATCGATACCATACAAATGCATTTTGTTCTAAATGTAAAGTTGCAATGTGTACCTTTTGTGTGTTTTGCACATTATTGAGATCAAAATATTTCTTTATATGTATTATCCATGTTACGAGATCCTTGCCATAAAAATTCCTCATAGCCATCTTTGGAATATGGTGGTTCCTCAATCCAACATTAGATTGTATGAAATCAGCATTAACATTTATTTTGTTCTCATCATTAGTTTCCTCTACTATCTTTCTGCCATTAGGAAACATTTCTTGTATTAGCCTTGTCATCAAACCATCCATGTATGCTTTTAGATCATTCTTCATGTCTTCCATGTTCTCTTTCATTTCATCGATATTAGCTTCCATGTCATCCATATTAGCTTCCATGCCAGCTTCCATGCCATCCATATTAGCTTCCATTCCATTCTTCATGCCATCCATGCCTTTCTTCAAAACTTCCATTTCATTTTTTGTTTCTCTTTGTGAGAGCAGAATTTGGTGCACTTGCTCTTTTAATTTTGATATGTTATGTTGCGCCTCTTCATGAGTCATAGTAGACCCTTCTGAAGGCTTAATTGGTGTTGAATTATTTTTAGGTGGCATTTTAAAAATCAATACTAATATCTATGCTTCAATATGCCCTTGGAATCACTTCAAACTGATTTTTCACACAAGCCTTATGCAATTCGAAAAAAAAAATACACACCATTTTCTTGCTTTTGAGGAGATCAACATTTAAACTGAATTATCTCTATGATTTTTGATATTCAATATCTGAAATTTAGCCCTGTAGTAGCCCTTTGAATCTCCTTTCGAATGCCACAGGTTTGACCTAATTTGGATTCTTCAAGGCAAAGTTATTTCCAATCTCCCACAATGATCTAATTATGGATTGGTTTAGTACAATGAACTTGTACAACATGCCACGTGCCACTGTTTCCTCCTTCGGCTTTGAAACTGATATCAAAGAAGCTATAGTCTGTGTTCTTGTTGACACTTTTTACAGAATTGCAATCTGATGCTCAGAGAGAGATTTATGATGATTTTCCCACGGTCACCTCTTTGAGATGAAATTCGGGAGCCTGAAACAAACCTAACTTCCACAGCTCATATGTCTGAACATACGGCGAACCAAGATCTGAAATTTTTACAAGAAGTTCCTCAGGGATTTTTCTTTTCTTTGTACAAATTTCAGCTTCTGAACCTTCGTAGAAAAATTTTTATAGTGAAACTTCCACGATGACCTATTTTAGGTGAAATTCGGGAGCCTGAAAAAACCCTAACTTCCACAGATCATATCTTCGCAAATATTTATAACCAAGATCTGAAATTTCTACACGACGTTCCTACGGATTTCGGCTTCCCTCTGTAAAACTTTCAGGTTCTTAACCTTCATAGAAAACGAATTATAGCGAAAATTCCACGATGACCTGTTTGGAGTAGTGAAACCCTATAATCCAAAGCTCTAATACCAAATGTTATGAAACAAGCTCCAAAAATAGAAGAAAAAAGAGATCAATGCCTTAGAAATAAGCCACTTCGAGGGGGAAACCTCTTTTACATTACATAAATGAACAATTCTTGGATGATACAAATCACCAAACCTCCTTCCATATATGGGAGTCCATTGGGTCACAATATAATCCTAACCGACCTAACAATAATAATGTAAGGGCACAATAATAACAATATTAGGGTTACAGGGGCACAAAAATAACAATAAGGGGGTTACACTAACAACAATAAGAGACTATACTAGTAATATAGGGACCTAAAACCTTCATGTCTTGTTGAGCATAAAAACACTTTTGAAAAGCCCATTTCACTATGAATTATCTTAGTTAGAGTCAATCATGGAAGTCAGGTCATTCAAGGTCCCATTAGGTCATTAGGTTTCAATGTTCAAGGTCCAAAACTGCACCATTTCATCTCAATAAGGTTAGAAAATGGTGTGAGAGTGACTCAATAAACATTTCATTTTCCTCTGCAGAAGATTATTAGCATGTAAATATGATATTTTCAAATTTGTAATTTTGATTTTTATAATTTTCATATCAAAATGTAATTTTGATATGAAAATGGATATGTAATTTATTTTTAATTTTTTAATGTAATTTTATGCTTCCTATATGTAATAAGTTTGGCCCCTAGCTTCCAACTAAAAACACACTTGCCAAACTGAAAGAGAAAAGTGTTAAGCTCCAGCAACTCCATCCTGTAATAGAGAAAAATTAGATGAAAGCGTAATCAACAAATGTTTCAGAAAAGTGAAAAAAGGCATTAGAAAAGTGGGTTTTTAAATTCAAATAAAATTTCACTTTATTATTTATGACAAAAATACATCAATTCAAATTCATTTTCCTCCTCCAAATATCAATTCATCACTCTAAGAGATCAAAATTTTGAAATTCTTAGCGAAATTGGTAAAGGAGCATAATCGAGGGCGCAATTCCTTAAGCAAGGGTGCAAATCAGTTCAGGAGGGTGCAAATGTGTTGTTGATGGCGCAAATGTGCTGATAAGGGTGCAAATAGGTTTGATCCAGGTGGATATTGGTGGTCACCCACCTATTCCACTTGGGGCCCCACCATTGTCTCTTTCATTTTTTCAGTTTCGGCACAACTTACTATTTTTAACAGTTTTTCGGGTCCTGAACTTCCGGAGCCGTTTTGAGGCCCTAAACGACTTTTTTTGGGAAAACGAAGAGCAACATGGGTCCATGGATCAATGTTTCTCGTTCAAAATTTGTATTCCTCGAATAGATATTTCTAACGAGGTATGGTACGCGTCAAACAGAGATCGTATGCCAAAGTTACGTCCCTGGGAAGTTGAAACACCAATTTACCCAAACGGTGCCCATAGTTTTGGCGCTTCATCTCCTAGGGTTAGGGTTTTGGCTATTTAGGATTTACCATTGTTTTTAAATAATAAATAGGCCCTCGAGCCTCATTGTAACTCAGTTCAGAGGCCTGTAGCCGCCACATCTCTTCTCAGAGATAGCTACCAGCGCTCTAGCTAGTTTTATTTCCATTTTGTCTGTAAGCAAATTTCAGTTCTTTGATATTAATGAAATGAAGTGTTATTTCCGCTGCATCTCTGTATTATGGTTATATTTTTATTCTATTGCGTTCCTGCATAAATCTGGATCAGTGGTATTAGAGCGGTCTGATTTTTCTTGATCCTTCTTTGCATATCCCCAATGAGGTTGGGGTATAAGGAGCAAGGGCTTGATCTGGTGGAACCTTTGCAAGATCAGCCTCGCAAACCTCGACAGACGCCCATGGGGGATGAAAAGAGAGATGAGGGAGCAGGAGATCCTATCAAAATATTGCTCGAGGAGGCCCTCGAAAAACAAAGGAACGTGATGATGGATAACTGTGCTTAGATCCTTCAACGACTGCCCACCGGCGGCGCATATGCATCCAGCAGCCACTCTGGAGGCGTGACTCCTTTTAAGGTACAAGTAAATTTTAACATTTCCATATTTGAGGTTCAAATAGACGCAGATGTTGTAGATAGATGTTTGAATCTATTAGAAGGATATTTCTCTGTTCATGACTTTTCAGACCGGGAGAAGATTATTTTTGCACTCCTCAAAGCTACCCCCATGTTAAGGACCAGTGGAAAAACCTACTATGAGAACAAGGACCAGACAGAACCCTCTCTATTCTCAACCATACCAACTTGGAATTCTTTCCGAGACGCCGTAAAGGAACAGTACTATCCCGTGGGGAGCTATGAGAACAAGTACATACAATGGACCACGCTACGACAACAAAGGGATCAGAATGTGCATGAGATGACGAATCTGTTCCATACCCTGCGCACAAAGTTGGGTATCAAAGATTCAGAGAAACATCTGGTACTAAAGTATCGCATCTGTCTGCACAGATACATTGAGGAGGAAATGGAGTTCCTCGACATCTCCTCGCTTGGTACGACATACCGGTATGTTGCCAAGATTGAGCAGAAATTCAAACAGAAGAAGCGATACTTTGGATCTGCAAATCAAAAGAAAGGGAAAGGTGCTTCCAAACCGCAGAACAAAGGACAGAGCCAAGGCATGGTAGCTAAAGACAACCCGTCGAAGCCACAAGAAAATAACAACACCGTAAAGCCAAAGAAGGACACGGAAAAGTGGTGTGAGTTCCATAAGAGCTCCACTCACAACATAAGTAAGTGTCGGGCCAAGTAGTCGCTAGTGGCCAAGATGAGGGCTTCTAAGTCAGATGCATGCTCCGACTCCAAATCAAAACCTAAAAAGGGGAATGAAAAAGGGAAACAGATTATTGATGGGGATCCCAACACCACTGTTGCCACTACAAAGATCCAGAAGGAGGAGGAACGTCTCTTCCACTCCTAGATGTGGGTAAAGGGCTCCCCTGTATAGTTCAATGTCGACAATGGGAGCCAAAATAACCTCATTTCAGCAGACGCCGTGAAGCGGTTGGGCTTGCTGACCACGGCTCACCCACATCCATACACCATCAGGTGGCTTCACCAAGGACGAGATCTCCGCGTCAGCCAGTAGTTTCGCCTTCCCTATAGCATCAAGCCCTTCGTGGATGAGGTATTATGTGACATTGCTCCTATTGATGCTTCTGATGTATTATTAGGACAACCATGCTTGTGGAAGCGTCATGCTATGTATGAGTCTCGACCTCGTGTTGTTATTGTTACTTTGGTAAATAAGTTGTACAGGATACCAGAGGTACCACCTCCTGCCGCTATCTCTTTGTTTACTGCAAAACAATGCAGTAAGCTCATTTCCCAAACCAGGAAATTCATTTTCCTGATGATCCGCCCCCAGGGCTAGAAGAAGACTATGGCCACGACCTCTAGGCAGGGCTCCTCTACATGACAACAACAAATGGATAAGGTTGCGGAGGAGTACAGGTACATCTTCACCTCACCCACAAGGGTTCCTCTACACTGTCAGGTCAAGCACCTGATTGATCTGACCCCAGGTGCGCCGCTACCCAATGGACCGATCTATCTGCCCTCTATTCTGGAGAATGATGAAATCAAGAGGCAGATTTAGGAGCTGTTGCAGAAAGGTCACATTAGACCAAGTTCATTGCCCTGTGGGAGCCCAATCGTGTTGGTACAGAAGAAGGATGGGACGTGGTGACTCTGTATTGACTATCGGGTGCTGAACAAGATCACTGTCTGGAATAGGTACCCAATCCCACGGATTGATGACCTTCTGGACCAAATCAAAGGTGCAAAATATTTCAGCAAGATTGACCTCAAGCCTGGGTATCACCAGGTACCAATTGAACCCTTTGATGTGTGGAAGACTGCCTTCAAAGCCAAGGAAGGCCTTTTCAAATGGCTGGTCATGCATTTAGGGTTGAAAAATGCTCCCGCAACCTTCATGAGGATGATGGATGACATATTTAGGCCATTCACCGACTCATTTGTAGTGGTGTACTTGGATGACATTCTGATCTTCAGCCAGACTTGGGAAGAGAACCTTCACCACATCCGACAAGTCCTCCAAACACTGCGGCAACACAAGTTGTGTGCCAATTTGGAGAAGTGCATGTTTGGCATGACCCAGGTTCAATATCTAGGATACATTATTGATGAAAGGGGGTTGCATGTGGATCCAACCAAGATCCAAGTCATTCGGGATTGGCCATCCCCAACCACTATAACAGAGCTTCACAGCTTTCTCGGTCTTGCTAATTTCTACCGTAGATTCGTGTTGGGATTCTCTCATATCACTTGGCCCTTGAGAAAAATTATTTTGGTAGGAACCTCAATAGAAGGCGTTCACAGAATTGAAAAATCGCCTATGTTCTGCCCCAGTGCTCACATTACCAGACTTGCAACAACCATTTGAGATCGAGACGGATGCCTCTGACTATGCTATTGGGGTAGTTCTTACTCAACAGGGACATCCAGTGGCATATCACAGTGAGACATTATCTGACACAGTTCGCAAGTATCCCACTTATGACAAAGAAATGTATTCCATTGTGCAAGCTTGTTGACAATGGAAGCATTACATTTTGGGGAAGGAAAAAATCATCCACATAGACCACTGGCCCCTGCAGTTCATACAGACACAAGGGAAGTTGCAGAATCATCGCCATCAGAAGTGGTCCACATATCTGCAATAGTTTCATTTGAACATCAAGTAAAATAAGGGTAACACCAATAATGTTGTAGACTGCCTCAGCCGACCACCGATCGTGGCGCTCACCACCGTGCTCAACTCTTGTGGGCATGAAACTTCTGATTGGTCGCTTCTCTATGAGAGTGACCTAGAATTCGGCCACACTTACAAGGCACTCTTGGGGGGTACGCAAGTTCTAGAATTTCACCTCCAAGATGCACTTTTATGTCACCTGGGACACCTTTGTGTTCCTTCAAGTGAGCGTGCCAAGATGATATGGGAAGCACACTACAAAGCCAAGTTGCCGACAAGTGCATTTTGGTTGAGAAAAAATGTGAGTAACACGTTAAGTATTTATCAGATTCGAACCTTCAAAAGGATGTCGAGAAGCACATCAGATCCTGCACTGCTTGTGCCATTGCCAAACCGACCATCAAGAAGCAAGGCCTATATACTCCTCTACCTACCCCTAGTCGACCTTGTGAATCCATCTCCATGGATTACATGTCGGGCCTGCCTTCTACTAAGCAGGGAAATGACTGTGTTTTTGTGGTCGTCGACAGATTCTCGAAGATGGCCATTATGGCGGCCTGCAAGAAGAATATCACAGTTGTATTAATCGCTAAACTTTCAATTTTATGTGGCACTTTGGGATCCCACAGTCTATCATATTAGATTGAGATAGCAGGTTCCTCAGCACATTTTGGTCCAGCCTCTGGTCAATGTTGGACACAAAGCTCACCAAGTCCACAGCTTTCCATCCCCAAATAGATGGCCAGACAGAGGTCGTCAACAGAATGATTGTACACATTCTGCGCATGTACAATTCAAAGCATCCACGCACATGGGACGAGAGCCTCCCCTATTTACAACATAGTTATAATCGGGCTCTCCACAGTTCAATCGGCCATAGCCCCTTTCAGGTGGGCTTGGGATTCCAGCCACTATGTCCCATTGACGTAGCCATGCCATTTGCAGCTACTCAGGCCGATTCAACTCATGTCCAGTCTGAAGTTGACAAAGCAAGTAGCTTCATCGAGCGCATTCAACACATCCGCCAACAGGTTCATGATATATTGGACAGAGCCAATGCCAAGTACAAGAAACGCCATGATCAACACCGGGTGCCACACAACTTCCAGGTGGGTGACAAAGTATGGCTACATTTGCAGAAGGAGCGCCTCACTGGACCCCACCGCAAGCTTCGCCCGCTCCGATACGGGCCATACACCATCACCAAGGCTGTAGGGAACAATGCTTTCGAGCTTAGTATTCCACCATTCCTTGGTCTGCACCCAGTCTTCAATGTGGATCGCCTTTGTCCTTACTTCCCACCTCTACTGGACACTTCGGACATTGCAGAACAACTCACACCAACAGAGTTAAACCCAGACTGCATGGAACAGGCCACCACAGATTGTATCATGGACATGCAAATTAAGAACACTCGCCAACAGAGGATCCAACTGTATCGGGTTGTCAAAGCTGGCCAACTCCTTCACCAAGGAAAGTGGTTCACCAGGGACCAAGTTCAGCAGAAATTTCCTCATCTCATGGAGGAACTTAACGCAATGGGGACCATTGCTTCCTAAGGGGGGAGGAATGATCCAGGTGGATATTAGTGGTCAACCACATATTCCACTTGGGGCCCCACCATTGTCTCTTTCAGTTTTTCAGTTTCGGCACAACTTACTATTTTTAGCAGTCTTCGGATCCTAAACTTCTGGAGCCATTTTGAGGCCCTAAACGACGTCTTTTGAGAAAATAGAGAGCAACATGGGTCAATGGATTGATGTTTCTCATTCAAAATTTTTAGTCCTCGGATAGATCTTTCTAACGAGGTATGGTACCTGTCAAACGGAGATCGTATGCCAAATTTACGCCCCTGGGAAGTTGAAACACCAATTTACCCAAACGAGGCCCATAGTTTTGGCGCTTCATCTCCTAGGGTTAGGGTTTTGGCTGTTTAGTATTTCCCATTGTTTCTAAATAATAAATAGGCCCTCGAGCCTCATTGTAACTCAGTTCAGAGGCCTGTAGCCACCACATCTCTTCTCAGAGATAGCTACCAGCGCCCTAGCTAGTTTTATTTCCATTCTGTCCCTAAGCAAATTTCAGTTCTTTGATATTAATGAAATGAAGTGTTATTTCCCTGAATCTCTGTATTTATGATTATATGTTTATTCTATTGCGTTCCTGCATAAATCCAGATCAAGGTTGCTGAGGGCTCAAATATCTTTTCAAGGGCACAAATGACTGTCAAGATCAACAAAGCATCCTAGTGATCAGAATTGCCTTCAAAGCTCCCACATGCCATGAAAAATCACCTTCTTAAATTTATGTGCTGAATTTTCGCAAGTTGAAGTTGTAATTTTGTGTCTTCTTGAATTTAAAACCCTATTTTTTCCCTTGCACTCATAATTCCCAAAATTCCACTTCCCTTACACTCAATACCATCCCTACACTGTTAAAATTCATTCCCTAATCCCTGTTATCATAATCCCTATACCTAAGATACTAATTCCTAAAACCCTAAGCCCTAGGTGTTATTTTAACCTAGGCTCCTAAATCCCAATTCCTCTCACTCTTTCATTCCTTCTCTCTTCCCTATTCCTCATATCCCTAAAAATTTCTTCCTATCCCCTTCCTATATCACATATCCCTATCAAACATCTCCCTCATTTTTCCTTTCCGAACTCCCTTTCCCATTTTCCTTCCCTAATCCCTAGGGGTTAACAAAAACACCATGGAAACAAAAGAGGAAAAAACATCATTTACTGAAGGAGAGGAAGCAGAGATAAGGAGGCCACATAAAGGAGGAAGAGTGCTCAGACTTGAGTCTGCCAACACTAAGAAACTTTTAGCCTCTCCATTCACTGTCACATGCTTTAAACATGTTGGCTGCTATGATTTTTGTGAGAAAATTCAGAGGGTTAAATATCACCCCATGCTAACTAGAATTTTAATCTCTCTCCATGACAACCAAGTTAAATTAACTAGGGTCACTTTTAACTTATCTACTGCTGTCATTTCAGATGCTACAGGGATCCCAAATGTTGGGGAGAAATGGTTCAAGAAAGGTGAGTTTAAGAAACATGATTTTGAGTTCTTCCTAAAACCAAGACAACAAAATCAAACAAAGAGGTTCTTCCCTTTTTCACACCTCTTAGACATATATGCACCTATGATGAAGATTATAATGAAATATTTTTCATGTGAAGGCAGATTTCAAGGCTCTATTCCTATCACATCCGGATCTTGATGCATTTCACTAGGGTAAGGATGCTTAAAATGCCCAATTATATTTTCTAGAGTATAGAGAAGATGGAATACATTGCCCAGAAGAAGGGATATGAACAGCAAATGAAAAGCCTATTCCATCATTCCCTCATAAAAATCATAGTCCTCCACCATTTCAATCAAATGAACATTTCATGGATCACCTTCATAGCCAATGATATTTTCATTGAGACATACATTCAGGATGAACAAAATTTCCCTTCATCATCTCAACCCATGACTCACTCATCATCATCAGATCAGTCCCCTTCACCTCCTTCATCTCCATCTCATCATGATTTTGGGTCACCTAGCAGGATAGATGACATTGATCCTAAGTGGGCTAACATGGTTGAGGTTGATTCATTTCCAAAAATGTACATTTATGTTCGTCATGTCCCACCAATCTATAGAACCGAAACCATTGCTGCTTTACCTCTGGGACATATGTAGCAAGGCAGGGACAATGGCTAGTATCATGCAGTCCTGCGACATGACAATCATCACACCAAAGTGCTGGCCCACTAGGTCATGAAGCCTCCCTAGGGTGAAATGGGCTCGGTCCCTCAGCCTGCACATAATTTGTTAATAGGGGACAGTTATCCTTGGTGTGCCCATTCACCCGGCATCGTATTCACCATCGTTCGAGGCTGGCTTCTCCCCTCATTCCTTTTGCAAGGTCTGGATATCTACATGCATCGCTTCCAAATGTCCCTGGATCTGTTGGACAACTAGTTGAGTCTCGTCTTGAGGTGCAACTTCTAACTTCATGGCACCTTCCAAGGCTTTCTCCTGTGATTCGAAACTTTGATGCCCCATAGGTACGGGCAGGTGAGGTAGCAACATGGTAATAAACCATTCCGTGTGTTGTCTTTCATCATATTGGAATCCCCCTTCTTTGATCGCTTTCTTTAGTCGTTGATCGGCCTCCCACACAGATTCAGAAGGTCCTTGCTTGAAATCCTTTAGATCAACCACAATTTTTGAGTAGGGCTTAGGTTTCTTGAACTGCTGTTTCAGGGCGTTCTTAATTTCGTCAATGGTAGCATTTGCGTTTTGGCCGATGTATCCCATGTACCAGTCCAACGCTCTTCCTTCGAAGGAAAGGGACAGTTATACCCTTTTCACTGCATCACTAACCACGTTCTACGCATTCCATAACGATCCTGCAACAAACCATAATTGATCCATATCTTCATCCCCCACACCCTTGAAGGTCAGAAATTTCATGTGCACAGCCATGTCATCTTTCAGTGGCGAAGGGGTTGGTGAATTCTTACCTCTATGCTGATTTGAAAGTGGTGTGGCTAGAGGACTCCACACAGCTACTTCCCTTACTAGACTGTAGGCTAATAGATCTCCTTCTATGTTGGCCCTATAGTACTTACCACTCCACATTGTACTTCCATCCAGATCAGAGGTCATTCACTTGGTATGGCTACACAGAATAATATTTTCGCACAATAATATTTTGATCAATAATGGCAAAGTCTTCAGGAACTTACCTCTGAACCCCGTGAAGAATCTTCACTCTGCTTTAGAGTAGGAGACAAACTAATCTATGGAAAATTCTGTTACAAATCCTCCTAACACGTTGTCTACCCAATGGTCCACTGTGCGAGTGATGGTGTTATCAATCTTTTTCTAGATGCTGTATTAGTTCGGGGGTCTAATCTATGATTCGCTCATCCTTCCAAAACTTCTGAAACTCAACCAGCCTCGCGAGCCACTCTTGGAGCTCGATTGCGATCGTTACAAATAATATCTTGTAGATCTCTGTAAAAATGTACTTATTCTTCCACTCTTCGGTGGTCAACATCTTACTCCAGTTTTCTTTTATGGAAAATTCCTGAACTTTCTGTTCAAACTATTCATCAATTTCCTTCCTCTCCGGCTTCCAGTATAGCCTTAGAATTACCCAATCCCTCTCTCAAAATGCTCTAGTTCCTGGCAACAGAACTATTTTTTGCCTCGAGGGGTCCTGACCCAGGTTTGGATGTTCAAGGTTTGCCAACAAACCCCTATACTACTGGCCCTTTCGGTAATGACCTGCTTGCACAAGCCAAAGTCTCACCTGAAGTAGTATGGGTGGGTGTTGGAACAAAGTTTCCGCACCCTGGGAGAGGGTAGGTAAGTGAAGCAGAGCTGTGTTCACCCTGATTGTGACCCGATCCGGTATCACCGAGCTGTGATTCCCTTTGCATCCATGTGCGCAGTAGCAATATTACTCACAGAACTTAACAGATCGAGAATTCATATAAAAATACATAGCTATTTTAGATATTCTTGTATGAAGCAAGTAGAAGAAACCCAGACCGTAGCATAAACAAGTACACAAGTATGTTTGCGACTTAAACCAATAAAAAAGCAGCATATACTAAGTAATCAAGACGGCACAGATTCATATCATAGCAATTCCAGAGGATTCAGATAGGCAACTATACTTCTGCATTCATTAATCTTTCAGATCTACATACAAAACCCAAAAAACCCAACCTGCGCATTCATTAATTTTGTTTGAGATTTATCAATTTTCTAAAGAATGAGTTTCTCTTTGTATCCTCATAATGTGATATCATTTCCTCCGTAAACATTGACCAAGTGACATTTTTTTTTATATGAGAAAATCCATCGGTACCATACAAATGCATTTTGTTCTAAATGTAAAGTTGCAATGTGTTGTGTGTTTTGCACATTATTGAGATCAAAATATTTCTCTATCTGTAGTATCCATGTTACGAGATCCTTGCCATCAAACTTCCTCGTAGCCATCTTTGGAATATGGTGGTTCCTCAATCCAACATTAGATTGTATGAAATCACGATTAACATTTATTTTGTTCTCATCATTAGTTTCCTCTACTATATTTCTGCCATTAGGAATCATTTCTTGTATTAACCTTGTCATCAAACCATCCATGTCTGATTTTATATCATTCTTCATGTCTTCCATGTTGTCTTTCTTTTCATCGATCTTGGCTTCCATGTCATCCATCTTAGCTTCCATGCCATCCATCTTAGCTTCCATTCCATTCTTCACGCCATCCATGCCTTTCTTCAAACCATCCATCTTAGCTTCCATGCCTTTCTTCAAAACTTCCATTTCATTTTTTTTTGCTCTTTGTGAGAGCAGAATTTGGTGCACTTGCTCTTTCAATTTTGATATGTTATGTTGCACTTCTTCCTCTTCATGAATCATAGTAGACCCTTCTGAAGGCTTAATTGGTGTTGAATTATTTTTAGGTGGCATTTTAGAAATCAATATTGATATCTGTGCTTCAATATGCCCTTGGAATCACTTCAAACTGATTTTTCACACAAGACTTATGCAATTCGAAAAACAAAATACACACCTTTTTCTTGCTTTTGAGGAGATCAATATTTAAACTGAATTATATCTATGATTTTGGATATTTAATATCTAAAATTGAGCCATGTAGTAGCCCTTTGAATCTCCTTTCGAATGCCACAGGTTTGACCTGATTTGGATTCTTCAAGGCAAAGTTATTTCCAATCTCCCACAATGATCTAATTATGGACTGGTTTAGTAGAGTGAACTTGTACAACATGCCACGTGCCACTTTTCCTCCTTCGGCTTTGAAATTGATATAAAAGAAACTATAGTCTGTGTTCTTGCTGACACTTTTTACAGAATTCCAATCCGACACTCAGAGAGAGATTTATGATTATTTTCCCACGGTCACCTCTTTGAGATGAAATTCAGGAGCCTGAAACAAACCTAACTTCCACAACTCATATCTCCGAACATACGACGAACCAAGATCTGAAATTTTTACAAGAAGTTCCTCAGGGATTTTTCTTTTCTCTGTACAAATTTCAGCTTCTGAACCTTCATAGAAAAAAAATTATAGTGAAACATCCACGATGACCTGTTTTAGGTGAAATTCAGGAGCCTGAAAAAACCCTAACTTCCACAGATCATATCTCCGCAAATATTGCTAACCAAGATCTAAAATTTCTACACAACGTTCCTCCAGATTTCGGCTTCCCTCTGTAAAACTCTCAGGTTCTGAACCTTCATATAAAACAAATTATAGCGAAAATTCTGTGATGACCTATTTGGAGTAGCGAAACCCTATAATCCAAAGCTCTAATAAAAAATGTTATGAAACCAACTCCAAAAATAGAAGAAAAAAGAGATCAATGCCTTAGAAATACGCCACTTCAAGGGGGAAACCTCTTTTACATTACATAAATGAACAATTCTTGGATGATACAAATTACCAAACCTCCTTCTATATATGAGAGTCCATTGGGTCACAATATAATCCTAACTGACCTAACAATAATAATGCAAGGGCACAATAATAACAATATTGGGGTTACAAGGGCACAAAAATAACAATAAGGGGGTTAGACTAACAACAATAAGGGACTATATTAGTAATATAGGGACCTAAGTTATGTCATTCAAGGTCCCATTAGGTCATTAGGTTTCAATGTTCAAGGTCCAAAAATGCACCATTTCATCTCAATAAGGTTAGAAAATGGTGTGAGAGTGACTCAATAAACATTTTATTTTCCTCTGCAGAAGATTATCAACATGTAAATATGATATTTTCAAATTTTTAATTTTGATTTTTATGATTTTCATATCAAAATGTAATTTTGATATGAAAATGGATATGTAATTTATTTTTAATTTTTTTAATGTAATTTTATGCTTCCTATATGTAATAAGTTCAGCCCCTAGCTTCCAACTAAAAATAAAATTTCCAAACTGAAAGATAAAAGTGTCAAACTCCATTAACTCCATCCTGTAAGAGAGAAAAATCAGATGAAAGCGTAATAAAAAAATGTTTCAGAAAAGTGAAAAAAGACATTAGAAAAGTGGGTTTTTAAATTCAAATAAAATTTCACTTTATTATTTATGACGAAAATACATCAATTCAAATTCATTTTCCTCCTCCAAATATCAATTCATCACTCTAAGAGATCAAAATTTTGAAATTCTTAGCAAAATTGGCAAAGGAGCATAATCGAGGGCACAATTCCTTAAGTGAGGGTGCAAATCAGTTCAGGAGGGCGCAAATGTGTTTTTGATGGCACAAATGTGCTCAGCAGGGCACAAATACATTGTTGAGGGCGCAAATATCTTTTCAAGGGTGAAAATGACCAGCAAGCTCAACAAGGCATCCTAGTGATCATAATTGCCTTCAAAGCTCCCACATGCCGTGACAAATCACCTTCTTAAATTTATGTTCTGAATTTTTGCAAGTTGAAGTTGTAATTTGGTGTCTTCTTGAATGTAAAACCCTAGTTTTTTCCCTTGCACTCATAATTCCCAAAATTCCACTTCCCTTACACTCAATACCATCCCTACACTGTTAAAATTCATTCCCTAATCCCTATTATCATAATCCCTATCCCTAAGATACTAATTCCTAAAACCCTAAGCCCTAGGTGTTATTTTAACCTAGGCTCCTAAATCCCACTTCCTCTCACTCTTTCATTCCTTCTCTCTTCCCTATTCCTCATATCCCTAAACATTTCTTCCTATCCCCTTCCTATATCACATATCCCTATCAAAACTCGCCCTCATTTTTCCTTTTTGATCTCCCTTTCCCATTTTCCTTCCCTAATCCCTAGGGTTTTAACAAAAACACCATGGAAAGAGAAGAGGAAAACACATCATTTACTGAAGGAGAGGAAACAGAGATAAGGAGGCCACATAAAGGAGGAAGTGTGCTCAAACTTGAGTCTGCCAACACTAAGGAACTTTTAGCCTCTCCATTGACTGTCACATGCTTTAAACATGTTGGCTGCTATGATTTTTGTGAGAAAATTCAGAGGGTTAAATATCACCCCATGCTAACTGTTAGCCACCCTTAAATTTCTGTCATATCAGATGGTGGCTAAATAATTTTGGATAGCCTTCAAGAAACAATTCCATGATTAAAATTGTTGATACTTGAAGACTTTTGATAAATATCCTATCCTTGGTTAAATATTCACTACTGTTTCCATTCAGAATTCAGAAATCCTGCTGATTCCTAAAGCCAAAGTGCTGTTGCTAAACCTCTTTTCCTTTCTTTCCCCTCAAAGCTAACCTCCTCTTCTATTCCTCCATTTCCCATGAAAACCCCACAATTTCATATTTCTCCCTTTTCCCCCTCATCAAAATCCATTCCATAAGGTCTAAGACCCCTTCTTAGCCTTATCGGAACCTTTATTTCCTTTGAAAAACCCATTAAAAACCATAGGAAATGCATATTTCCTATAAATTAGACTTGAGCCCCCGCGGGCCAAGTTCCTAGCATCCCTCCGTCCATATAACTGAGCGCCAGAACCAACTTCTTTAAGCATCAGGCGCTTATCTTTCCAAAGAAATTCCTCCGCCCGAAAACACCAAAGACCTTGGTAAACTATGAAAATCGGGTTTTTATTAATTTCTAAGGTTTTCCGCCCAAATAATTTATGAAGTTATCTCGACCGTAGATCTGCTTCGCAGATCGGACGATGCGGAGTGCTACTTGCCCAGTGGACCCCACCATTCCCCGCGTTGTTTTCCAAAACCACGGTTTATTCCGGACCACTCTTCAGGCAAAGGCTGTTTTGGCCCGAGGCCCAGCGATTCCGCACACCTCTTGACACGCGTCCTCTGTACTATTTGGAAACCGCCGCTTAAACTCTGCGCCCGCGCGTTATCCGTCGGACGGAGGTCGCCCAGCGAAATCAACGATAATCGTCAAATCGAGACCCCCGTATCCAACAGCTGTCATTCGTTGAAGTCACCCGCCCTTTAATCAAGTTGCATACTGTTTAGCCGGGCCCCGGCGCAACTGAGAATCCATCTCCACCGTCGATCTCTGCAGATCAACGGTCCACCTTCAATTTCCTGATTCCATTACTCAGTCCACCTTTTTCCTCCGCTGACTTTCCAAATCGCTCCCGATCGTTGATCACAGCGCGATCAACGGTTCTGATCGCCCCGTTTCTCCTGCACGCCCTCCGATGCAGATTTTCCCATATAAACACAGGATTTTATAATTTTGTTTTTATTTTGCAGGTTTGAAAATTCTTTCGCCATGTCTGAAGAAGATTCGAAGGACGAGGGTGACGACTCCCGTTCTTTCGATTTAACAAAGGAAATCGACCACAGGGTATAGAACTATGTTGTCAACAAGGTTTCATGAGCCGTTGATGTAGCATGCCCGTGTCAAACCTGGAAAACATCGAACAAACCCAGAAAAAGAGTATCAGAAAGTAGAAATGGATCAGAGCAGGAGTTTAATGGACAGATTGGAAGGGATTACAGCTAAGACGGCCATCAGAAGCCTAATCTCCCAGCCTAAAACACAGTTTAAAAGGAAAAACTAAAGGTTTTTATCAGACATAATGTCTCCACCTCCATATCTGAGGCACCTGAATTCCCCTCTGGGAACCACCGCCACCAAATTAAAATATTCAACTGCATTTTCGGAGATTTATTGCCCAGACTAGGATTTTTTGCCTTTGTATAGTTACGCTCAAAGAATATCACGGTACCAATGCAAAGAACATTCATAGTTACTGACCACTCATATTTCAAATGTATTGCCTCCTACCCAATGGAATCACAGTGTAATTAATACGGTGGAACACCTTCTTGCTTTCTGGCTGAGCATCCCCAAGGCCAACAACAGTAACATCAGACAATTGTAATTATTACTTTTCTAATATTCACCTCATCTTTCTATATATACCACAGCAGAGATGAGTGAAGTGTTGGTTGGTTGTTGGTTGCTGTTTGATCACAAGTTGTAACATTGAAACTCTCTGAAATAAATATACAAGTCTGTTGAAGTTGAAAACAAATTGAAGTCTCAGATATCTTGATGATGTTGTTGCATGCCCGTTCCTAAGAAGGCTCTATCATTGGATTCATGAGCTTGGTTGTCGGTGAATTACTCTAACTATTTAATGTTTTCTCCTATTTTCATTATGTTTCATAAATTCTTACTACAGTAGGCTGAAAGTTTTAGGCTAAGAAATGACTCCTGGAAGCACCTTAGACCTGTTCACCCTTCACTGTTTTATGTTTTCTTCTGCTGAAGTATTTTAGAGGCTTTAAACCTTCTCTTTAGTCTTCATGCTTGTTTATTTCCTTAATAACTCAAATAGTTGGTTTCAGCATGATTTATGGTTTTCCCTGCTTGTCTTCTATCACTTGAAAGCTGTTATTGAAGTATCCCTTTGAAGTACCATTGTTTTAAGTTAATCAAAGAGGTCGGTTTTGATCTTGCCCTTTGCCATTGCTTGAACAGTTGTTTTGAAGGTCTTTATAGTTGTAAGCATAGATGTTATTTAGGTGTTCCCTCTTCTATGACTGCAATTATCAGTGAATCTTTTATGTTTTCTAAGTCCTTTAAAATAAAATCTTTGAGGAAATAGGGTGTTCCCCGAATCTTAGATTTCATTTTGAAAGTTGTCTCGAAGTCATTATTTGCTTAAAGAATGTTTGTAGAATTTATGGTTAGCTCTGTCTATCAAATATCTCTTTATTTTTAAGTTATGTTCTTCAAGTTCCCTTTGTTGAGAATTAAACTTCTCTTTCCAAATTATTAATGTTCACTTCATTCCAAAAACAAAAGGATCCTGCGGCCAAGTTAGATTTTCCCTTTGATATCCCATATCCCTTGAGGAGTTTGTCATGACCTTATCTTGACTCCATTACCCAATGAATCAGATATTTCCTCTTTCTTTCTATCTTTCCTAGACCTTTCATATTCTACTGTATCAACTCAATCCAACCAAACAAACACCCGCACTTAATAACTAGTCTAAAATCCATAATCAAAGCACACAAGATAAACCTTTGCAAACAAGAGAGATCCCTCTCTGAGAATAGGAGGACTAGATCCTGGAACTCTAAATATTGGTTCTGATGTTGCCTTGTCTTTTGATTTTCCAAAATATCAAAACACGGGAGACCAACACTAACTAGAATTTTAATCTCGCTCCATGACAACCAAGTTAAATTAACTAGGGTCACTTTTAACTTATCTACTGTTGTCATTTCAGATGCTACCGGGATCCCAAATGTTGGGGAGAAATGGTTCAAGAAAGGTGAGTTTAAGAAACATGATTTTGAGTTCTTCCTAAAACCAAGACAAAAAAATCAAACAAAGATGTTCTTCCCTCTTTCACACCTCTTGGACATATATGCACCTATGATGAAGATTATAATGAAATATTTTTCATGTGAAGGCAGATTTCAAGGCTCTATTCCTATTACATCCGGCTCTTGATGCATTTCACTAGGGTAAGGATGATTAATATGCCGTATTATATTTTCTGGAGTATAGAGAAGATGGAATACATTGCCCAGAAGAAGGGATATGAACAGCAAATGAAAAGCCTATTCCATCATTCCCTCATAAAAATCATAGTCTCCACCATTTCAATCAACTGAACATTGCCTGGATCACCTTCATATCCAATGATATTTTCATTGAAAATTACATTCAGGATGCACAAAATGTCCCTTCATCATCTCAACCCATGACTCACTCATCATCATCATATCAGTCCCCTTCACCTCCTTCATCTCCATCTCATCATGATTTTGGGTCACCTAGCAGGATAGATGACATTTTGCCTAAGTGGGCTAACATGGTTGAGGTTGATTCATTTCCAAAAACCTACCAGAGAGGCTATAGGCATGTGTTTTCTTCACTTGGAGTGAAAGGGGCCATGCCTTCTACATAAACACAGCAGGTGGATAAAGGTAAAGATAAGGTCATTGACCCAATCATTTATGATGAGGAGGGCAATCATGAAAATAAGAAAGAATTTCAGTTGGTCGACCTAGATGAGGATGACAATGATAAAATCACAAATGCTTCTATCAAAGGTAAGGATGTCATTATTAGTGAACTTCAGACTAATCTTGACTGGGTTAGATATGTTATAGACTTACTTGAGTAAGAAAATGAGCAGTTGAAGACCAAATAGGTCAATGATGAGGTGAAGTACTTAACCGCTCAAAGGGAGGCTCAAAAGGCCAAATCCATACTAGATGAAACAGTGGAGAAGTATGGATTTATTGATGATGAAGAAGAATAAGTACCAAGACAGAGACCTAGAACTAGAGGGTTGAAAATAGCACTAGCTCTAGAGAAACAAAGGGAAGCTGAGCTAGCTGATCAGCTAACCCTAAATGAGCAGCTTGCTATAGAGATCAATGAGAACATGGAACCATGGCTTGATAGAGCCAAACAAAACTTGGAGAAGTTTCTATAGAGGGAAAATAAATATAATGACTTTTTAAGGAAGAAGGTCAAACTCCATGCCCAAAAAGAGAAATTTGCATTGGCCAAGCTCAAAAGAGCCAACGCCAAAATTGAAGAGTTGACCAAGGAGGAGAAGAAAAGGTTGGACATCCTTGTTGAGGCTTCCCTCCAAGCTTAGACACATCATCCTTAGCCATTCCAAAATTTTTGAGGAATTTCCTAATTTTTTGTCAAAATCTAGAAATATTTATGTTTTTTGAGGGAATTAATTAGCATAAAATTGGATATTTGTGTAGCATCGTAGGCGCTACAAAAATAATTGGCACACTTTTTGAGGTGAAGGAAGGTACCATTGGATTAATAATGACCCATGCATCTCAAAAAACCATGTTTCTAGCCTTGGTTTGCAATTTTGGTGGGTGAAAATCTCAAAAAACCATCAAAAAATCACCTTTCTGCCCCTTTTTTGACCTAGGTGCTGCGCAAATACCAGTCTTGGGAGAATGACTCTTTGAGGGGGAAATGACTTCCATTTTTAGAACTTGAGGAATATTTGGAAAGAGGAGAGGTAGGGCTTTCCAACAAGACATATTGGGCCTCATTTAGATAGAGGGAAGGCCTCCAAAAGTGACCCTAAACACAAAGGGCACAAATGACCACTGGAGGGCGCAAATGCACAGTGGAGGGCGTAAATTTCAAATTTGCTGATTTTTTCACATTTTCTCTGAAATTTTCACTTTGCCTCAAGAAATTATGTTTCTACTCATGTAATTATTAATATAAAAATGTAATTGTGTTTGATATTACTTACCTAGGGTAGATTCATCGGGTAAAATTCATTAATGATTCATAATGAATCAGTTGAATGTAATGAGGAGTGAGTCATTTGGACCATCCTACACTTCAGTTTTTAGTTCAGAAATTAGTGGATCTCTTCCTCACCTCATGGATTCGACCCCTGAGGATGAGTGAAGCTTTTTTTTATGTCTATTTAGCCCATTTCATCACACTAGTAAAGGGTTGGAATCAATTTGTATGTTTTCTAGTTGATCAAGGAAACTTTTGTACTCGGTGTTAACACTGGAAAATCGTACAGCAGAGGATGACATTAATTAATGTCAAGCCTAAGAATTTATAGGTCAGGGACACATTATGGAATCAAGAAAGTATTTAAAATCTCTAAGGTTTTGAGAAAATCAGATTTAAACTAGTCTTAAATGCTAAAATGCGCACTTAATCCTTCGAGAAGAGCGCCTTCTGTGTGCCTTTTTTCTCGATAAGCGCGCATTCCTGCAAATGGAAAAAATTTTCTTTCCGGGACCACACAAAGAAAAGGACAGTTACTCCTTATATAAATCCGCCTAAGGACAACCACCAGCGCCTCCTTAGACACTATTTGAACACACAAAGGAATATTTGGAGCACACAATGGAATCGTACCTCTCCCTTGGGTCACCATCCATCATGTACCAAGGGAGGGAAGGAGGATTTGAAACTTACCTATATAAAGCCACCAAGAGATGAAGAAAGGGTGATCACATTGTTATGCTGGCCAAAGTTTCCCAAGCAACACCAGCAGTGTGTGACCCAGAGCTAGAGTTGAAGAGGACACGATTGTTGGCCACCCAAAAATCCTAGTCCACCATGACAGAGAGAGAGGGAGACTGCATCAGAGGCAGAGCTTGGAAGGCAACATCCTTGCATCGGGACCTAGAGCCATTGCCTAGGTGCCCTTTGGCAAGTGGGTAAAATTTCTTCTCCAATTCAAACGTTTAATAAGAAGAGGCCTTTGAGCCATCGTTGGTATTATTATCGTTTTGAATCTCTTTGATAGCTTATGTATATTTGTGTTTTAGTTTTAGTTTAATTTGAGCATACTTTCGCATACTTTTTTCACTGAATTATGTGCTTTTGAGCTCCACCACTTTCATCCTGTTACCAATATTTTAAAGAGTATACCACACTCTTTAAACAACTAATCCACCACAATAGGATTGGTGACTCCACTAACGTGTTCCATGTTTATGTGGTTGTGCCATCTTTTGCAGGAGACCCTTTGTCTATGCTGGAGTGGAGTTGACACTCCTCTGACCCATCTTACAGTCCCTAGATTCACTGGAGTGATAGACTGAAGAAGGAAACTCCTAATATTTTTTACTTGCAGTATTTTTGCACACATGATTTCCTCACAGACGCGTAGGGCGCATGTTCAGCTCTGACCTGTGTGCAGGAAGGCGCACCTGTCAAGGCTTTTTGTGCGCAAATGGAAGAATGAGATTTTTTCTCCCTATATTCTGCATTTTTCTGCTTGTAATGTGTTGGGAAGCCCCTAATATATCTGTCGGCACTTGTGTTGATACCCCACAGCTTCTGAGAACTCACTTTTTGCTATTTTCTGTAGGCATAGAGTTAGTTTCTCTATAAGTTGATTTTTTGCAAAAATCTTCACATAGTTTAAGTAGGGGGGAAATTAACCATTGCATTCCGAACAATTTATGTTTTGGAAAAATTTGGTATTCACACTTAGATTAACTATTCCAAGTAAGTGGCCCAAGACCACACATGCATAAGCTAGTGTAGAAATTGTTTAGCTTAATCCAATTTTTTCATTTAGGAAATTGCGGGACTAGGATTGAAACGCCAAATAGAGAAAATAATCTATGTTGCCTTTGCACCCTTCGGTGATCCTAGGCAAGCATATGAACGCTCTATTTTTTGTGATTCACCATCTCCATTTAGTTAGTCACATAGATTAACTAGGAATATTTGAAAGCAGCCCATTATCCACACACATTTTCCATTTTGAGCCAGGAACAAGATAATGTAGTTTAACTAGGGGTTTTTTGTAAAGGATCACCGATATCCAAATTTTCAAACTATGATCTTGTTCACCTTATGCTCACGCACAATCAACCACTAAGCAAAGAAATCCACCTAAAACTAACTTAAACAAACTCACTAAATTCTCCCCACAGGGGCCACAAGAGAATTTACAGACTAAGTTAGGATCAAGGGGGTAGGCATCCAATAAGCCACATTGATCACAATTCATATTGAAAAATAAAAGTTTTGTATTTAGGGAGCTTCAAAATCCACCTATCAGCCCACGAAAAAGAAAACCTGAGCACGGCAAAGATGCGATTCAGAGGGAGTTAGGCTTAGGCGTAATGCGTGCGGTATCAGTTGGGGCTACCTAACCCAGCTGATACTCGGTATTGTTAGCTGACTACCAAGAAGCCCAAGACTCAAACGCTCACGTGGGACGGTAGTTCTTAGTGGCCAAAAACTAGGGCATCCTTTATCCTATAGGTGATGGTGCAGGAAAGCGCTAGACCCTCTACCCTTACCTTGGTGGATTCTCTTCGGCTGACTGGGGGCATCGCCAACTCTTACAAGACGTTGTGCCAGCACTCGCAAGAAATCTTCTCAAGGCCCAGTTACTTTTGAGTGTGTGAGGATGCATAGGTCTTCTATTATTTTGAGTATCATGTGCAAAAAAAACAAAAACCATATTTTTTCTTAATTGGTCACATAGATTAAGTTAAAGGGAAAATCATTTTATTTTCGCTTTGTTTTATGTATGTGGCCATAATTTTTTTTTTGACCTAGACTCTATCCCCTCAAATTTTTCCAAAACCTAACATGGTTGACACCCAAACGGTCCCAACGGAACCTCGTCGATCCAGGCATCTTTTGGACCTCCCCCCATTACAAGGAGGGGTTCCAGGTCTTTCGCCATTTAGGGGTCAAAGACGAAACGTTGCCACCGTCATTGGTTCATCCTTCATTGGAGAAAAAATATTTGGGAACCATAGTCAGTCTCCCAACACCACACCACACACCACTCCCCCCTCGACCTCTAGGGAGCAAAGGAGCACGTCCCATTTGGGAAGCCAGCTAAACACACATCAGGGTACGTCACAAACTAACCCTCGTTCTAACCAAAACTTTGAGACTTCACACGTTGCCATGGTGTCAACCTCCCAGTCACCCTTCTTAGCTGCATTAAATATACCTAATTTAACCAAGCTCACAAATGAGCCCATCTCACACGATCCTTCATGGCCTCCCATGCCCACAAAGCTCCCTTCGGATATACCAAAGTTCGAAGGCAAGCAAGCGGAGGACCCAGGTAATAACATAATGACCTTTCACCTGTGGTGCTCATCGAATCGACGACACTATACGATTGAGGCTATTTCAACTCACTCTTACGGGAGTAGCCGCGAAATGGTACATGGAGCAACCTCCTGCTTCACATGGAACATTTAGCTCCCTCGCTACTACATTCCTCACTTATTTTCAGATACCCATTCACCATGATTTGGGAATGGAGTTACTGATTCATTTTAGACAAACGCCTGCCGTCCATATCTCTAACCTTCTTCATGAGTGGATGCGGCATCGTAGTTTATGCAAAGCTAAACTCGACAATCGGGTCCTCTTAGATTTATTCTTGAAAACTCTGATGACAGAGATTTCAAAGGATGTGGCGCAACAATACCCCACATGAGAAGACGACGTAATCAGTAAAGCCCAAAAGCTTGAACTGATTTATACGCTGTCATGATACATTTACAATATCCTGCCTAATGCTTCGCGTCTGCAAACTTATCAAGAATCGCAAGGTGCATCAAACTTTGTAGAGAGATTAATTGGGTCAATGACCCAAGGTTACCTAGGCAAGAGTAGTCAAAATTCCAGTTACACACATAATTCTACCCAGAACATGTCTTAACCCAGATTTCAAAGTCATCACATGCCTCAACAAGATTTGACAAGTAGGGCGCAAGCGTATCACCAAGGAGGACCCTATCCTCCGGCTGAGGGGACCCAGTACACAAGAAGAAACACTGACAGAAGAGATCCCCCCCAACGGCCAGGTGCAAACAAGGGACAAATTTATGCTCAGTCCCAAGCACATGACACACCTATGCAAACCAATGCATAGGTGAACTTTGTGCAGCTGTCCCAGAATCAACCACACTAGTATAACTAGAAGAACTACCCTCCTAACGTGGTTAAGAAAAAATAAAAAAACAAGCCAAAAGAGAACCGTGGATAGGGGGGCAGCAACCAACAGTACCCACCGCGATCCCAGGCTGGAGGAAACTCTATAAGGAATCAAAACCAGGAGCCAAGAAATGCCCAACGGCAAGGCAAAAGGCCACCTCTTTGAAAAAACCATTCTTGTTCATTATGTGGTGAGTATGGGCACTATACTCACCACTGTCCTGATCTCCCCAAGCTAAAAAAGCTTCAGAGTAACTGAGGACAAGGAGGATCTTCCCAACAACCAGCTATTATGCAAGAACCTTTCCCCCACCAAGGGATGATCGACACTCAACAACAAAACCCAGATGATTCCCAGAAAAACAGCCATGAAATTTACATGACTGGGGAAGAAATGTTTTTACAAACATGGAATTGCAGTTACGACACCCCACCAGACTCCACTACATCAGGGGCTAGTACTAATGCACAGACTGCACCTTTTACCATTTCAAATATGCCTATAAAACCATTGCCAAAGATGGAAAAGGGACCTAATAGACGAGTAGGTAACTACTCCAAAGAGGCCCATAATTATAGTATCGTGGACTATTTAGCTCAATCACCCACTGCTATGTCCGCGTTGGAAGTACTGCAATCATTCCCCAAGCAACAGAAATCCCTACTTTCTACATTAGGCGCTATTGACCCTACTGATACGCGCATGATAGCTTTTGATTTAGACAAAGCCACCCCTAGTCTTCCTTCCATGGTCCCATTCCAAATACCAGTATCGTATAGAATATCATTATTCACCAATGTGTCATAGATGAGGGTGCATCAACATGCATCATAGCAAAAAAATTTTGGCAGAAGTTGGGTTCTTCCAAACTAAAACCCTCAGTCATAACGCTTCGAGCCTACGATGGTTGTCCCTCGACCCCCATCGGCCTCTACCAAAATGTCCCAGTCTGTTTAGCTGGAAATACGGTCCACATAGACATTGAAGTCTTGGATGCTCACTTGGATTACAATATACTCCTTGGGTGGAGTTATATGTACGACATTTCTGCCATAGCCTCCTCCATCTTCTGCATTATGATGTTCCCCCACGAGGATCGCATCATTACTGTCGACCAACTGACGCACATCGAGAAGCATCCCCTAACCAACACAGATGTAATTCTACCCTATGTAGATATAGCCGCAAATGGTATTTCATGGTACCAAGAATATGGCCCTGGCCAATTCAAACCATCGTCCATCCTAGGGTCATTCCTAGGAGATCCTCCCATTATCCCTGAGGTATCACCCGACGCCACAGGGGCCCTGGTGTGCATGATGTCCACATCAAGCACCGAGGTCAGTCAAGACACAGACTCAATCAGTAACGAAATTGAGGCATTGGCCACGACAGTCTCTCTAGCCTACGCTGCCTCCCAAACCCCTTTCCTCTACCCTCTAGTTGGCTTCGTCTCCCATTAGATTTTGGAAACACTGGTGTTACCCAACATATCGTTGGTGTTCCCTCATTCCCCTTTCTAGAACAAGAGCCACCAACGTTACTGCCACAAGGCTAAAGACCCTTAGCCCCGAGGAGCCCCAACCAACCCAAGAAACGATCGAGATTTCCCTTGCAAAGGAAGTTCCCATTGCGAAAATGGTTATCACAGTCAAGAAAACCGAAAATAGAGGAAAGAAGATGGTGACCCCCGCCATTCAAAGGGAATCACAAGTCTGCACCATATGTGATGTTATAGGCCATCCTACCCACATATGTCCGGAGCTGGACAAGTTAAAACCACTCCTTGGCTCCGAAGCAGACGTCTTGATGCTGTGTTCCCATAAAAATGAACCTACCTCAAAACGTAAAGGAAAATCGTTGTGTACCAATCACGCATGCTCTCTCTATGGCACCTATGGGCACTATACCCACCATTTTCCAGAGATACCACGGTATAGGGATGCCTTACATGTGGTCGAGCGATCCTATCAAGAGGATCCCTCCATCCAGTCAATCAACTATGAGCCTTGCACCATCCTATACTTACAAGAGGAACATGGGATTGTAGAACGGTCCCCAGTAATTCCCATTATACATTGTACGCTATGCATTGAACGTGGCCACCACCTCGAAGAGTGCGTAGCCTTGGAACTCATTCACATATGGTATCCAATCGAAAGGGTTTACTACGTAGGGCTACAGGAGGTGCAATTCACATGCCCATTATGCGTCGGCAATCACCTTTTGGAGGATTGTCACTACATACCTCACTTCCGGCTAGCCCTTGCTAGCCTCCGCTCAGCCATAGTCCACCTTTCCCAAGAAGATGATATGGACGCCGAGTCCACCGGCAGTTCCATGACCCAAGTAGATGAGATGAGCGGATCTATTATGTTCTTGACAGCTGAAGAACGACTTAGCAAGGAACCCCTAGTTACCCCTAATGGCACTTCGCAACAACAACCAGCATGTATGTTATGCAAAAAGACAGACCATGCAGTCGTCCATTGCCCCGATTTAGCAACCTTTCGGTGTTGGTTCCCCATCAGACCTCGAACTGAAGTTGAAGGAACTTTCATATCAAGGATATTCTGCATGATATGTCAAGGTAATCATTATGAGCGACATTTTACTTATGCCTCGTAGATTCACCCCACTATTGACATGATTAATGCCATAGAGAAGAGACAGGGCGTTCTCCTGGAATGGCATTGTTACACCATTTTTTTGGTCATTTAACCTATTATCATTAGATGGATCTAAGTACACCACGTAAGACCAATTTTACCCTAAGTAAAATTGCTTTCACTATAAAAATAGCTTAGTAAACCACCTTTATTAAGTTTTTATGGTCTAAACAGGAAACCCCATGAGGAAATATTAAATAAATCTACATTTGTTTGATTTTCCTCGAGGAATAATTAATTAAACAGCAGTTTGACTAATATTCCTGGTTATATTTAACCCAAAACAAGGAAATTAATTAGATAAATAATTATTTATCTTATTATTTCCTAAAGAATAGTTATTTAAACCTTATTTAAATAATATTCTTTGTTAAATATGACTAAATCACCCATAAATAATTAAACAAATCATTATTTATTTGATTATTACTCAACCACATCCTTAAAATGATAAATAAATCATTTATTTATTTATTATTTACAAATAAAGGGATTTGACCCAAGTCAAATTCCTTTTTCCTCCAACAAATATAATAAAATATTCCATAAAAGTTGGATCTTGATTTGGTTAATAATATTTTAATTATGCACCAATATCTAGACTAACTCAATATTTTGTTATAAATAGAAGAGTTTTCCCATTCATTTACCACCTTTTGTTGCCTAAAGATCACTCTGGATCTATACTTTTGGTCTGACTATTGATCCACCATCATAGTCATATTTTGCTACCATGTTTGTCTGCGTTTTCTACACCATCAAGAGAGAGGAATTTTAGATCTGAAGTATTGAGGACTTACAAGAACCCATCCCATTGAGGAGAACTGGGA
Source organism: Pinus albicaulis (assembly GCA_034641835.2). Classification (NCBI taxonomy): domain Eukaryota; kingdom Viridiplantae; phylum Streptophyta; class Pinopsida; order Pinales; family Pinaceae; genus Pinus; species Pinus albicaulis. Next base: position 46,620,823 of record CM076578.1, read on the forward strand.
ACACCCTCCTATGTTTTCCTCCCAGGTGCCCCTAATACAAAAATGTATTCAACATATTCTTGTCTTGTCTATTGGATGCATGGAGTAAATCTTATTTTTTCTACTGTTTAATGTCTTCTAATGCATAAATCTAGAGTTTTGCAGCATTTATCGTGATCACCTAACTGCAGATCTGAAGATATCATTAGGGGAATTTTGAGGTCTAAAATGGGCCTCCTAAGAAAAATGTACAACCAAAATAAAATTTATAAGAACCAATAGGATTTAAGATGATGATGTCAACCATGGGGGATGATTCACCATTTTTTAAGTAAAAGGGTAAAAATATTAAAAAATAATAAAATAATAAAACTACTTTTTCAACTCGTATTTTCGATTTATCTCCCAAAGTTTTTATTCAAATTTCGAGTGGGAGTACTCATTGGATGCATCATTTAATTCCTCATCCAAGGAGTACCCATGTTGCATACTTTTGATGGACCCTACTACATGAAAAATGAGAAATACATGAAAAAACGTGATTGCAATCACACTTTTCATGTATTTCTCATTTTTCGTGTAGAAGGATCCATTGAAAATATGAAAGATGGGTACTCATTGGATGAGGAATTAAATTTTTGCATCCAACAAGTACTCCTGCTCGAAATTTGAGTAAAAACTTTGGGAGATAAGTTGAAATACGAGTTGAAAAAGTAGTTTTTTTCTTTTTTTTAAATTTGATGATGTAATGAAATCTTATTTTATTATTTCCACTATTATTTTATAATTTCCTTAGGAGGCCCATTTTAGACCTCAAAATTCCCCTAATGTGACAACCATATTTTCTATTAGGGTTGTTGTTATGCACAGCTAAAGTGGTCTTTTTTCGTACGCTTGGAATTATGATTCATACTAACAATTGGCGACTCCACACGGGTTTACGATTACGACTGCTATCGATTTTTTTATTCTTGCATATCCAACTGCTTCAAACCCTAGGATTTCTCTTCAGCCCCTTGTTTTTTCTTTTCTTGATGTTTTTTTTAACCTATAAAACCCTAAAACGATAAAAATTCTAACTTTCGCGTGTTTCCGGACATATTGCGCAGGTGACATACATTAGCCACAGCTAAGACGACAATTTTTTCTGAAATCTTCTACCGAGAGTGCTGAAAGTGCAGGTCACACTTTTCAGCCAAAAACCTGTGACTTGGACCATCAAGGCACACCTTACAGCCCAAAAAGTGTGACCTCTACTGAAAACAGGTCAAAAACTGCGACTTGGACTTTTTGCAGGGATTTTTCTGAAAGTTTTATGGGTTTGTTTGAGCCTCTGTTCAGGGTTTTCTGACCTCCATCTCTGCCCGTTTTGGACCTGTACTTGTTCTATTTTTCTCAAATAGTTGGGAACCTACCCCTAGGGCTTCAGTACCCTCCACTTTTTGTGGAAGGGTTTTCGCTGTTGCGGGTTGTCTGAAATTTCAAAGTCTTCAACCATTTTTTCAGATCTGATACCTCACCTTCAAATCTGCTTCAGATCGACTTGTTATCCATCCAAATCACCTCATTTAGCTTTTTTTTGGTTTTCCTCTAAGGTTCACTCTGTTTCCCTCCTGGAGATAGCCTTTCACCACCCCTTTTTACAGCAATTTTTCCCTCTGATCTGTTGTTGTTTCTGCACCACTTTCCAGCAGATTTGGTCCTTTTAGATCCCTGTCCCTCCTGACCTTAGATCTATTGGGTTTTTTCATGTGTTTTGATTATTGTTTGCCCACCTATAGACTAGTTGTTGAGAGGCCCACCTCCTTGGGTTTAGATTATTGCATTATTAGCTGTTTATTTTATGTTTTTGCAGGCTTATATACTGTCATTTGCAGGTTTATTTGCAGCTATACATCACACTTTTTCTTTTCTCTACAAACTTCTTGGTTTAAAAATTAAAATTTACACACTTCACACACACACCCTAAGCGAAAAAGGGCTTGGTTAACACTGCCAAGAAAAGACTCTAAAACACTGAAATCAATTGATCCTAGACCTCTTTGCCCTTGTTTCGACATTGTAATCAGTTGATCCTGCACCTCCCTACCCTTGCCGGTCTCTTTTTCCTTTGTGCCGTGTTTGTGTTGTCATCATTGTGCCACCAAGGCATTTATCCCAGAAACTTCTTGGCCTTCATCCTCAGTTTCTGGTAGGAAGACTTACTCCTCTACGTAGGATTTGAGTTAGTCCTCCACCAAGTCCGCACTCTGACTCTTCTTCTGGTCCTTTGGGTTCTCCTTCTCATTTCGCCTTCGGTTCTCCTCCTGACACCTCCACCATGTTTGGTGCAGGACCTCATGCTGGTGGTAACCCTGGCCCTCATGCCAAGAATACTACTAGTGGGACCGCAACGAAAACTACCCCGGCTACGCCCTTGCTCCCCTTCATGGCAGGCCTCAGCCTCCCCGATTTTGACCAGTTGATAAATGACCCTATACACCATGACACTAGTTGGCCTGCTATGCCGACGAAGATCCCTTCCAACATCCCAAAGTTTGAAAGCCTTGCTGGAGAATATCCCTTAAATCATGTTCGATCTTTCCACATGTGGTGTTCATCTAACTCCATTACCGATGACTCTGTCTGTCTTTGGTTGTTCCAATGAACACTTACAGGTGAAGCTTCTAAGTGGTATGTTGATCAGGCCCCTTCCTCTCATACCACCTTTGCGACTCTTGCTTCGACTTTTCTGTCTTTCTTCCAGATTCCCCTTCGTCGTGACACTGGTATCGAACTTTTGACTTCTTTTCGTCAATCATCTACGACCCGCCTATCCAATCACGTCTAGGAATGGTGGAGAAGAAAGAGCCTATGTCAAGCCCCTACCTTCGAAGACCATGTCTACATGGACTGGTTCCTTAGATATCTCTTTCCCCCTATCGGGAAATATGTCGCATCACATTGTCCTCAAACCGAAGAAGCTGCTCTCCAAATGGCATTAAAATATGACCTGATCTACGCTCAGTCAGGTTATGTTTATACCGTTCTACCTGATCTTCCTAGACCTGGTGGTGCCAACGCACTGGGGGCACCTCATGCTGCCGACGGTATCATTGGAGCTCTCTCTAATTGATACGCTCAACCTCCCATGGGCTATGGTTTTCCTGGGGGGGGGGGCAGCACCTCTTGCACTTTTCCCCCTCCCGGTAGCATGTATCTAGGATACAGCATGCCTCCTTTTTTTTCCCAACCTCATGTTTACCACATTGTTACCCAACCCCTTTATTATCCATATCCTCAACCTGGTACTCTGGCTCTTCCAACGTTAGCACCTCCACCTCCCATTGTTATGCCTCGTTAGCCAGATGTGTTTACTAATCCTTTCCCTCAACAAGGATTTGTGGCTACCAAACCACCTAAAGGTCAAGCGGCCACTCAACCTCTTCCATCTGGTACCCCCAATTACCAGATCCTCATGATGAACTCTGACCAACCTGTTATCGTTGACCTCAACTTTTAGACTTGGTCCCGTCAGTACACCAAGCCTCCCACTACGTCTGTCCCCGAGCCACCTCCTTCAGTTTCTACAAAGCCTCTTTCGACACATAATGGTTCCTTAAAGATCCCTCAGCCTAAGGCGGAGGTCCATACCAAGATCCCTAAGGGACCACTACACCGAAACGCTACTTCTTGCAAAGCTTCCCATTCGTATAGTATAGTAGATGATTTGGCGCAATCCCCTACTGCCATCTCAATGCTGGAAATCCTCCAGTCGTGCCCTTCACAATTAAAATATCTACTATCTTCCATGGGCACTGTAGACCCTACCGATTATCGCTTTATTGTCTTCAATGTTGACCGGTCAGAACATCCTCCTCTTCCTACTTCCGTCACCTTCCAAATCCCAGTCAAAATATGGAACGCTCACGTTTCCTGGTGTATCATTGATGAGGGGGCATCCACTTGTGTGATGTTTGCTTTGGTTTGGAAGAAACTTGGATCACCTGAGCTGGCTTTTTCCCCAATCACCCTCCGAGCGTGGGATGGCCACGCCACCCAAACCATTGGATTATTCCGTAATTTTCCTATTACTCTTGCAGGCAAGACTGTTTGCGTTGACGTAGAAGTCATAGATGCCCCCTTAGATTACAACATTCTATTGGGTCGTAGCTACACTTATGTGATGTCTATTTTCCCATCCGTGGTCCACTGTAAGATGTCCTTCCCTCATAACAGAAAGATAGTCAACATTGACTAGCAGACATATTATGAACCGAAGTCTCAAACCTCCCTTGAGTCCATCATCTCTTCGATGGCCAATAACAAAATTGTCGATCCTTTGACCAGTGTCTCACCTGGATTCTACAAAGATTCCTCATTTCTTGGTACATTCCCTAGTCTTCCTCCTCCTGTCTCTAATCCCAGCTCATCAAATGTTTGCATGATGCAATCATCTCAGGCTACCCTCAAGTGACCCGCTTCGGCTAGTCAGTTGCCTCCGCCGCCTACTCCTAGCCCTTCGATTCAGTCTTCTTTACCTCCTCCTCTTAGCCCTTCAGCTAGTATTCATGAGCCTCTTTACCCTCCTGGAACGGTTCCTCTAGGCCTTAACCATTTAGGAGTCATCCCTCCTGGACATTACCCCTCCGGTCAGATACCGTTCCTAGCTCCGCCACTATGAGTGTACATGGTACTTGTCATGGCCACCCTCTCTCTTCCTAACTCGAACCTTGGGATTCCTGTCTGGTACCTTGATCCTCCAGCCGCTACCCCGCCTGTTCAACCCAAACCTTATCTTTCTTTGACCTCAGTTCAACCGGTCCCCATGAATTCTCCCACTACAACAGTTCCTGAGTCACCTCAACAGGAACCACCTCCTGTTGCAACCGCTTCGGGTAAGAAGGGCAAAGCTCACAAGGGGGCATCAAAGGAAAAGGCTGCCCTGACAAACCCTGCCCCTCCTTGGCCTCCAAAGCATACCATCTAGTGTGCTTTGTGTGATGTTGTCGGTCATGCCAACCATACTTATCCGGAGTTGCCTTACCTTAAGTCCATGGTCAATAAGACGTTTTCGGAGTCTGATATCCCAGAGCTATATGTCACTATACCCGATTTAGTCCCGAAACTCAAGTCTTTGCGCACAAATCACCCTTGTGCTTTGTGTGATTTCCATGTCCATTATACTCACCTCTGTCCCCGCCTTGATGAGCACCGCTAATATTTGGAAGAGGTTCGCTAATTTGAGGCCAAGCACAACGAGTCCACCACTCCCTTATTTGCATGTTTTGCTTTAGAAAAACTAGAGGACAGGAATGATCCCATCGACATTCCCCCTCCTGATGTCGAGATGATAGAGCCTTCGTCCACCATTTTCTACCTATCATCATCCATGAGACCCTCGGTGGAAGTCCCCTTGGAAACTTCCCCTGATGTTTCGCTTGACCTCCCTTCAACGAACACCCTGGGCTCAACATCGGTAGATCCTTTATCTGCTTACTCTTCTGTCATCCCTTGTGATGATGCGCATGTGAACCTCTCTTCTCATGATGATGAGTCAGGTAGCTTTTCCATGCTAGGTTGTCTTTCTTCCACCATTCACCCCATATTCTATCATGAAGACGACATTATAGAAGAAATCACCACCCTTGACTTTATCTATCCCCCCTTACATCAAATCCATGCGTTCAAACCACATACACCTTGTGGCCATTACATTGAAACCCAATGTTTGGGTAAGGGGGCACCCATATTTGAGAGACCAAGAGAAGAAATTCTCCACAACTCTCCTAGTGTATCTGGTCATGTCGACTTTAGTACCATTATTCTTCCTCATTTCAAAGAACCTCTAGAGTCTGATATACCTTCATATCACTCTAGGGATGATATCCCTTATCGTTCCTTCATCTTACATTGGCAACCTAGTCTCTTAGACATTTTTGTTGACCAACCTATGGGTTTTCTAGGAGAGCATCAGTTCGTTATCTCCAAATCCTCTCTTTGGGATAATGACACCATGTATGCCAACCTGAAAACTTAAAGTCCATTTGATTCATATATGCAGTACCAAAAGAGATTGGCAATCCTCCATTTCCTTTCTTAAACTGCATAACCATAACAAAAACAAATGGAGAACCACATCATTAAAATGTGTTTAGATTCCCCTTTTTATAAATACATTTTGGCATGACCACAACATGCTTGGGGGAACCTATGCCCCTCAACCTTAAAAATCCCAGATCTCAGCCAAAAACAGCACTGAAACCCCCTTTCTCTGATAGGTCGCACTTTTCATGTCATTTCCTGGAATAGGTCGCAGTTTTCTACCCAGTACCTACTACCCAGGTCGCAGAATAGGCCCCAAAAAGTGTGACCTGGCCTGTTCATGAGCTCTAGGTACCTAAACTGAACTTTCAATCCACTGAAATGAAAGAGTAGGATTAGGCCTCTTACCTGCAACTGACGGATCTCAATTCCAACGGTCGATTTTTCTGCTACGATCGCCACACGATTTAGGGCCTTCTCTCCTCACTACATTCACCATAGCTCCACCTAAAAATGAGTGGATTTGGAGGGAAGATGCCATATTAAAAGAAAACCCCTGATTTTTCTTTTTCCTACTACAGCCAAACCATAGCTCAGTTTGATGAACCGTCTGTACCATTGGAAAGCTCTCGTTGAGCCCTCAAATGGGTATTTGTTAGTTTTTAGTGACTTGATACTTCACTAGGATGCATTTTATCCAGGAAGCATCACTTCACCCCTCCTAAAAATAGAATTTATTCACTTGCAACACTCATACTAGGGGCACCACTTGGCCTCCATACTTGTCCACGCTCGTGTTGACTTTCATCGTGAGTTTCCATCTTGTACTCATGTTTTTATGGTCCCCATTGGACCTTTAATGTGTGGTAACACAATCGAGTCACCATTGTTTAGAGCATCTGAGTTGAGTCATCATCACATTCATGGAGTCTATCCCGAGTCCCTTTGCATCCTGCTATATCCCTCCATCCTTCATTGCTTGGTCCCTCTCTCATGTCGCACATTATGGCCTTCAGTCCCACTATCCCTTATCCCTTATGATATTGTGTCAGTCACTGCTAGGTCATCCATGCCCTTTATGCTCTAACAAGGGAAGTCGTCCGTTCTCTACTCAATACCCCCCATTTCATCATCATCATTGGTGTCAGTCTATCAGTCACTCTACTATTTTCTCTCGTGCCATAGTTGAGGATCCATTATTTCCTCACCTATGGTGGACCTCCTTCTATTGACATCATCTCATTCATTCCAGAAGACAGGTATAGAGGGCACTATACCTTGGTTCCAGCTTCCACTCTTGTTCGGTGCCCCGGATTAGGCAAAGGAACTCCTTATTTCCCTTTGACTTGATTGTTTCTCAGCTCCAACTTCTTTCAACATGATCGAGATCTGTATACTTGATGGTTCAGTGATGCAGTAGCTGATATCGGTGATTCCCGGGTGTGTGTGAGATGTCCCAACCCTCATGAGGGGGTCGCCCTACAAGTATCCCCCAACATACCCAGATGACTTTTTCACTTCAGCCTTCGATGCAGCTCCACATATTTGATGATGTTGGCTTCAGCTGCTTTCAGCACCTTCTTGATTGAATATATCAGTCAGATTTTTAGAGCCCTTCCTATTTACAGGGGCATCTGGGTTGTATTTGTATCTCATGTACTCAGATATTATTGTACAAGTCCTGGTTGTTATCCCGGGCACAATATGTATGTGGGACTCATTATCATGTTATTTATCTAGCTCATGTTTATGCCAGCATATACTATATTGGCCAGTCCCGTGGTTTTTCAAACGCATTATTTTTTGTACTATTGCCTCAGCTGGCATAGGTATGCCTCCCCCGCCGCCTACAGCAAGTACTCCCTTATAAGAGAGACTTATCGCACCTATAAGTCTCACCTACTCAAGGTCTAGTCATTTTAGCACTTTAGGTCTAGTCATTTTACCTTACACTTCTCTCTCTTTGACTTCCCCTTCGGTGTCTAGTGATTGAGTTCTTACAAAGTACTTCAGTCATACGATTAGCTCCTAACGCTCACATGCTGGGGGGAAATCTGTTACACCATTTTTTGGTCATCTAACCTATTATCATTAGATGGATCTAAGTACACCATGTAAGACCAATTTTACCCTAAGTAAAATTGCTTTCACTATAAAAAATAACTTAGTAAACCACCTTTATTAAGTTGTTTTGGTCTAAACAGGAAACCCCATGAGGAAATATTAAATAAATCTACATTTGTTTGATTTTCCTCGAGGAATAATTAATTAAACAGTAGTTTGATTAATATTCCTGGTTATATTTAACCCAAAACAAGGAAATTAATTATATAAAGAATTATTTATCTTCTTATTTCCTAAATAGTAGTTATTTAAACATTATTTAAATAATATTCTTTGTTAAATATGACTAAATCACCCATAAATAATTAAATAAATCATTATTTATTTGATTATTACTCAACCACATCCTTAAAATGATAAATAAATAATTTATTTATTTATTATTTACAAATAAAGGGATATGACCCAAGTCAAATTCCTTTTCCCTCCAACAAATATAATAAAATATTCCATAAAAGTTGGATCTTGATTTGGTTAATAATATTTTAATTATGCACCAATATCTAGACTAACTCAATATTTTGTTATAAATAGAAGGGTTTTCCCATTCATTTACACCTTTTTTTGCCTAAATATCACCCTGGATCTATACTTTTGGTCTGACTATTGATCCACCATCATAGTAATATTTTTCTACCATTTTTGTCTGGGTTTTCTACACCATCAAGAGAGAGGAATTTTAGATCTGAAGTGCTGAGGACTTACAAGAACCCATCCCATTGAGGAGAACTGGGAACACCCTCCTGTGTTTTCCTCCCGGGTGCCCCTAATACAAAAAAATATTCAACATATTCATGTCTTGTCTATTGGATGCATGGAGTAAATCTTATTTTTTCTACTGTTTAATGTCTTCTAATGCAATTATCTAGATTTTTGCAGCATTTATCTTGATCACCTAACTGCAGATCTGAAGATATTGACAACCATCATTGCTGTTAGGGATATTGTTATGCACAGCTAAAGTGGTCTTTTTTCGTATTCTTAGAATTAAGATTCATACTAACAAACATAAAAAGTACATTGCCAGATAAATGTTCCCACCCCTGCAATGGTGTGTCAAGCCCGAAAAGACAGCACACCACCAAAGAGTAACCCCGGCCAAGCCTAGGATAAAATGCGGCCTATGTGATCTAAACGACCACCGAGTCAACCAATGCAGAGAACTCAAGCCCCTAGCAAACAGTGTCCGCATAGTCTCTTCTCTCCCCTAGAAACTTCTCTCCAATCAAGAGAATATCACACGCGATTATTGCCAAATTTTCTCACACTTTCACCATACGTTTAAGTGTATACATCTCCCCAAGATGAGAGCGGCATGAGCTGCGTTGAGTATACACTCCACTAAAGAGGAATACAAGTCTAGGCCAATGATACGGAAATGGAGACAGAAGACAACCTCATCTACGTCTGACCATTTCCAAGCATCCACATCAAGAAAAATGAGTAGCATAGAATCACACACTATCTACTTCGTTGGCTCAGTAACACCATGCACCATCTTCACTGGCCCGAATCACACACCAGAGACGTGCCCGCTAATGGAAACATTTAGTCACCTTTGTGGCAGGCACAATTTCCACCTACCAGAAATCGACTATCCTAGTGGGGAACCTAACTTTGAGTACATACAAAATCCCACTATGGAGATTCTTCCCCCACCAAATGCCAATGATACAATCCACCATATACAATTTGTATCTGCTCATATTGGTGATAGGATTACTGCCTCAACCTCGTCCTAGGATTTTAATCATAGTCCTGTCACAAAAAACCAAGGTACCTTGCGCTTTTGCATTGATTTCCGCAAAATCCAAAATCGGCATGCTGCCATCGAACTCCTTGATGACACCTAGCCTCTAGAACAACGCCTAGTACAACTAGAGCTAGTTGACGAAAGTCGGTGACAATCGCTGCAACACAATGAGGCACATAAGCAAAGGGTGAAAGCATCATTCAACTGCCACATCAACCCTCGCTCATTTACCATGGGAGAAGTATTCCTTCGATACGATGTCGCAATAGAGGCCTTAGGACCAGGAAAGTTTGAAACCCTGTGGAAAGGACCCTACATCATCAAACACTGCCTCCGACAGGGGGCATACATCTTGATGGAACTGGACAGGACTGGCCTCACTAACCCCATCAACGACCTTTACCTCAAGAATTTCTACCCATAAAGGCCCCAAAGGCCCTTCCCCTAGAGTGAAAGTACACAAAAATCACCAAAATATTTTTGACCTGAAGACTTATGTAAAAAACACGCTCAAAGTGCCAACATGGATCACCAAAATGAACCATATTTTGGATTTGCTAATGGAGCATCGCGATGGTATCAAAACTTAGCTACAGCTGCCTGGGTCATCTACCACCCCGATCGATCACTGCTATGTTCAAACGACATGTGCATCATATCAACAACAAACAATCACGCAGAAAATGATGTTGTCATTGGACTTATGTACGACGCCCTCCATCGGAGTGTTAGCCCCCCTATGAAATTCTTGACAAGCAAGCTGGGGGCTAGTTTGCTCTGGAGCCTCCAAGGAATGCCTTTCCCCTGAAAATTCATCCTCCTTGGAGTCTCTCTGTGCTAGGCCTAATATGCTCCCTCTATGCTGATCCATTCCTCAAAAGGGGCCTTTTCACCCCTGCATCCTGCAAATTTCCCCATCTCAACCTCTGTTTTCCCTTTGTCAAAATTCCCCCTTCCTATGCTTAAATTCCCCAAAATCCCCTTTAAATTTCCCCATCTCCCTTATTTCCCTAGTTTCCCCTTCCATCTCCCCTACCGTTACCCTTTGATTGCCCCCAAAACGCATTAAAAATAAATTAAAATGATAAATTTTATGTTTTGGGTCTTAGCCCTTCTTCTGATAGCCCCGCGCCCTTTTCCTTCCATAAAACCTAGCGCCGGAAACCAAAGCTAAACCCTCCAGGCGCTTATCCCCTCCAACCCTTTTTCCGCCCAAAAATCACAAAAAACCTTTGCATAAGCACATTTGGGGGTTTTAATATTTTTTGTTTTATCGACAGATCTCGACCGTCCGTTAAACACCAGATCCAGCGGCGCGGTGCTCACCCGAAACAATGGACCCCGCCTGCATACGTCATCCTCCAAACCCACCGGTAAATTCCGCACCACCCATTTGCAACAGGCGGTTTTCCCCGGAGAGCCAGCGATTCCACTCATCTCCTGCCACGCGTCCTCCTGTACTATTCTGAAAACCACCATTTCGCGCATTATCTCCCGGACGAAATCCGGGCAGCGGAATTCACGATCACTGTTAGATCTTGGAGCCCTCATCCAACGGCTGTCATCTCCCAAAGTTGCACACCATTTAACACCCTTCCACCATACCCGCGGGCCTGCCTTCCGTCGTCCTCCGCCGTTGATCTTCGCCCGATCAACGGTCCAGATCTGTCTATTCATCGTTGACTATTCCGTTGCCCTGCGACCTCCACGTCATCCCACATGCATGTTCCGTACCCGTCAACCATTCCATCGCATATATACGTCCGAAGTTCGTTTTTTTTTATGTTTTTCATGCATTTTTCACTCCGCAGACCATCAACCACCCACCAGAGAAGTTTTTGCACCATTCCTCTGCGTTTTCTTCCGCCATGTCACCACCTGTACATCCATTTCACCCATCTACATCACCCACCGCCCTCGTCCATAGATTCCTTCATAGTATTTGTGTTTCCTGCAGGGTTATAAAGAAAGAATGGCCGCCGTGATACATTTTTGTGCTACTAGGACAACTAAATCCGAGGAAGATCATCCACAGCGACTGAATTTATGAACAGAGGCCCAGGAAGGTGGAGATGAGATGTTAATTAAAGGAACAGAGGTTGAACTTTGCAGAGAACCTCCCATCACCATTAAACCCGGGCTAACCTGCCAGAGATGGAATTGAAGCAGCAGATCGTTTCAGTACAGAGCAAAAGGAAGGTTAAGGCATGCTAACGAAGATCTAGAGCCTTAAAATCAGTGTTTTCAAAGGAAGAGCAGCAGATCACAGACCCCGAGGGTCGATCAAAGGATCCTGAAGCGCAGGCAAAAGGGTAATATCATGGTTTTCGTCAACAGAAGTTTTTTCTCTATCAGGTACAAGGAACCCATACTGTCTTATTTACACACCGTGTCCCTGAAGATTTTTCCACCAGAATACAGCTAAAAAATAGGCATACATTTATGAGACAGACCTTTCAGCAGTTTATTTTATTTTTTGTTTACGACACTAGGAGTACTTCAACCAAAAATGTCAAGATCAAATCTGGAGCAGATCATTCTCTCACAAGGAATATGACAGAGATTAAATACATAGCATATCAAGAAGAATGAGTTTCGGCCCTGCATTCATTGTTTTGTTTAAAGATACACTTAATTTTCACCTACTCCTTCAGTCGATCTTAGGTTCATCCTTTGCTATAAAGCACAGAAGGAAAAATTGTAAAGGTTGTTGATGACAAATCAGTGGAACGCAAGTATTTTCCTCCTGAGACAAGTTCTCTGTGTAATATTGTAAGATAGGCTGAGACTAGATGTATTCAGACTGAATGTTCAAGCTATGGGCTATGACGTACCTGATTGGTGTTGTTTTTAATATGACAAGCATGTTTCTTTGGATCCTGATCTGAAGCAGCTAGTGATGTTTCCTCTTTCTCTGTATTTGTGATTGACTTGCTCTCATGTTATGTTCCATTTCATTTCATCTCTGCTGGTAGGCAACAGAAGTATAATATAAGATTCACCCTTGATAGGTGCCTTATGTTTCCTGCTCTCCCTACCTCGATGTTTTCTGCTTATATGTGTATCTGAATGTTGATTTCAATTGATTTAACCAGTGTAGTGGATGTTATTGCCTGCTCTCTGATGTATGAATTAATGAAGTCCATGTTTAGATGTTCTTGGTAAGATTTAGCTGGAAGGTTTGGGAACACTGGGGATTAGTGTTAGCCCTGTCCACTAGGATCTTTTCTCGACCAGCTAGCCTTTCTAAGATCCCTTGTAATTGTCCCTGATTCTGTCCAAGTAGGCCTGGAGTTAAATGACCTCTGGTATGATCTATAGACAGAGTTGGTTGGTTCCCCTCGTTTCATTTTCAGTCCTTAATGTTCCATTCCACCTTCTATCCTTTAAGATCCTGATGCTCTAGACAACTAGCCCAACTGAAAGCTTGCACATTGATTACAAGTAAATCCTTCCTTGACTCCATAGCCCAATGGCTTTGATGTTCTTTGAGTTATCTGTCTTTGCCTAAGCTTCCCTCTTTCTCATCCTTGTCTTCTATTGGATCTTCTTTCCCTGATTCCCTCCAACCAAACACAAACAATCAAACAAACAACCATGAGCCTACAACTAGCCTAAAATCATAGCTTAGAGCTTCAAAGACATATACTTTGACCTATATAGAGAGATCCCTCTCTGGACCTAGGAGGGCTAGATCCTAAGGTCTGAAAGTGGTTCTATGTTGTCTCATCTTTTGGTCTTGTCAACCTGGCCAAAACATGGGAACCCCAACATAATGGCGACTCTACTGGGGACTTGGGTGCATTACACTTTAAACATCCCTAGGCATTCAAACCCAGAATCTCTGGTTAGGTTGGCAGTAAGTCACCCCTTTCCTGAATCGACCTCCATTATTGAATATCCACCATACTCTTAGACAGAGCCTGGAAAGGGCCAGATAGCCTCCAGATCTCATCCTCTTTTCAGAGGTGACATATCTGGTAAATTCCCTCCCAATCAATCTCTGGTTGGAGCTTGCTATTTTAGAGGAGATTCCTGAAAGGTGATAGTGCCTGAGCACTGTGGTGGACAGTGTACCCCTTAGAAACATCTGAAACCCTCCACCTGGCAACTCCATTGTTCCTAAACGAAAAGACTCCACTGGTGATCAGTAGGCCTGCTGATTATCTTGGTTTCACAATCAGACTCCACTAGGAGGCCAGTCCCTGAGACAAAAATTAACCACAGTAGAAGTAACAAGTAGGGCTAATCTCTTTGGCTAAGAAACAGCATTATGGCTTTCAGAACCATTCATACAAGAGCTTATCCCAACCCTGATCCACCTGAAATAGTCGACAATCTAGAGAGTATCCTCAGAGGAACTCTTACACATACAAGACCAACTATTTCCAGTCACATTCATAGAGATAATTCTGCACCAGAAGACCTAGCAGCTCTAGCACACTTCCTCCCTGACCTAGACATACCAAATAGACTACCGAGAACTAGGTCATTCAATCATCTAGACCAGCAAGACCTCGAAGTTTACGATACAACATCCAACAGTGGTCAAAACACTAGGGACAGTGAAACCCCTCCTTCCACACCACCTGATTTTTACTTCCTTCAAAACTTGGGGCTCTCTCACCCTAGATCTGCTCAACAGACTTCTGCTGGTCCAAACATCCCTGTCATCCAAATACCAGCTGCTCAAGCCAACCCAATACCCAATCAGAACATTAACATGCCAGCTTGGTATGCGCCTTTAGTTTTACCTCGGCCTATGCTACCCTTACCAAATGATTATCAATCAAAAATCCCGCACTTCACTGCAAAAGAATCCATCACAGCTCAGCAACATGTAGATAAGATGGAGGATTCTTTTGATTATATGGAAATTGATGATGAAACAATTAAAATGAGAATATTTGCCCAAAGCTTAGGGGGTGAGGTAAAAAAATGGTTCAAAAATCTACCCCCTGGCAGTATTCAAGATCTCCCCGCATTATACCAGACCTTCATAAGCAAGTGGGAGGTTACAGAAAACCCTCGCCAGCTCCTAGTAGAATACATGTCCCTTAAGAGGAACGTAGGAGAGAGTGTTCACGATTACACCACTAGATTCAACAGCATTAATAATGCTCTCCCTCCACACATGAAACCTCCACAAGGTATGGCCTTAGCAAAATACCCTGATGGATTTGATGCTGACATGGCCTATGAGCTTAGAGATAAAGAGTACACCACCCTGGAAGACATGCAGAAAGGAGCCATAACCATAGAAGCAAACTTAATGGAAAAAAGGGCAAGACTAAAAGCTGAAAAAAGGGTAACATATAGGGATGACAACGTAGCTTCCACATCTGATCCCAAATATGAAAAACTGTCTAGAAACATGGAAGAGATACAGCAAATGATTAAAATGATGGTTGTCCAAAACAATAACCAAAACAGAAACCAGAACCAGAAAATTAGAAGAAACAATGCTGCTCCCAACAGACAAAGAGAGTCAGATCAACAAATTATTCCCCCATTTCAAGAAAAAAATTTAGATGAGGACAAGGGAACCATTGAAGAGTCTGAAGGGAATAAAATAAACATGTTTGAAGTAGAGGACTCAGTCCTTAACTATTACTCAGAAGAAGATCATCCCTCACCTTCATATTGGGATGAGGAATGGTTAGAGACTGAGGATTACAGATTAGGATTTGAAAATGCCATGATGCAGGTCAGAGAGCAATATGAGCTTAGGAGCAAGAAAAGCCAAGACACTTCCAAAACAAAGGCTCCTGAGGTAACCATCAAGAAAAGACCTGATAGATCCTCTAAAACATCTGTTGTAAATAGCAAAACAACAGCTGAAAGTTCTGGTAAGCATAAGGAGAAAGGCAACCAAGACATCGAAAAACAAGGCCAACCAACCAGCGGTACTAGCACTTCAGTTAGTACTCCTGATACAACTATTCCAAACCTTGTACATAGTGATAAAACACCAATTGACTCAGCTACTAAGGAAGCAGCAAATAAAACAGAGTCAAGTGTTTCCAAGGCACAGTCCACTTTCAATTTAGAGAGTGAGATTGCAAAAATCAAAATCTCTGTACCATTATCTGAGCTGGCCACTCAGGATGTATATAAAGGCCAAATTTTGAAAGCATTAAATCTAGGGGAAATAAATGATTCTGTAAATTTGAATGATGATCAACCAGCCCTACTTTTTGGTCCCAAAATTGAGGGAAAGTTTCAGGAAGGGGTAGTTCCACCTTTTTATATCAGTCTCAACATTCATGACAAGATCCTCCATAATGCCATGCATGATTCTAGTGCATCTCACAATCTAATGCCTAAGGTAGTGATGGAGAGGCTAGGCCTAGAAATCACCAGACCCTACAAAGACTTATATTCATTTGACTCTAGTAGAGTAAAATGCCTAGGCCTCATCAAAGACTTATGTGTGAGTTTAACCCAGATTCCTGCTAAATGTATGGTCATGGATGTTGTGGTGGCAGATGTGCCACCAAAGTATGGCATGCTATTGTCAAGATCATGGGGAGCCAAACTGCAGGGAACAATGCAGATGGATGGCTCATATGCCACTATCCCTATATTTGGCCAACTTAGAAGACTGTATAGAGAGTTTCAGATGAAATTTTTAGTCAGTAGCCCCGAGAAGCCTGAAAACTCACCATTATACTCTGTACATACAGATATAGACTCTTTTATCCTCTACAATGACCAATCCTCAGAAGAGCCGAGATCAGATAATGGAAATACAAACATACAGCCCATGGATTTCAACATAATGGCTACTCTGGAAGAATACGAAGAAGAATACCATGGGAAAAATGCAGAAAGCGTAACTCTGAATGAAACAGAAACAGAACAAAAACAACAAGCTAGCCCCCTCCCTGATCCCCACGCCCATAATGAACCACAAAATTACCCCCCTCCGAGCACAAACCTCACAACTCAACATAATTGCGAATCCAGCTGTAGGGGAGGGGATGAAGACGAAGTAAAAAACGAACCCCTGTGGGAAATGAAATTTGATGGGTCCTGTACTAGGCAAAGTGTTGGAGAAGGAGTGTGGCTACATAACACAGGAGATGATCATGCAGAGAGCCACGCTGTGAATCTGCATTTCAAATGCATGAATAACATTGCAGAATATGAGGCTCTCATCTTGGGCTTAAATCTGTTGAAAAAATTAGGAGCCCGTAGGGTAGCTGTGAAAGGAGACTCAGAGTTAGTGATCAAACAGGTGAATGGTGAGTATTCAGCAAAACACCCCAGGCTTAGGGCATACAGGAATGACACTCTAGTTTTGCTGAAAACGTTTGTTGAATATGAATTAGTGTTTGTTCCCAGGGGTCAAAAAACAGTTGCAAATGGATTAGCTTACCTAGCTAGCTCATATCCTAAGGCCCCAGCTGACCAACAGATTATCATTCAGACCAAATTCAGGCCTGCAGTGCCAGACAATGAAAAATATTGGCAGGTCTTTGAAGGAGACAAACAAATCGAAGATTTCCTGCTGGGCAAGAATGAGTTTGAATTTTCTGATTTAGACTCAGTTTCTGATGACAGCTGCCCAAGTGATGATTCCCCAGATGAACAAGAAACACCCTATAACATAAATAAATTCTTTTTCTGAACAAACTGGAAATTTAACGAAAATAGTGAAAACGCAGACACAGAAGAAGTAGAGGTGCTGCAGGCCAAAGATAAGAACATACCCAGAGGCCTGGCACCCTTAGAGGACCTTTTTGACTTTGATGACGTAGAAAAAAAGCCCACAATTGAACATGTTGATTATGATGTGGAAGAATGCAACATTGGCACTGAAAACAAACCCAAAATGATAAAACTGGCTAAGTCTATCCCTGCAGACATGAAGAAAAAATACATTGACCTGTTTAAGGAATTCATTGACATGTTTTCATGGAGCTATGAAGACTTAAAGGCCTATGACACCAACATCATACAACACAAGATACCACTAAAGGAAAATCAAAAGCCCTTCAGACAAAAACTCCGTAGGATTAATCCAAAACAATTGCCTGCAGTTGAGAAAGAAATAAAAAAGATGTATGAGGCAGGCATTATAGTCCCTGTAAGGTTTTCTGATTGGGTGTCAAACTTAGTGGCTGTAAGGAAGAAAACAGGTGAGATTAGACTATGCATAGACTTCAGAAACCTTAATAGAGCCTCCTTGAAAGATAACTACCCTCTGCCTAGAATGGAACATATCCTACAAAAGGTAGTGGGCTCAAAGAGAATCTCCCTGCTAGATGGATTTTCAGGATACAACCAAGTTCTGGTACTCCCAGAAGATCAACTCAAAACAGCCTTTACCACTCCATGGGGCACTTTCATGTACTTGAAAATGCCTTTTGGACTAATGAATGTTGGAGCTACCTTCCAGAGAGCAATGGATATTGCTTTCTCAGATGAGATTGGACACTTTATAGTTATCTACTTGGATGACTTAACTGTATTTTCTAAAACAGAAGAAGAACACTTAAAACATCTGAGTAAAGTCTTTGAAAAATGCAGAAGGTACGGTCTGTCCCTGAATCCTAAGAAAATTGTTTTTGGGCTGCAAGAAGGTAAACTTCTTGGCCACATTATCTCTGAGAAAGGAATCAAGATAGACCCACAGAGGGTTGAGGGAATACTTCAAATTACACATCCAAGAAACATCAAGGAATTGCAGTCCTTCGTTGGGAAGATCAACTTCCTTAGGAGATTCATTCCTAACCTTGCTGAGCACCTTAGAAAAATGACTGAAATGATAAAGAAAGGTGCAGGAATTAAGTGGACTGTTGAAGCCAAAAAATCTTTTGATTCAGTAAAACTTGCACTCACTAAGGCCCCTGTCCTTATCAGCCCTAACTTTACAAAATATTTTCTAATCTTTTCGTTTGCTTCCCAACACACAATAGCTGCGGTTTTGCTGCAGAAAAATTCAGAAGGTAATGAACAACCTATAGCCTTCTTTAGTAAAGCCTTAAGAGATGCACCCTTAAAGTACAACATCATGGAAAAGCAGGCCTATGCTCTGATTAAGGCCTTAAAAGACTTCAGGGTGTACATTTTTCATTCCCACACCATTGCTTTCGTGCCAAATATAGTGGTCAAGGATATCTTGTCTCAAGACCCTGATGGAAAAAGAGGCAAATGGATTGCTACGATTTTAGAATATGACATTGAAATAAAACCCACTAAGCTGATTAAAGGTCAAGGCCTGGCCCAATTAATGGCTGAATCAAACCTGCAGGCCCTCGACATTAATATGATGAATGCCTTAGATGAGCAGGAAGGATTGCCTCATCCAACTGTTGAGGAGCAGTTTCAGAACTCTCCTTGGTATACTGATATCCTTTACGTGCTCACAAACCTCAATGCCCCTCTAGAACTGTCCAAAACAAAGGCCAAATTCATAAAACTCAAAGCTAGAAATTACTGCATTATGAATGAGAGTCTATATTGGAAAAATCCAAATGGCCTATTGCTGAAGTGTTTGTCTAAAACTGAAGCTGAAAAAATCAAACAAGAATTCCATGTCGGGGAGTGTGGAGGCCATCTGAGTTGGAAAACCACTGCAAATAAGATACTCAGGGCTGGTTACTATTGGCCTACCCTCTTCAGTGATGTCCACAAAATGATACTTGCATGTCATAAATGTCAGATTTTTTAGGGCAAAAGAAAGCTCCTTCCCCTACCTCTGCAACCTATCACCATAGAAGGTCCCTTCACGCAATGGGGCCTAGACTTCATAGGAGAAATTCATCCTGCCTCCTCTGGACAACATAAATGGATTTTAACAGCCACCGATTACTTCACTAAATGGATAGAAGCTATACCCACTAGGAATGCCACCGACTCTGTCATCATTAGGTTCCTAGAAGACTTCATCCTATCTCGTTTTGGTTGTCCAAGGAAAATAATCACTGACAATGCTACTGCTTTCGGATCCAAAAGAATGATTGATTTCTGTCACAGGTACGGAATAGCACTTGGACATTCAACTGCCTATTACCCCCAGGGTAATGGCCTAGCTAAGTCATCAAATAAAAGCCTGGTTACAATCATTAAGAAGCTGCTGGAAGAGAACAAAAGGTCATGGCATAAAAATTTGATACATGCCTTGTGGGCAGACAGGCTCACTACAAATAAATCTATTGCCATTTCACCCTTTCAGCTGGTTTATGGGACTGAAGCAGTATTTCCTACTAGTTTGGGAGTTCCAGTGATCAAGCTTGTACAGGAGATCCAATCAGAAGAGGATAGCATGATAAGGAGAATAAATGAAACAATACATCTTCAGCAGTCAAGGGAGTAGGTTTATAGCAGAGCTGTCAGAATTCAAGAAAGCATCAAAAGGCAGTTTGACAAAAGAACCAAAACTTCAAATTTCAAAATTGGTGACAAGGTTCTGAAATGGGATTCGAGAAGAGAGGACAAAGGCAAACATGGCAAATTTGACAGTTTGTGGCAGGGTCCATATACCATACAAGCCACTGTGGGTCCCAATGCGTTTTTTCTGCAAGAACTTGATGGCACAGAATTGTTTGGGGGTCCTGTCAATGGCAGGATGCTCAAACATTACTTTTATTGATGTTCCATTTCCAGTTTCATCTCCATTGTACATACCATTGCAAGTTTTCATTTTCAGAAAAAAAAGAAAATGTTCCAAAAAAACAGAATAAAAGAGAGGTTCAGACATGCTCAAAACATGAACCTTTGAAGTAAAAATCATGGCTCAAACGTGATCAAAATCTGAGCCAAAAGGAAGCAGAATAGCTGATCCTAATACGCTCAAAATTTGGATCAGCAGTGAAAGAGAAACCAGCTCTAATATGCCCAAAACCAGAGCTGAAGCAAAGAAAAGAGGTGACTCAAATATGCTCAAAACCTGAGTCACAAGAAAGAAAGAAGGATGTTTCACAGTTGCACAATTCCATGCCTTCACAGTTTTGTTTTCTACAAGTTTCTGCCCAGCAAGTCAGACAGTCTAATCCTGGCTTGGCTGTGTTTAAATTTCCTGTCTTAGAATGTAGGTGAAGGAACCTGTTGGACAGTTTAATCCCAACAGGTAGTAGATTAGGTAGAGAAATGGATGAGGTCAACAGTCTAATCTGGCCTCATGGAGCAATAAGGGTAGATTTAGAATAGGTTTGTTTTTGTTTTGCAAAATAAAATGTAAAGGGTCTGCAAGCTCAGATGCACTCAAAGGGAAAATTGTAGAACTATAGTTTGGGTAGGTAGATTGGTTGGGAAATATTTTTGCTGATGTTTCTATCATACTGTGGCAGCTGAAATTGAAGAAGAAAGGTGGCTTATGACAGCAGGCATCTGGCCTACTCCAAAGATCATATCTGGTTTCTTGACTCCTCCAAGGAGAAGCCATCCCCATGTGGAGCCACTGTTATCCCCCCTATGAAATTCTTGACAAGCAAGCTGGGGGCTAGTTTTCTCTAGAGTCTCCAAGAAATTCCTTTCCCCTAAAAATTCATCCTCCTTGGAGTCTCTCTGTGCTAGGCTTAATATGCTCCCTCTCTGCTGATCCATTCCTCAAAAGGGGCCTTTTTACCCCTGCATCCTGCAAATTTCCCCATATCAACCTCTGTTTTCCCTTTGTCAAAATTCCCCCTTCCTATGCTTAAATTCCCCAAAATCCCCTTTAAATTTCCCCATCTCCCTTATTTCCCTAGTTTCCCGTTCCATCTCCCCTACCGTTACCCTTTGATTTCCCCCAAAACACATTAAAAATAAATTAAAATGATAAATTTTATGTTTTGGGTCTTAGCCCTTCTTCTGATAGCCCCGCGCCCTTTTCCTTCCATAAAACCTAGCGCCGGAAACCAAAGCTAAACCCTCCAGGCGCTTATCCCCTCCAACCCTTTTTCCGCCCAAAAATCACAAAAAACCTTTGCATACGCGCATTTGGGGGTTTTAATATATTTTGTTTGATCGACGGATCTCGACCGTCCGTTAAACACCGGATCCAGCGGCGCGGTGCTCACCCGAAACAATGGACCCCGCCTGCATACGTCATCCTCCAAACCCGCCGGTAAATTCCACACCACCCATCTGCAACAAGCGGTTTTCCCCGGAGAGCCAGCAATTCCACTCATCTCCTGCCACGCGTCCTCCTGTACTATTCTGAAAACCGCCATTTCGCGCATTATCTCCCTGACGAAAGCCAGGCAGCGGAATTCACGATTACCGTTAGATCTTGGAGCCCTCATCCAATGGCTGTCATCTTCCGAAGCTACACACCATTTAACACCCGTCCACCGTACCTGCGGGCCCGCCTTCCGTCGTCCTCCGTCGTTGATCTTCGCCCGATCAACGGTCCAGATCTGTCTGTTCATCATTGACTATTCCGTTGCCCCGCGACCTCCACGTCATCAGTCCACTCGGCTGTCCGTATGCCACGTCATCCCACGTGCATGTTCCGTACCCATCAACCATTCCATCGCATATATACGTTCGAAGTTCATTTTTTTTATGTTTTTCATGCATTTGTCACTCCGCAGACCATCAACTACCCACCAGAGAAGTTTTTGCACCTTTCCTCTGTGATTTCTTCCGCCATGTCACCACCTGTACATCCATTTCGCCCATCTACATCACCCGCCGCCCTCATCCATAGATTCCTTCATAGTCTTCGTGTTTCCTGCAGGGTTATAAAGAAATAATGGTCGCCGTGATACATTTTTGTGCTACCAGGACAACTAAATCCGAGGAAGATCATCCACAGCGACTGAATTTATGAACAGAGGCCCGGAAAGGTGGAGATGAGATGTTCATTAAAGGAACAGAGGTCAAACTTTGCAGAGAACCTCCCATCACCATTAAACCCGGGCTAACCTGTCAGAGATGGAATTGAAGCAGCAGAGCGTTTCAGTACAGAGAAAAAGGAAGGTTAAGGCACACTAACGAAAATCCAGAGCCTTAAAATCAGTGTTTTCAAAGGAAGAGCAGCAGATCACAAACCCCGAGGGTCGGTCAAAGGATCCTGAAGTGCAGGAAAAAGGGTAATATCAGGGTTTTCGTCAGCAGAAGGTTTTTCTCTATCAGGTACAAGGCACCCATACTGTCTTATTTACACACCGTGTCCCTGAAGAGTTTTCCACCAGACTACAGCTCAAAAACAATCAGACATTTATGAGACAGGCCTTTCAGCAGTTTATTTTATTTTTTGTTTACGACACTAGGAGTACTTCGACCAAAAATGTCAAGATCAAATCTGGAGCAGATCATTCTCTCACAAGGAAGATGACAGAGATTAAATACATAGCATATCAAGCAGAATGAGTTTCGGCCTTGCATTCATTATTGTGTTTAAAGATACATTTAATTTTCACCTACTCCTTCAGTCGATCTTAGGTTCATCCTTTGCTATAATGCACAGAAGGAAACATTGTAAAGGTTGTTGATGAGAAATCAGTGGAACGCAAGTATTTTCCTCCTGAGACAAGTTCTCTGTGTAATATTGTAAGATAGGCTGAGACTAGATGTATTCAGATTGAATGTTCAAGCTATGGGCTATGATGTACCTGATTGGTGTTGTTTTTAATATGACAAGCATGTTTCTTTGGATCCTGATCTGAAGCAGCTGGTGATGTTTCCTCTTTCTCTGTATTTGTGATTGACTTGCTCTCATTTTATGTTCCATTTCATTTCATCTCTGCTGGTAGGCAACAGAAGTATAATATAAGATTCACCCTTGATAGGTGCCTTAAGTTTCCTGCTCTCCCTACCTCGATGTTTTCTGCTTATATGTGTATCTGAATGTTGATTTCAATTGATTTAACTAGTGTAGTGGATTTTATTGCCTTCTCTCTGATGTATGAATTGATGAAGTCCATGTTTAGATGTTCTTGGTAAGATCTAGCTGGAAGGTTTGGAAACACTGGGGATTAGTGTTAGCCCTGTCCACTAGGATCTTTTCTCGACTAGCTAGCCTTTCTAAGATCCCTTGTAATTTCCCCTGATTCTGTCCAAGTAGGCCTGCAGTTAAATGACCTCTGGTCTGATCTATAGACAGAGTTGGTTGGTTCCCCTCGTTTCATTTTCAGTCCTTAATGTTCCATTCCACCTTCTATCCTTTAAGATCCTGATGCTCTAGACGACTAGCCCAACTGAAAGCTTGCACATTGATTACAAGTAAATCCTTCCTTGACTCCATAGCCCAATGGCTTTGATGTTCTTTGAGTTATCTGTCTTTGCCTAAGCTTCCCTCTTGCTCATCCTTGTCTTCTATTGGATCTTCTTTCCCTGATTCCCTCCAACCAAACACAAACAATCAAACAAACAACCATGAGCCTACAACTAGCCTAAAATCATAGCTTAGAGCTTCAAAGACATATACTTTGACCTATATAGAGAGATCCCTCTCTGGACCTAGGAGGGCTAGATCCTAAGGTCTGAAAGTGGTTCTATGTTGTCTCATCTTTTGGTCTTGTCAACCTGGCCAAAACATGGGAACCCCAACACGGAGCATTCGCCGTATGCATATCTACCTCGATTCCCAGCTAGCAGTATCATAGCTAAACTGAACATTTGAGAACAGAGACACACACCTGTTTAGAAAATATTTGATGCCAAAATATTAAGCAGACAATTTGATTACATTACATTTTCACATGTATCAAGGAATCAAAACCAAACAACTGATCGCATTGCTAACAATATCCTAGTCTGGAATGTATCTCGAATAAACCATCATCCATAAATTAAAAAAAACATAGATATCCATCAGCATAACACAAAATATATAAACCAAAATAAATAGCACACCATGTAGAGCCGCAAAAATATCTCTCATATATATATCAAAAAATATGTGTATCTGAGTACAAAAAATAGTATCGCTAGCCCACTGGCCAACTCGAAAATGAAAAATTCATCAAAAATAAGGGACGCATCCTCATAATGGGTGCTTTCTCTATGTGCAAAACTAATCTAGGGTGGTTCCCCTTCAAGAGGAGCACCTGGACCCACCACCGCTCCTAGTGCCACCACCGGAGCTATTTTTTCCACTGCCATCGCTACCCGACATAGAGTGGGCCGATAATCCCTCTCACGAGCCATCACCATCTCTAACCAAACCTCCTCAAATTCATCCATAAAACCTCGAGTAGGCATACCCTAGGTCAAGAGGTCCACTCGACCCCGAAAGTCCTCAAGAGTGGTCACCTGAGCCATAAGTACTACAATGCATGCCTCAGCCGCATCTACACGAGCTCGCTCGGCCACAACCTCTGCTGCAGTCGAGTTGCTGCCCTCACCAGAAGGGCCAGCACCATATCCACCAGGTCCACCGTCACCACCACCCAATACACCTGTATCACCTCCTCCTTGACCACCTCGGGGTCGTAGCAGAGGGTCGTGATCCACCAGTCGGTCCACTGGGCGACCTACCTCACCAACAGCTACACAAGTAACCAAAATAATGTCAATGTCAAGAAAAAAACACATAAGAACATAAATACTGGAACAAATGCAAAAAAAATATAACACATACCTACAAGCCCCCAAACATAACCAAAAGGGAGACCCATGTCTGGGTCACCCTGGAAGTCCATCCTCGCATACAGGTATGGAAAGAACATCTGTGGGTTGGCCTAAAACTAGGCCTCTATCGTGGAATTCCAGTAATGCCCCACCATGCCACCACTGCCCCGCGGCATCATCGAAGCCCACCTCCTCATCCGTGGCTACCGTGGCCCCCCAATTCCCACCACCACCACCGGCCTCAGCAGCACCACTCTCTCATACATAATGCTGCATAGGATGCTAGCGTATGCAAATCACTTAGACCCACATTGGACCTTGTTCAATTGTGACACCATCCCATAAAAGAAAATCCGGTGAAATCGAAAAAGTGCCTGCCCCTCAATCAACGTAAAACTCCAACCTGCGTGCCAGATGCCCGATGTGGAGCAAAAGACCCCGCCAGTCACACAATAACTGCCAGAGAAAACCGCTCTGCAACATCTGTCACTGATGCAATTTTGATGCACCCCTCAGTACAAGGTGCACCACCTCAATGCCACCTCCGAAATATGTCTAGGTTCACTCTCCCAGCAGAGAGTGGGTACCTTAGAGCCTCACCCTAAGGCAATAACCCGGTCACAAAGTAAATATCTGTCTCAGGACGGATCACCAGGTTCCTCCCCCATCGTATGAAAATATTGCGCCTCCGGTGCCAATGCTCTATAATGTAATGCAGTATTCGATCCTGAGACCAAAGGAACTCGTTCTCAACAAACTTCAGAAGGCCCCATGTGACCAACTAACGACACACCCCAGCATCAGCAACTAGAGCGATCTAGATCTTGGGCCAATCCCGCTCTCTCCACACTAACCTACCAAGCAACACAGGCACCCATCAGCACAGATAAAAACCAAAAACAGACAAGAAACCAAATTTTTTTGTCACTATGGCCTTTGCGCGCCTGTCCCTCAGATAGGCACGCCCCCACGTGCCTGTCTTCTTCACAGGCGCGCCTTTGCATGAAAAAAGTAGGGAACATCACACCCTCACACACCTGTCCCTCAGAATTGCGTGCAAGAAAGGTGCTCTTTTTCCTAGATCACCCACGCAATCTAGGGAAAAAGTTGCTCAGAGGCCGTAAAAACCTAATTTGTATAGCCCCTAGCACCATCAAACTGAAGAAATTACAATGCAGGATGTCATGAAATTTACCTCGGCATAATATCGCTAATCCTTGGCATGTGGGCTAACCGCAATAGCAAGAGAGGCTCTGCAAAGCACCTCTAATCTCCCAAAACTCAGCAAGTACAAATGAATAGGATTAGGGCCATAATCCCATATTTATCGCCCTTTTCCAGAACTTCAGAGTTCCATAACAGGGGATCAGAAGATCCATTCAACAAACCGTAAGTTGCACCATCATCAGTATGCCATGACGAACGAAAGAGGTGCCACACATTCGCTTTCCACGAAAAATAATTTTTCAGTGTCGGTAGGTATGCATGATCCAAAATCTTTTGTTTGAGATGCATAAAAGAATTAACATGTGAAAATTGTAGCTTTTAAACAAGAAACTTTAAAGGCATAAGCGGAAAAAGAGAGAAGCCATTAACATCATGCACGAAGACACAAGAGTTGATATCGGAGTTCGTCCAGGAGGGACTACGTCTCCGGGCCCTGCTCTAATAGTGGGGAGGCCCTGCTTTCATTAAATGGCAAAATGAAAGTACAAGTACAAAATGAGGAATTACACCCTTATACCTGCCCAATCTGGAAATGGCCGAAAATTGCAGACCTCTGATGACAAAATGGGCAGCACCGTTGGATTTGTGGCGTCAAGTAGTGCTGAATCCATATAAAACTTGCCCCAATCGGACAAAGTGAAAATCTGGCCCCTCTGGAAAAATGGCTCAGATCATGGTTCTGCCCCCTCCTGCACACTGCTCAAGGTTCCACTGCCTCGTTTTCCGTGCCCGCTCCTGTCCGTCCTTGGGCGCACAAATGAATGAAGGTTTATATAATGTAGCGTGGGCGGATTCTTCAAAGCCACCCTTAGCCGAATTGGTTGAGATCTGCATTTGTTGGGCGGAGGTCGGGTGGTCAAATCCCGACCCCGCCATAAAAAGGCCGACTGTATTTTCATTTTTAAACCGCATTACATAACAGCATTGAACCATTTTATGTTTAAACCATCGTTTGAATCATTGAATATTTTTAAAATATTTGATGTGATGTGGGGGGGCCGGACCCATGTTGGGCGGCCCGCCCCATATGGTAACGTGCCACATATATATATACGGCCGTTGGTACAATGGGGATTGCGGGGGTGGCGGGGCTGACCACCCGCCCCCCAACAACATTTCATCTTTTAATATTGTTTGGCTTGGTACGGATCTTGCATGGGGTGGCGGGGTTGGTGGCCCGCCACCCTTATTATATATTTTTTTTGTTTTATTTGTTATTGAAAACAAATAGTTGTTTTTGAACCTTCGAATTTTTGACCGAAGGAGTGCTTTTAACGGTCCCACAAATTCGCCCAGAATCTGGCCAGGTTGGTCGGAATCCGATGGCCGGGTTTCAGCAAAATTGTTGCCTCTTTAGTCTGCCACATCACCAAGTCAACCCCTGAACTTTGACTACTCCTAACTCGTTCATTCGGACTCGGAATTGAGTGTCGTCTATGCCGTTGGATTCATAATTTCGAGATCTACAACTTGAACTTGGTTCGAAAGATTTTCGAACACTTTGATTTTTGAGCCTTGTACTCAAGCCATTTGACCTGTACCTGTTTAATCCACCTGGATCATTCCTCCCCACTAAAGAGCTTTTGGACCCCAAAAGCCTCATCAATCAACAGGCAAGTGAGGGAATTTCTCCCTCACCTTCTCCTTTTCAAGCCATTTGGCTTTACTTGGGTGCATCCCTTTGAAACCAACACGGAGATACTCCACATCTCCTCGTCGCGAAGTCCTGGTCCTTCGATCGAGAATGATGTCCTCTGGTAGTTCATCGAGATATTCTGGTGCAAAGTCATCCACTGTAGGAACTGATCCTACCTCCTCAGTGTCCATAATCAATGGGGGTTCATAAAGTTTTAGATTTTCAACATTCACAACTGAGTACATCTGCATGTATACCGGCAAGTCGAGTCTGAAAGCATTATTCCCAATCTTCTCCAATATGGTAAAGGGACCATACCGGATTGGTCGCAATTTCTTACCTTCTCCCTTCATTCGATCCTTGCTGATGTGGAACCACACTTTGTCGCCAACTTGAAATTGATGGTCGACTCGGTGCTTATCATGTCGGGCCTTGTATCGGGCCTGACTCTTCTCCAACTGCTCTTGCACCACTTGGTGAATCGTCTGAATCCACTGAATGAACCGCTGTGCTTTATCCCTGTCATCACGCCCACTGGCATCTTCATCCCCTCCATAGATCATGTCGAAAGGGTCCTTTGGTAAGTAACCAAAGCATGTCTCAAAAGGTGAACGCTGTGTAGAGGAGTGCACTGCTCGGTTGTAAGCGTGCTGCACATATGGAAGGTGTTCATCCCACAACTTGGGATGTTTGCTGCAATAGCCCCGCAACAAGTGTACCACGGTACGATTAACGACCTCCGTCTGTCCGTCGGTTTGTGGATGGAATGCCGTGCTTCTCTTCAACTTGGTATCCATCATGCGCCACAAGCTGGTCCAAAACTCTCCAAGGAAACGAGAGTCCCGATCTGACACAATCGACGTGGGCAACCCAAAGTGGACCCAAACATACTGAAAGAAAAGACAAGCAGTCTGCTCAGCAGTGACCTGCTTTTTACAAGGCATCAATATGCACATTTTGCTAAAGCGGTCGACGACAACATACAAATAGTCATGACCCTTTCTTGACATAGGCAAACCTCCTACAAAATCCATCGACACACTTTCCCATGGACTACCCGGAATAGGGAGTGGTGTGTAGAGCCCGAGTTTTCTATTAGAGGGCTTTGAAACAGAACACATCACACATCCCTTTACAAAACGGGTTACAATGTTTTTCATATGGGGCCAAAAACAAAACCTTTGCAAATTACATAAGGTTTTTTCAACACCAAAGTGACTAGACACAGGAGAGGTATGCGCCTCTCGAATTACATGTACCCTTTCTGCTGTGGGTATGCACAATTTACCAAGGTGATACAACAGCTTCCCCTGCAAATGATAGTTGTCCACCTGTGAACCATGAGTTAGTTTTGCATAAACTTCTTTAAATTCATCATCGTTAGTGTACTGTTCAACATAACTTTCAAAAGACAATGACACATTATGCAAAATAATAGAAGCAGCGATAGGAGGGCGAGAGAGCATGTCTGCTACTTTGTTACTAGTGCCCTTCTTATACTTTATTACCAGATGAAATTGCTGTAGGAACCCCATCCACCTGAAATGACGAGATTGTTGTAGCTTGGTCTATGACTGAAAGTAATGTAAGGGCTGATAATCCATATGGATGATGGTCTCCTTTCCGATCAGGTAGTGTTTCCACTTTTTCACACTTTCGACCAAGGCATACAATTCCTTGTCGTAAGTGGGGTAATTTATTACAGCCTGGGAGAACTTCTCTGAATGGTAACAAATCAGCCTCTTCTGCTGCAAAAGTACAGCTCCCATGGCGTACCCACTGGCATTAGTTTCGATCTCAAAAGGCTGCTGGAGATCGGGTAAAGCCAGGACTGGTGCGGTGCTGATTTTCTCTTTCAGTGCTTCGAAGGCCTTCTGCTGTTTTCCTCCCCACTGAAAGGCTTGTTTGATACTTGTCAGAGTGTGTAAGGGTGATGCAATAACGGAGAAGTTGGCAATGAACCTCCTCCAGTACTGTACGGCACCTATAAAACTACGGACCTCTGTTACATTGGTGGGCTTAGGCCAATTTACAATCACCTCAACTTTTGAGGGGTCTATTTTTAATTGACCATTACCGACAATATGACCAAGGTAAACCAAAGAGGTTTTCCCAAACTCACACTTTGACAACTTTACATACAATTGTTCTTTCTTTAAAACATCAAGCACTTTGATAACATGGCATACATGTTCCTCCCAAGTCCTACTAAATACAAGAATATCATCTAAATATACAAGGACAAACTCATCAATGAAAGGCCTAAAAAGATCATTCATGACCCTCATGAATGTGGCTGGAGCATTGCAAAGTCCGAATGGCATCACCATCCATTCGAACAACCCCTGTTTGGTCTTGAAAGCGGTTTTCCACACATCCTGCTCTGCAATTCTGACCTGGTGATAACCACTACGCAAATCCAATTTGGTGAAATAAACAACATTTTTTAATTGATCTAATAAATCATCAATGCGAGGGAGAGGGTATCGATTTTTCACTGCGATTTTGTTTAGTGCCCGATAATCCACGCACATCCTCCATGTGCCATCTTTCTTGGGCACTAACACGATCAGCGAGCCACAAGGAGAAGTACTTGGCCGAATGACCCCTTGGTTCAACAGTTCCTGTACCTGCTTTTAAATTTCCTCCATTTCAATGGTTGACATCCTGTACATACCAATGTTTGGTAATGGAGCATCATGTTGCAAATGGATCTCATGTTGGATCCATCATTTTGGAGGCAAACCTTTGGGTTCCTGAAACAACTCACCATAGTTAGAAATAACATCACATAATTCTTGTTTATGAGCCAGATCACATCCCCGGAAAGCATCGGTTATTTCTTCATCCTTTGCTTTCACAACCATGAGCAAACACCCCTTGCTGGAATTTACCAGTCTCTTCATCTGTCCTGCACTTACAAGGCTGGCACTGACTTTGGTTTGATGAGCTCTTACAATGTATTCTACCCCATCTTTAGTGATTTGGTATTTATTTTCATGGCAAAAGAAAACTACTTTCCTATCATAAAGATAGGGACTCCCCAACACAATGCCACAGATATCCAATGGTATTACATCCAATTCTACTTCATCTACCAGCTTAGAAGCAATAAAAATTTTTACCTTACACTGCTTGGTTACATTTAGTTTTACTTTATCATGTATCCATCCAAGTGGATAAGGTTTTGGATGAGGCTTAACTTCTAAGCCTAACTTTTTAACCAAGGATTCTGAAATAAGGTTTGCTTGAGAGCCTGAATCAAATAGAGTTTCTACTTTTGCATGGTTTATAAAAACTCTAATATGAAACAACTCAATTCTCTTACGTTCATTAGAAAGAGGCTCATTTGATGTACTAGTGCTTTCATGTGATTCAGAATCATGAAGAGAATGAGTACCTTTTGCCCCTGCTGCTGTGATCAATGCCTCATCGCCTGAGTCGGATCCAAGGTCCTGCTGTGCGGTTGCTACCGTCTTCTGCTTACCCTTTCCTCCACATCTCTTCGGCTTCTTTTCTGGATAAAGTTTCCAACAGTGATCGTCGTCATGGCCTTCCTTTTTGCAGTGAGTGCAATAAGGCTTTTCTCCTTCATCCTTCTTTGTTGACGCCGTCTTCTTTTCCTTTCCCTTTCCTTTCCCTTTGAATTTGCCATTTGAAGGTTTGGAAGGTGGTTTCTTCGAATGATCATCCTTATCATTTATGCCCCTGTTCTCAAGATGAATGGCCTTCACACTGGCTGAGTCAATGGTAGTAGGTTCAAACATTAACAACGAATGTCTAATGTAACTATGCAATGAACCAATGCACTTAGTTACAACTTCAGGAGAATCTAAAGAGATGCCCAAACTTAATGCCTGTTTTCGAAATTCTTCAGTAAAGGTTTGCACATTTTGTCCTTTACCTTGCCTTAGGTACTGCCGCTCCATTAAGGCTTTCTGCTTGTAACCTAAGGGATATAATTGATTTTTAATTGCAGTAATAAAATCTGACCAGGAAGAAAGAAGGTTACCCAAGTTACTGCTGCTTCGATGTTTGCTCTCCCACCAGATGAGAGCTGTGCCACTCAATCGAAGAGAGGCCAATTGGATTTTCGCCTCGTCCTCCATAATCTGCTGGATCCTGCAATAGAGTTCAAGCTTCCTAATCCAATTGTTAAGCTTCTCAGCATTACTTTCACCATTATATACCGGTAGATAAAACTTAACATCTAACTTAAAGAAAGGCTTGTTAGATGCATTTCCAGAATTTTATTATGATGGTTAGAAGAGGAGGAAGGACTTTCATTTCCTGAAGGGGGTGGAT
Source organism: Pinus albicaulis (assembly GCA_034641835.2). Taxonomy (NCBI): domain Eukaryota; kingdom Viridiplantae; phylum Streptophyta; class Pinopsida; order Pinales; family Pinaceae; genus Pinus; species Pinus albicaulis. The sequence goes on from CM076578.1 coordinate 46,653,378, forward strand.
TTCCTCCACCATCTCCATGCACTGAACCTTGCACTTCTAAAGAATGATCTCCTGTTTTCTCTAACCTTTCAAGTCTAGAGAATAGTCTCTCTACTCGATTTGCCATGGTATAGAAAGTTTTGCGGAAATTGATCTCCTCTTCATTCCGATCTTCGTCCCCCATGTTCCTTCTCTGGCGTGCACGTCCTGCTTCGGGATCAAAAGCCTGTAGCGTCCCTTCGCCTCTTCTTAGCCTACTTCTTGTTAGCATACAAACATGTAATTCACATCTACAAACACCCGCTCCGATACCACTTGATCCAAAATATTTTGTTTGAGATGTATAAAAGAATTAAAATGTGAAAACTGTAGCTTTAAACAAGAAACTTTAAAGGCATAAGCGGAAAAACAGAGAAGTAATTAATCTCATGCACGAAGACACAAAGTTGATATCGGAGTTCGTCTAGGAGGGACTACATCTCCGGGCCCTGCTCAAATAGTGGGGAGGCTCTGCTTTCATTAAATCGAAAAAATGAAAGTATAAGTACAAAATGAGGAATTACACCTTACACCGCCCTCACTGAATACCAAACTGCAGACAGTCGACAAATGGGTAGCACCATTGGATTTTTGGTGCTAACTCTTGAAAAATCCATATAAAACTTGCCCCAATCTGAAAAAGTGAAAATCGTCTCTTCCGAAAAATATTCAGATTGCGGTTCGCCTCTCCCGCACACCGCCTGGCTCCATCGCTCGTTTTCCGTGCTCTCGGGGACCCGCGTCCGTCCTCACGCAGAAATGAAAAGAAGGTTTATATAATAAAACTCGGCGGATTTCTCAAAGTCGCCTCACAATCCAAATCGCCGGAGATTCGCTTTTGTTTGGGCGGAGGCTCTGCACAAACTCGACCCGCCACAAAAAGGCTGATTGCTTTACCTGCGCTCCATTTTTGAACCCGATTGCATTTTAACTTGCCGTTGAACTGTTTGGCATTTTTTGCAAACGTTTGGGAATGTGGATGTGGGGGCTTGACTCCACAAGCTGGGCGTGCCCGCTCCCACACATAAATTGTGCCACGTATATGTACCACTCATGAAATCATATAAACTGGGAGAAGAGATTGCGTGGGGTGTATGCAAAGTTGACCACCCGCCCCCCAACAAAATTTTGTTTTTAATATATTATATGGATTGCATGGGGTGGCGGGGTTGGTGGCCCGCCACCCTTAATATATATTTTTTTTGTTTTATTGTTATTTAAAACAAAGAGTCGTTTTTTGAACCTTCAAATTTTGACCGAAGGAGTGCTTTTAACAGTCCCACAAATTCGCCCAGAATCTGGCCAGGTTTGCCGGAATCCGGTGGCCGGGTTTCAACAAAATTGTTGCCTCCTTAGTCTGCCACATCACCAAGTCAACCTCTGAACTTTGACTGCTCCTAACTCCTTCATTCGGACTCGGAATTGAGTGCCGTCTGCGCCGTTGGATTCAGAATTTCGAGATCTACAACTTGAACTTGGTTCAAAAGATTTTCGAACACTTTGATTTCTGAGCCTTGTACTTAAGCCATTTGTAAATGGAGAAGAAATACAGGGAAAAAAATGGTGAAAAAAAAAATTTATAATCCATGGGAGGAACACTGATTAGAGACAGTGAGGGAATATTTTCCCTTAGCCTAGGGGTAACAAAGGAAGACATTAGAACTATCACTTATGAAAGTGTAGTTAAATAAACATTAAGCTCTATACCAATCATGAGAGGGAGGAAATATCGGAAATAAATGCAAGAACAAGAATCTAAATGGAACAAAGCATTGGGATTACAATCCTTGCTCACCAAGTTTGGATACTTCCTTTGAGGCCTATTGAAAATTTAGGTTTGATCTATCTATGTATCTTGTTATCTAATTAGTTTGTAAAATAGTTTCCAAGTAGCTATGTTAGAACTTAGAGCATGGATTTTGTGAAAAACAAATTCACCGTCCTGCCCATCTTGAGATGGAGATGGACAGATATGGGTATTGCTGATATAATTCTCCCATTTTTTTGTTGTAACAAGTTGTATAGGTACAACTAAAATCGCCTAATTTTAGTTAAAACAATATCCATTAGTGCAAGAAAAAATGTTTGATGTTTTCACTTTGCCCTTTTTATCCCTACCGATGTTTAATAAATCCAAGGATAAGATGGACTTATGTTAGTTTATAGTTTCATAAAATTTAAATATAGAAATTGAAATAAATATGATGTCATTTCATTTTTATTTTATGGTGAAGTCTTTAAATAAATAAGATGCCGAATATTTTTTTTTTTTTCATTTTTTATTATGATTGACACAACCACACATGGGGATCCCCCCCACCCTAGACTATCAAGCACCTTTCTTCCGTTGGCGCAAAGAATAAATATAGCATGAAAAAATTCTGGTTCTTACCCATTTTGAACTTGGAGGCCGGTTACAATTAAATAACAAACATTCAAGCTCTTCTAGTTGATTATTTATCTTTCATCAACATATCCGCTTGTTATAACACCATTTGGCCACTTTTTAAGAAACCATAAAAAATATGACCGATTGCTATGTGAATTTAACTGTCCAAAGAGTCAATGATATGAATATTATTTTAGGCTATCCATACCCTTTAGATATTTAAATCTTTTAAGCTCAACATAAACCTTTGATATGTTTCATTAATCTGATCTTTTTCTCCCAATATTCCATCCCTCCACTTGACATACTTCAACGGTCTCCTTTGTGTTGTTATATAGTTAGGTGTTTGTGCTTCAACCTAGATAGCTAATTTTGTATTTGAAGGATATATCTACTTTTCAGTTAATTTTAATTTTTCTTTTAATGTATTTCGGAATCTTCAACGACCTCCTTTATGGAGTTCTATAGCTAGGTGTTTGCACTTCAACCTAGATAACTAATTTTGTTTTTGAAGGATATGCCACCTTTTTAGATACATTTTTATTGTGCTCTTAATTTATTTCAGAATCTTAACAACACTTCCCTCTTTCCTTTCTAACAAAGAATTAATTTAATTCAGAGTATTGATTGTAGTTGGTGCTAATACCACATTAACATCAACATGGATTTAGAAGTTTCTTAGACTTGATGTTGAATTTATATCTATTGTAACGAGTATAAGGATGTAAATATTTCTCTCTTTTACCAATTTAATCTCTTTTACTTTTGTATACTCACAGTGATCCAAGACTCGATGAACAGAGATGGAAAAAATTGATACAACAAAATTTAGAAGTGTTGTGCCAGAAATATTATTTTTGCATAGTTGATCATCTTGGTCACGCATATTATTTCAGATAGACTCAAGACTTTAATAAGAAAGATGACATTATGACCTGATCCTGCTGTGTAGCTCCTTGTTTGATGCATCTTGAATTCATTGAATTTTTTATGTAGGTGAGTTAAAGTGGAACACCTTTGCAACTTAGATCCTGGAGATTTTGAATTTTATGAACTTCTATTAAGCATTCATGTTGCAGATGGCAAGTGGGATAATGCAAGAAAAGTGAGAAGAGTTAAAAGGCATTGTATTTCAAATGACAGCGAGTTGCAGTTTGGTGGAGTTAAATGACAGTGTATACAAAGTCATTGTGGGAGTTAAATTAACACCTTCAATTTGAGAAATTTTATGAAAATTTGCCAATATTGGCTGAGCATATATGGAGGTGGTAGGTAATGTTTGTAAAACAAGATTTACACTGCATACCAGGAAAACTTCTTGCCTCCTTATAGCTTTGTGAATGTTAATGGTCTCACATAATGGGAATTTCCTAAGATGACTGTGGTCCATTATAAATCCAATATATAACACTTGTAAAACCCCTTATCACTCCTCAATGATAACAATCTATCATAACCACTAACTTCACCCCTTTCCAAAATCCCCTTAGGTATCTGATCTACAACCAACATTTCCACATCTTGCTGCTGATGATGAACAATATCATCTTCCATGACCTACTTC